>CM074718.1:302462194-302847194 GCA_037306005.1 Rhinophrynus dorsalis
AGATAGCTGAGAAGCAATCTGTGACTTTAGCCTGGATATCAGAAGTCAGTCGAGGTGCAGATAAGTAAATCTGGGTGTCATCTGCATAGAGGTGATATTTGAGACCAAATGAGTTAATAAGATCGCCAAGTGTAAAGAGAAAACAAAAGCGGTCCTAGAACAGAACCTTGAGGAACCCCAACAGAGAGTTGGACGGGAAAGGATGAAGAAGTGGCAGAGGAGACACTGAACGATCTGTTAGATAGGTAAGAGGAGAGCCAGTCCAGTTCTGTGTTACGGATTCCTAAGGAGTGAAGAATGCAGAGGAGGAGAGCATGATCAACAGTGTCAAAAGCTGCTGAGAGTTCAAGGAGGATAAGTACTGAATAGTGACCTTGAGATTTGGCAATGTGAAGATCATTGACCACTCTTGTAAGAGCAGTTTCAGTGGAGTGAGCAGTGCGAAATCCAGATTGTAAAGGGTCCAGCAGGTCGTATGTGTTAAAGAAGTCAAGCAGGCGTGAGTAGGCTAGGCGTTCCAAGAGTTTAGCGGCAAAAGGCAGAAGAGAAATGGGTCAATAGCTAGAGGGTGTGTTATTGTCAGAAGAGTTGTTCTTGAGGATGGGTGTTACTAAGGCATGTTTGAAGTCATCAGGAAAGGTAGCAGTGGCAAAGGAGGAGTTAAAGATTTGTAATAGGATAGGGATTAGTGTGGGGGAGAGGGGCTGGATGAGGTGAGAGGGGAGCGGATCAAGTGAGCATGTAGTGGACAGAGTGGTGGATAGCAGGTTAGTCAGTTCCTCCTCTGTGACCAGTGAAAAAGAGTCCAGAGTGCCAGGAGGGGAACAAGGGAGGCTAGGAGGAGATGTGCAAGATGGTATATTATCCCGGATGGAGTCCACCTTGGCTTTGAAATAGTCAGCAAAGTCTTGTGGCTGTATGGAGTTTGTGGGGGAAGCAGATGAAGGGCGGAGATGGGAGTCAAAGGAACAGAAAAGGCGTTGGGGGTTGGATAAAACATTTGGTAGGTTTATAGGTTGAATATTTACAACTACTATATTGCATCTAGGTTTTCGCATTTGTTAACACTTTTCCATAGATTTGAGTGGTTTACTTTTGAAAGGTCACACCTAAAAGAGCGTGTGACCTTTTAAATAAATCACCATGTCGATATGATCAAAATGGCGACATGACAATCTCGCGCTGCATGACAGATTGTCATGTCACCTACTTAATGGTCGCATACATCTGCAGCACACTGAGGTGCGCCAGCTAAGAGTATCTATTACTTAAAATGTTGTAGCAGCTGGAGCGCCTCCATGTGCTGCATACACAATACTCTGTGTGCCCTGCATATAACCTTATTAGGATGTTCCTGTAGGTGCCCTGCTATCAGTTTGATTTGTATAGCTATAACATATTAATCTAGTAAAGACTTAAAACCTCTACAAAGTACTAAAAATGATTTAAGGATGTGGGAAAGAAATAAAATGAAAATTAATGTTAGCTAACGTCAAATCCAAAATGTTACCTATCTTAGCATCTTGGTTCTGTTGGGACTCTAGACAAACCTACGTAATTGATAAATTGAGGGCCAATAATTTAGAATATTTAAAGGAGCAGTAAACTTAAAAAAGTACTTACATTATATAAGTAGATTAAGTGATGGTGTATTCAGTGCTGTCTTTTTTTTTCTGAGGGATTTTTGGTTAAGGAGTAATTCCCATTTTAAGTTTGTGTTTTTTTAATCATGAGCTCCCCCTAGTGGCATCATTTAGGTTAGGGAATTCATGTCGTCGACTTGGAAAGGTCAGTAGGAGGATCAAACTTCCTGAGGCATTTAGAAATCAGCTGTTGGTGGCTGGTGCTGAGGGGGAGTGTCTGCTAGAGGAGGAATAGGCTACATGAAGGAGCATCAGCTGAAAATTTACCTCAGCAGAGACAGGTTGTTTTTTTTCCTGAAGCCTGTTGTAGTTTGAAAGATTAAGAGACTGTAATTTGAAGGTTTGTTTGCAAGATAGACAGACTTTACTGTTATGTATTGGTTAATGTTAGGAGTTGAATGTTTTTTAAACTATACTTGTAAATGTAAAAAAAAAAACTAATTTTGTATAGATGGGGAATGTACAGTATGCTGCACTATTAACCCTGTGAGTGCCAGAGGAGTAAGCAAGTAAGGCGTAAGTACTCCTCTGGCACTCACAGGGTTAATAGTGCAGCATACTGTACATTCCCCATCTATACAAAATTAGTTTTTTTTTTTACAACCTGTCTCTGCTGAGGTAAATTTTCAGCTGATGCTCCTTCATGTAGCCTATTCCTCCATGTAGCCTATTCCTCCTCTAGCAGACACTCCCCCTCAGCACCAGCCACCAACAGCTGATTTCTAAATGCCTCAGGAAGTTTGATCCTCCTACTGACCTTTCCAAGTCGACGACGTGAATTCCTTAACCTAAATGATGCCACTAGGGGGAGCTCATGATTAAAAAAACACAAACTTAAAATGGGAATTACTCCTTAATCAAAAATCCCTCAGAAAAAAAAGACAGCACTGAATACACCATCACTTAATCTACTTATAATGTAAGTACTTTTTTAAGTTTACTGCTCCTTTAAATCTCAGAGGTAAATTAATAGATTGGAATGTTTTGAAGGGATTCATTGAAAGACTGCCTAGATCAAGAACCTGTTTTTGGACAAATTCAGAAAAAAATATTTCAATAATTTAATCTCATTTGAATGAGAATTTAATAGAATTTGGGAATTTTTTTAGAATCTGGAAACCCCTTCTAAGTCCATTTCCCCCATTTATAAAATGTTGTTATGTTAAAGGGAAAGGCTGTATTGTCAGTTTAAATGGGATTGCATGTTAGATGAAACTTTTAAGTGAGGAAGAATGGTTAACCCTTGGGAAAAGAATATTTAAGAGCATGCAGAATATAGCCTCAATTGAACAATTATATAAAATGTTCCATTTATCTTACCTTGTGCCGAGTAAACTAGCCCTAATGTATAATGATGCAATTGACAATTGTTTTAGAGGCTGCCAAGAAAAGGGTTCCTTTTTGCACATATGATGGGAATGCAGAAAGGTTAAAATGATCTGGGAAAGGGTCAGTTCTATTCTTTCCCAAATTTTATAGTCTTAAGATGGGGGAAGCTTTATTGTGTAGGAAGGTTGCTGGTATGAAAAAAATTGAAGATAAATTTATTCTTAGGATAACTTCTGGCGCTAGACTATGTATAGCTTTGTAATGGAAAAATCTGGAGCTATCTTGGGATTCTGTGTTAGATGAGATTAATTCAGTTTGTATTAATGAATATTTTTCTTCTATTGAATTAAGCCAAGTTGATACATTTTTAGTTACTTGGTCTCCCTGGTTTGAACGCATTAAAAAATAGACCTGTTAACAGTTTATTTTTATCAATTAACAAAATGCATAGTAACATAGTTGCTGAGTCTGAAAAATGACATGCATCCATCAAGTCCAGCCCATGCCAAAAACTTGTTGATCCAGAGGAAGGCAAAAAAGCCCTTTGAAGCCATTTCCAATTTAGCCCCAAGTGGGTAAAACAAATTCCTTTCTGACTCCAAATGATCAACATCCTATTTGCATTGAAGCCATCTGTTATAATTTTCAATATTGTTCTGTGCTAGATAGGCATCCATTGCTTTTTTGAAAGCAGTTACATTATCTGCAAGTACAAAATCCTGAGGCAAAGAATGTCATAGCTTTATAGCCCATACTGTAAAGAATCCCTGCCTTTGTTTTAGTCGAAAGCGCCTTTCCTCTAGTCTTAATGGATGACCTCTTGTTCTTAGCTCAGCTCTTGTGTAAAAAATTAATTGGGTAGTTCTTTGTATTGAACTTGAGTGTATTTTAAATGGTAATCAAATCACCCCTTAGAAGTCTCTTCCCTAATGTAAATAAGCCCACTTTGGCTAGCCTCTCTTTATAACTCAGATCTTCCAATCCCCTTATAAGTTTTGTTGCACGTCCCTGCACCTTTTCCAGTTCAACAATGTCTTTTTTAAGAACTGGCGCCCAAAATTGTACTCCATATTCTAGCCTAACCAAGGATTTATATAGAAGTAGTATAATATTAGCACCCCTTGCATTTACACCTCTTTTTATGCAGGCTAGTATACATAGAACACTGCTATGAAGTCTATTGCCTATCAGTACTCTTAAATCTTTCTCTAATTGGGATTCCCCAAGTTGTTTCCCATTTAGAGTATATGTAGAAGTTTGTTTCTACAGCCTACATGCATAATTTTACATTTATCTACATTAAATGTCATTTGCCACTTTTCTGCCCATTCTCTCATTTCTTTACATAGCATAGATTGACAATCTATTTCCAATTCCCACTCCTATATCTATATATATAAAAGAAGACTTTGTGCCTGCCAAAACACACCCAGGGGTGGTATTAAGGAGGAGTTACTGTTCCCATTGGGTGATTCAATCATGCAGGGAGTTGGCCCGCCCCCACTATGCAGCCCGCCCACCACTATCAAAGTCAGAAAAAAACAATATGGCCGCCACTTGCTCCTACACCACAGACAAACACACATGCCCCACACAAACACACACAGACCACCACACACACACATGCCCCACTCACACACATGCCCCACTCACACAGCACCAAGCAGACATGCCCCCACTCGCACACACAGCACCACATACACACACACACAAAGCCAGAAATACATATGGCTGACACACACACACAGTCACTCACCCTGACTCCCAGAGGCCTCAGCAGGACCTGTAGTGCAGCACCAGAGGAACAAAATTGCACTCAAAGGGTTAAGGTAGGTCCTCATTGCTCAATTATTTCTTCACTGTCATCATTTGCCATGCAAGACACAGGACAGACAGCCATCAGATTCACACTTAACCCACTGACTGCCACAGGGTTGTGTATCAAGTTTTACCCCTCAGGGAGTGTGTTCAAACTCCTCACACTGTAAACTTGCATTTCTCTCCCACTTCTCCTCCTTCCCCAGCCTATTACTAACACTTTTCCATATTTATGTTAAGCCCCGCCCCCTACTCGCGATTAAGCCCCTCCCCTTTTAACCCAGATTGCCCCATTGCTCTCTCCACATCAGCACCACATGAGGGACTCCACAAGTAAAAATTCCCAGGTATAACACATACATGCCTCACTCACACAGCACCAAACACCCATACACACACACAAAGCCAGAAAGAAAGATGGCTGACACACAGTCACTCACCTTCACTCCCAGTGGCCTCAGCAGGACCTGTAGTAAAGCCACTGAACGGTGCTGCATCAGCAGGGGAACAAAATGGCACTCAAAGGGTTAAGGTAGGCCCTCATTGCTGAATTACTTCTTCACTGTCACCATTTGCCATGCAAGACACAGGACAGACAGCCATCAGATTCACACTTAACCCACTGACTGCCACAGGGTTCTGTATCAAGTTTTACCCCTCATGGAGTGTGTTCAAACCCCTCACACTGTAAACTTGCATTCCCCTCCCACTTCTCCTCCTTCCCCAGCCTATTACTAACACTTTTTCACATTTATGTTAAGCCCCGCCCCTACTCGTGATTAAGCCCCACCCACTTTTAACCCAGATTGCCCCATTTGTCTCTCCACATCAGCACCACGTCAGTCCCCTCTAGGGACTTCACAAGTCAGTGTTCCCAGGTATGAACACACTTCCCACTGCTATTTAACTCTGACATGCCTCTCTATACCATAACCCTTTGAGTGCCAGAGGGGTACACAACTCATGAGCACATGTGTTTCTGCTCATATATGTTGCGTGTGTGTTTGTGTACATCTCTGTTACATGTGTGTGTCCATGTGTGCATCTCCAGTGTGTCTGTGTGTACATGTCTTTTGCATGTTTCTGCCGCTCACTGTGTGTATGTGCATACCTCCCAACATTTCACAGGGCCAAAGAGGGACACGTTAGTTTTAGGTAATATTATTGGGGGTGTGGCTGGTGGGCGGGGCATTAGTAAGAATTTTTAGGTTATTTCATGACCTATTACTGGCTATTTATGTAACTGAATAAATGATTTAGTTCAAGACCAAAGTATTTTATTTGCACAGACTAATGTATAAACACATATACTGAAGTTTAATGCTTTATTGCTGTAGAGCAAAGTAATACACACCACACAGTCAGGGCTGGTGCAAGGATTTTTGCCACCCTAGGCAAAACCTAATTTTGCCGCCCATTTCGCTCCGCCCCTTGTGTCCCACCCCTTTATACCCTGCCTACTTATACCCAACCTCTTTTCATGATTGTCCTCTCTCTGCCCCCTGAGCCACTCTGCCCCTGTTCTGGAGATGCCTGTAAGAGATGCCCCCCACCAGCTCCAACTTGCCCCTTATCAGCTTCACTTTGGCCCACCAGCTCCACTTTGCCCCTATCAACTCCAACTTGCCCCCATCAGCTCCAACGTGCCCCCACCAGCTCCATTTTGCCCCCTCAGCTTCACTTTACCCCCTCAGCTCCAACTTACCCCCATCAGCTCCACTTTGCCCCCCATCCTCTCCAACTTACCCCCATCAGCTCCACTTTGCCCCCATCCACTCCAACTTGCCCCCATCCGCTCCAACTTGCCCCCACCAGCTCCACTATGCCCTCTCAGCTCCAACTTTCCACTATCAGCTCCACTATGCCCCCAGCAGCTCCAACTTGCCCCCCCATCCGCTCCAACTTGCCCCACCAGCTCCACTTTGCCCCCCCTCAGCTCCACTTTGCCCCCCCTCAGCTCCACTTGCCCCCCCTCAGCTCCAACTTGCCCCCCCTCAGCTCCACTTTGACCCTCATCAGCTCAAACTTGCCCCCATCATCTCCAACTTGCCCCCATCAGCTCCAACGTGCCCCCACCAGCTCCATTTTGCCCCCTCAGCTTCACTTTACCCCCTCAGCTCCAACTTACCCCCATCAGCTCCACTTTGCCCCCCATCCTCTCCAACTTACCCCCATCAGCTCCACTTTGCCCCCATCCACTCCAACTTGCCCCCATCCGCTCCAACTTGCCCCCACCAGCTCCACTATGCCCTCTCAGCTCCAACTTTCCACTATCAGCTCCACTATGCCCCCAGCAGCTCCAACTTGCCCCCCCATCCGCTCCAACTTGCCCCACCAGCTCCACTTTGCCCCCCCTCAGCTCCACTTTGCCCCCCCTCAGCTCCACTTGCCCCCCCTCAGCTCCAACTTGCCCCCCCTCAGCTCCACTTTGACCCTCATCAGCTCAAACTTGCCCCCATCATCTCCAACTTGCCCCCACCAGCTCCACTATGCCCCCTCAGCTCCAGCTTTCCCCTAACAGCTCCAACTTGCCCCCATCATCTCCACTTTGCCCCACATCTGCTCCAACTTGCCCCCTCAGCTCCACTATGCCCCCTCAGCTCCAACTTGCCCCCCATCACATACCTGTATCTCCCGCGCAGTCTTCTCTTCAGTAATGCAGAGCGCGGCGGGAGATCATGACTCCCAGCGCGCTCTGCATTACTAAAGATCCGACCAGATGAGGGAGCGCTGTAGCAACACAGACCTGACTGTGTTGTGGTTCCTGGCGTGGTGTGTGCGGGCGCAGCTCTTCTCCGCTGCATGCCTGCGCCCCCAGTACGTGTGCGCCCTAGGCCGGCGCTTACCTCGCCTATAGGTGGAGCCGGCCCTGCACACAGTCTGACCTCCTAAAAAGAGGGACAACAGGGTGGGAAAGAGGGACAGAGGGATTTGGCCCTTAAAGAGGGACACTTGGGATGTATGGTATGTGTCTGCCTGTATGCTGCATATGTCTGTGTTTATCAGTGTGTCTGCATTTCAAACACGTGCGCCCAATGGTCATAACATGACGGGCAACGCCGTCCCATGTTGCTAGTAATTAATAAATAAATTAAAAACATTGGGCCCAGGACTGAACCCTGTGGCACCGCACTTATAACTTTAGACCAATTTGAAAAGGTTCCATTTACAACAACTCTCTGCTATCTATCATTTAATCCATGTACAGATATTACCGCCCAAACCGAAGCCTTTTAATTTATGCAATAACCTGTTGTGAGGCACTGTATCAAAAGCTTTTGCAAAATCCAAGTATACTCCATCAACAGCAATTCTCTTGTCCAAATTACTGCTTACTAATTCTTAAACTGCAAGTAAATTAGTCTGACATTATCTATTTTTCATGAAACCATGTTGATTAATACTAATAATATTGTTTGCCTTCACATAATTCTGAATACTGTCAGTTAGTAACCCTTCTAATATCTAACCCACTATGGAAGTCAAGCTCACAGGTCTATAATTTCCTGGTTTGGATCTTTTAAACAATGGAACTACATCAGCTTTCCTCTAATCGCAGGGCACTATGCCTGAGGAAAGTGAATCAATAAATATTAAGTATAATGGTCTTACTATTACTTAACTAAGTTTCTTAAGTACCTTGGGTGTATACCATCAGATCCAGGTGCTTTATTCACCATAACCCTATCCAGTCTCTTTTGGACCTAGTCTTCAGTAAGCTATGTAAATAATGGAGGAAATTCAGTGGTTTTGTCTGTTTGCCCATAGCCTATCATTGCTGCTTCTTTTGTATATACTGAAGCAAAGAATGTATTTAGAGTGTCAGCCATAGCCTTATCCTCACTAATCAATTTACCTGTCTCAATCCTAATAGGATCAATATCAACCTTAACCTTTTTGTTATTAATATACTTGTAGAATTGTTTAGGGTTTTTCTTGCTCACAAAATTTTCTCATTTTCAATTTTAGCTAGCTTAATTGCTTGTTTTCAAATTTTATTACATTCTTTGTATTTTTTAAATAATGCATCTGACCCGCTTGATTTAAACACTTTAAAAGCCTGTTTCTTATTTCTCATTTCCCTGCAAATCTCATTATTAAGCCACAACGACTTCACTTTACTCCTCTTATGCTTATTCCCCAATGGTACATATTGATGCATATATTTGGCTAAGAGCATTTTAAACACATTCCATGATTCTTGTGCATTTTTATCTTTGAAAATTACATCTCACTGAATAGCCTTTAATACTTCTTATAACTTTGTAAAATTTGCCTTTTTTAAATTTAATATTTTGGTTAAACTCTCACTGCTGGGTTTCTCATAACAAATATCAAAGGATACCATATTGTGGTCACTGTTGCCTTAATGTTCCCTTTGTTTATCATGCCAGAATTGTTTGAAAGCACTAGGTCAAGCAAGGCCTTTTTTCTTGTCAGCTCTTCTACTAGTTGGGAAATAAAATGATCATTTATCATACTTAAAAAATTATTTCCCTTTGTTGTGCCTGAATTTATTGCTCCAGTCAATTTCAGGATAGTTAAAATCTCCCATTATAATTACCTTTGCTGTCCTAGAAGCCTTTTCCATTTGCAGTAAAAGTTGGGCTTCCTCCAACTCCCCACTATTAGGTGAGTGAACAGAATTAAAATCTAAATCAAATCGATATTTGGTGTGACCACCCTTTGCCTTCAAAAGGGCATCATTTCTTATGGGTATACTTACACAGTTTGTTTAGGAACTTGGCAATTATGTTGTTCCAAACATCTTGGAGAACTAACCACAGTTCTTCCGTGGATTTAAGCAGCCTCTGTTGCTTCTTTCTTTTCATGTAATCCCAGATAGACTCATTGATGTTGAGCTAGAGATCAGGGCTTTGGTGAACAAATTGCCTTCTGCTACAGCAAAATATTTCAGATTTTGACTCCTTAGTCCAGAGCACCTGCTGCCATTTTTCTGTACCCCAGTTCCTGTGTTTTCGTGCATAGTTCAGTCGCTTGGCCTTGTTTCCACTTCTGAGGTATGGCTTTTTGGCCACTGATCTTGCATGAATACCACGTCTAACCAGATGTCTCCAGACAGTAAATGGGTAAACCAGGGTCCCACTGTTTTCTGACAATTTGGAGCTGATGGCACATCTGGAGATTTTCTAAATGTGAAAGGAAGTAAGCATGATATGTCTTTCATCTGCTGCATTCTTTGCATTGAGTCTAGTGGTCCTCAGTGTTACCTGTTTCTTTGTGCTCCTTCAAAAGAGCTTGGACAGCACATCTGGAAACCCATCTGCCTTGAAATTTCTGCCTGTGTGAGACCTTGCTGATTCAATATAACTACCTTTTGTGTTATTGCTTTGCTCAGTCTTGCCATGCTGTTTGACTTTTGACATTAAACTGTCTTCAGCAACCTTGCCTTGTTAACTGTGTTTGACTGTTCCTCACAACGATTTATTCCTCCTTCAAATCAGTTTCTGTTTTAGTTAATGATTGTGTTTCAAACTACATATTAGATTTATGATTATTATCACCTGTTTGGTATAATTGTTTAATCATACAACTAGCTACAGTGGATATAAAAAGTCTACACACTCCTGTTAAAATGCCAGGTTCTTGTGATGTTAAAGAATGAGACAAAGATAAATCATGTCAGAACTTTTCCCACCTTTAATGTGACCTATAACGTGAACAATTCAACTGCAAAACAAACTGAAATCGTTGAGGGGGAAAAATAAAAAAACTGACAATAACCTGATTGCATAGGTGTGCACACCCTCTTATAACTGGGGATTTTGCTGTGTTCAGAATTAACCAATCACATTCAATCTCATGTTAAATAGAACTCATTACACACCTGCCATCATTTAAAATTAATCACAAATAAAGTTCAGCCGTTCTAGTAAGATTTTCCTGATATTTGCTTAGTTGCATCTCAGAGCAAAAGCCATAGTCCTCAGAGAGCTTCCAGAGTATCAGGGTGATCTCATTGTTGAAATATATCAGTCAGGAGAAGAGTACAAAAGAATTTCCAAACCATTTGATATACCATGGAACACAGTGAAGACAGTCATCATCAAGTAGAGAAAATATGGGACAACAGAGACATTACCAAGAACTGGACATCCCTCCAAAAGAAGAAAACTGGTCAGGGAGGCTTCCAAGAAGCCTACTGCAACATTAAAGATACTGCAGGAATTTCTGGCAAGTACTGGTTGTCTGCTACATGTAGCATACTAAACAAGAAAACAGAAAGAACAGTGCAATATCTGCCTCTAGGCGTAGTATTTCATGATACTATGAATTCACCCTCTTTATATCCCCTTCTTATGTTCACTCACATTATTTAGAGGCCTTCCTGCCTCTCGGTGTAATTGCCTGCACTAGATCAATTTTTTCGTCACTCCAAGCTTGTGACACCAGAGACTTGTCTTCACCCCTGTAAAGGTGTTATTGTAGTTCCCTTGTTGTGGGCCTCATAAGGTATATAGGTTACAAAGGTTTTATATAAAAATAGTATCTTTATTGAACGAAATGCTTTGAGCCTTTTGAATCTATTGAACCTTCTCAAAGTATCAGGTTTTTATTTATATTTTTTTTTATATATTTTGCAATATAGTTTGATTTATACTTATTTTTATTGCATTTCTATTATAATTGTTGTTGCGCATGTGCATTTGTGTTATATGACCATTGTGACACTAAGACAATACTGTCATTATTTGATATATATTTTTTTATATTTTGAGAGCTGGTGTTTCATACACTGTGTTCAGGTGTGTTTCATTTATCTATTTTTCTCATTATCAATATATTAGATTTTTATTAAAAGTTTTTCAATAAATATACTATTTTTATATAAAACCATTTTATCCTATATACCTTGTGGAATATGGGAATTAATCCCTCTCTCATATACTAGTGATACGCTTACTCTGAGTTGAGGCACTAATATAAGGTTCCTTAGTGGGAAAGCCACATATTTTCTGTATGTATGAGGCCCACAACAAGGGAACTGCAATAACACCTTTACAGGGGTGAAGAAGCCTCTGGTGAAGCATGGTGGTGGCAGCATCATGCTTTGCGGCTGTTTTTCTTCAGCTGGAACCGTGGCCTTAGTCAGGGTGGAAGGAATTATGAACAGTACCAAATACCAGGAAATTTTGGCACAAAACCTTCAGGCGTCCGTTAGAAAGCTGAAGATGAAGAGGAAGTTCACCTTTCAGCACGACAACAACCCAAAACACACATCCAAATCCACAAAAGCATGGCTTCACCAGAAGAAGATTAATGTATTGGAATGGCCCAGCCAGAGCCCAGACCTGAATCCCATTGAACATCTGTGGGGTGATCTGAAGAGAGCTGTGCAGAGGAGATGTCCTTGCAATCTGACAGATTTGGCGTGCTTTTGCAAAGAAGAGTGGGCAAATATTGCCACATCAAGATGTGCCATGCTAATAAACTCCTACCCAAAAAGACTGATTGCTGTAATAAAATCAAAAGGTGCTTTAACAAAGTATTAGTTTAAGGGTGTGCACACCTATGCAACCAGGTTATTGTGAGGTGTTTTTTTTATTTATTTATTTATTTTTTTATTTCTCCCCCTCAACGATTTCAGTTTGTTTTGCAATTGAATTGTACACGTTATAGGTCACATTAAAGGTGGAAAAAGTTGTGACATGATTTATCTTTGTCTCATTCTTTAACATCACAAGAACCTGGCATTTTAACAGGGGTATGTAGACTTTTTATGTCTGCTGTATATCCCTACAAAGTCCCTTTTGTGCAAGTGTATCCAGAAGAATTGTTGCTGTTTTGAAAAAGGGTGGCCACAATAAATATTGATTTGATTTAGAGGATCTTCTGTTCACTCGCTATGCATTTTGTTAATTGATGAATATAAACTATTAATATGTCTATTTTTGAAAGCATTCATATTTTACACCTGCCTAAAACATTTGCATATTACAGTGTATATAAATGTGTGTATATATATATATATATATATATATATATATATATATATATATGTGTGTGTATATGAAAGGAAGAAATGGGTACTCCCTAACTTATCTTAATATCTTATGAAAAATGCAGGGGTGCTACTAGCAAAAACAAGTATAAATTAAGAAATTTTGCAATGGCCATGATGAAGAAGAGCACTCACAGGACTTTTTCAACCCCCTAAAGGACCTTCCTCAAGACAATCCAAATGTACAACTGAGTGACCTAATATACAGTGTGTTAGTGCAAAAGAACCCCCAAACTGTTCCACAATGTAGCCTATGACATCAAAACATATGAATGAGACAGCAGGACAGCTGAAGATGTATGAAAAGTGTCCCACATCTGGATAAGTAGCAAAAAAAAAGTAATACTAGTACATGAAAACACTTATGGGTTATGAGGCAGAGGTTTCACAGGAAAAGGGGCCACCCGCTTAGACTTGATGAAAGGAGATTTAATCTACAACAGCGGAAGGGTTTCTTTACAGTAAGGACAATAAAGGTACGGAATTCACTTCCTGAGGAGGTGGTGCTATCAAATACATTAGATGCCTTTAAAAGGGGCCTGGATGCTTATTTAAAAGAGCATAACATAGAGGGCTATGTACGTTAGTATTGGGATTAATATTTAGTTAGGGCTTGTTGATCCAGGGAGAAATCTGATTGCCATTTGGAATCAAGAAGGAATCCCCCCCCCCCCCCAATTCAAGGCAGAATTTTAAATTGCTATATTGAGGGGTTTTTTTTTTTTTTTGCCTTCTTTTGGATCAACGACGGTAAACAGGAATAGGAAAAGGGTTGAACTAGATGGACGCAAGTCTTTTTTCAACCTAAATTACTGTGTTACTATGTTACTATGTTTAACTTGATGGACTTGTGTCTTTTTTCAACCTAGGGGTGTGAAAAGAAAGTCGTGCCAAGCTGTTTACACTAATGTACAGTATAATTCAAAAATGAAATTCATGTGGGAATAACATTGGTGCAGAAAACCCGACCTGACTGCTTATCTGTATATCGTTAAAAAGAATTATAACTCTAACACTTATTATGCTTAGGTGGCTAAATGTCCATGTGCACACCAATATGATGATATAATGCCTGTGTCTGAATGTCAGTATGCAAAAGGTCAAAGTTGTAACATTATAATGTATATCATAATGATATGGCTTGTTATAATGTAACAATTGCAGTAATCCTGTCTACATAATATAGTTTCCCTGTTCAGTCAATAAGCATATCCAAAGGTATCGACATGTAGGTTAACATCTGTGAACAATATGAGGTGGATATACCTGGCTCTACATTTGCTGTAGAGAACTGTAATGTGGCTCACATGTTTAAACTGATTTAAATACATGAAGGGTGTGGCCTGTCCGTGAGCAGTGATGGACATGTGAGAGATGAGCTCCCGGCCTGGCCACTATGTATGCGATTATTATCCACTATATTTCTTTATTCTTTCTCATGTCTATTTTGAGTCTTATTCTTGGAGACTACATGCCTAACCGCAAGAAGAAAGCACTCTCCTTTGGTTTTAAGCCAGCTAAACACGAATGGCCTTTGGCGCCATTTCTGCATAGGCACGCCACCAGCACCACTTCTGCCAGCGACATGGCACCGCAGCAACCGATACCTCCAGGCTTATTGGATACCCTGACTACCAAAGAAAACTTGAGGTCTTTGGCGATGACATTAAAGCCTCCCTTCAAGCATCCTAGTCAGGATCTTTGCTCACTCTCCTCCAGAGTGGGTACTATAGAGGAAGCAAATGTAGAGCTATCGGATGCCTATTCTGCACTTGAGCAACACTTACAGTCTCAAGAAGACGCAATAAATGCTCTACAGTATTGTATGTATGACCTCGATAATAGGGGGCACAGAAACAACTTGTGACTTCGAAATGTTCCTGAAAATGTCCAACAAAAAAGACCTTATGGCATTTCTCCAATCCCTCTTTGCCCAACTGTTTCAAATACCGGACAAAGAATCAATTATATTGGATATAGAGCCCATCGAGCTCTGAGACCACGCGGTCCAGGCAATCCTCCGCGGGACATTATATGTTGATTGCACTATTATCGGGACAAAGAGACTGCAGTCCAGGCATGCCGTAACAAAAGCTTTGATCCCCCTCATCACCAACCTCTCACCCATTTGAACTTATATTGTCACTAAACAATGCATCTCTTAATTTTCTTATTATTGGTTCTGACACCTCAACTGTGTAAAATATCAAAAACATTCAGCCCTCCCACCTGCTCATCAATCTCTATATCTCCATCCCTCTTAAACTCTCCAATGATTTGTTCTCATGAGCTTTTCTGTCACCTCAGCTATTTATATCCATCCACCAAGAGACAGCCCACACCTTCTCACACATGCAAATCCTCCTCTCACCTGCTTTACCTGACTGCAACTCTTCTCATGGCTGCAGGTGACATCTCTCCCAACCCTGGCCCCACTTACATTCCCACCTGTGTCCGTCCTAGATTGCAGCCTACCCGCACCTCTTGCGGGGCAGACCCTAGAAATCTGCTGGCTGTTCCCTGCCTCCCCCCATCCCTTCCACCCTTCTCCTGTGCATTATGGAACGCTCGCTGTCTACTAAACAAACCTTTTCCTCTCTAAGTCTCTAAACCTATTTGCTATCACTGAAACCTGGCTCTCACATTCGGACTCATCTGCCGAAGCTGCTCTCTCCTATGGTGGCTTATCTTTCTCTCACACTCCTCGTCCTAATGGCAAGGGTGGGGGTGTGGGACTTCTTCTCTCTCAGCTCTGCCGCTCCAGGCCTCTGTCCCTTCTTCCCTCAGTCTCCTTCACCTCTTTTGAAATGCACGCAGTCCAGCTCTTCTCCCCTGTCCCTCTTCTGGTAGCCGTGATTTACAGGCCCCCAAGCAACCCTTCCTCCTTTCTCTCTGAATTTGAAACTTGCCTCTCTGTCTTTCTGTCCTCAGACACTCCCACATTACTCCTTGGAGACTTCAACCTACACACTGATGATACATCCTCATCTAGTGCCTCCCGATTTCTCTCACTGACCTTGTCCTTTGGCCTTCAACAGTGGACTGCTGCCAGCACTCACAGGGATGGTCACTGGCTAGATCTAGTTCTCACCAGAAACTGCTCAGTCTCTGACTTCACAATTTCCCCATTTCCACTCTCTGACCATCATCTTATCTCCTTCACACTATCTCACACACCTTCCCCTGTCCTCCCTAAATCACCCGTCCTAACCAGGAACCTACACTCGGTCAAACTACCAGACCTGATATCGACTGTGCAGACTTCCCTCTCTTCTCTCTGCTCTACTGCTACTACTACTAACATAGACACTCTGGTCCACGAATATAAAACCACGTTAATGTCCTCCTTGGACCTGCATGCTCCCCTTCAACGTTGACACTCCCGCCCCAGGAATCCCAGACCCTGGCTAAATTCAACAATCCGCATGCTACGCACCTGCTGTCAAGCTGCAGAACGTCTCTGGCGAAAGTCTCATTCTTTTGCCGACTTCCACCATTACAAATTCATGCTATCCTGTTTTAACACAGCTCTCACCCAGACTAAACAGAAATACTTCTCTCAGATTATCACTACCCACAAATCTAACCCCCGTGACCTCTTTAAAATCTTCGATTCTCTTCTCAAACCCCCAACCTTGAACTGCTCCTCCTTCTCCAACACTCCACAGGACTTTGCTGACTTTTTTAAAAACAAGGTACAGTCCATCCAACAAACGATGGGCTCTACATCTTCTCCTCCTATGCCTCTGATTCCTAGTCCACCCCGAGCAACCCTCAGCTCATTCGCCCCTATAACAGAGGAGTAGGTATCTCTTTTACTATCCTCCTCTCCACCCACTACCTGCCCCTCAGATCCCATGCCCTCTCACCTTCTTAAGGCTCTTGCAAGTACTCTTGCTCCCAGCCTTACTAATATCTTTAACTCCTCTCTCTCTACCGGAACTTTTCCATCCTCATTCAAACATGCAATAGTCAGACCTATACTCAAAAAGCCCTCACTCGACCCCACCTGCCTTTCAAATTACCGTCCGGTTTCTCTCCTCCCCTTTACATCTAAGATCTTGGAACGCCTGGTATTCTCCCGCTTAATCTCTTTTCTCAATACAAACTCTCTTCTCGACCCTTTACAGTCAGGTTTCCGTTCCAACTATTCCACCGAGACAGCTCTAACAAAAATCACAAATGATCTACGCACATCAAGGGACAAAGGACACTTTAGTATACTAATCCTACTAGATCTATCTTCTGCTTTCGACACTGTTGACCATGAACTCCTACTGGACACACTGCATACACTTGGCATCCGTGACACACCTCTAGAATGGATTTCCTCCTATCTCTCTAAACGTACTTTCAGTGTTTCTTTTTCTAACACTTTCTCGTCTCCCCTCGACCTCTCGGTAGGTGTACCTCAGGGATCAGTCCTGGGATAAGGATTGTCAAATACTTCCTCCTCTGGAGAAGAACCAGCGCCTCCGGTGGCACCTGGTAGCTGAGTCACCTAAGCGTAAAAAACAGAGAGACCTTCAGGAGGATCCTGCACCATTGCCATTACTGGAAGTCTGAGGATGTCCCTTACTGATGTGGGTAGTGTCTTGGTTCTCCGCTGTATACTCCCATCTTACTACACCCTCAGATACTCATCCTTGTGAACCTCAGTAACTTTGGACACAGTCGCACTCCTCAGCGCCGATTCGAAGGCTGAGAACTATCGTTAAGTGGGACGGTAAACAGTTCATAGAGTGAGCGGCTAACGTTGCTAATTCCTGTTCCTTTGAACTTCATGGTTTTCTGTATTTTCTTTTTGACTTGTACTTTTCATTTGTTTAGTTTTTGATAACAGCTGTGTAATCCTCAGCTTACTATGATATCTTATGTCCCCTAGCTCACTCTTTCTGCTATCTTCCTATTCCTCAATTCTCTCCTGAATTATGCTCCTCTCTCTTCTCTCATTCTGTACTTTCTATGGTACATGAATCAGCTGATGAAGTCAGCCCCTATTTCTCCGCAGTGCTATCATACTTTTCTTCCCCCTTTCCAATTAAGGTATTCCCGGGTATATGGTTAAAGTACACCGGTCCAGACTTTGAACGGTTTATTGGGTTTGCAACCCTTTATAGTCTTTCACACGCACCGTCTGACTAATATTTGGTCGGACTCTACTCCCCTGTGGTGCATTACAGTGACACTTTTCTGTTCATATGCACACTCCCTACCGCTCTCGTCAGTGGCAGTTATTCCACAATGCTTTATGCTTGTGGAATCTGCCAAGTGGCTTTCCAGATTCTCTTATCTCATTCTATTCACTCTGTTCTCCCTTTGTCCTTCCCTCTTCTCCCTCTTCCCCTTTCCTACCTTCCCTTCCCCTAGGCATCCCGCACACACACTCTTAATACTTTGTGGGACATGTAGTTCTTTCACTGACCCTCCTCCTCTTGCACCTTCTCATGCCACTCTTGTGTGTAGAGACTGTAGTCCAGGAGTTATGCAGCTGTCACTACTCATATCTCCTCCTGAAAGAGGAGATTGTCCACATTTTCACTTCCACCTCGATTTCCTTACCTACCTGAATTATGTCAGCTTCGGTATTTAAGATCTCATCATATAATGTTAAGGGATTCAATAGCCCTACAAATGCTCCATGATTCAAAGAGATATCTCTCGCTTCTGCTTTGATATAGTATTCATTCAGGAGTCTCACTGTATTAGCTACTAAGAGGTTACCTCACGTCTGGACAGCGTCTTCACCCGAGAAGAAAAGCGGGGTTGCCACTTTTATAGGCAAGCATGTCCCTTGGACCATCACTGGGGTTTTGTTGGATCCTGATGGGCGCTTCCTTTTCCTAAAGGGGTCGCTTACCAATATACCCTGCACCCTGGCTAACGTTTCCCACCTACTCTTTTTCCACTCTACTCTCAATCAATTGGCCCACTCTGCCGCCGGCATCCTCATCATTGGGGTTGACTTTAATGTAGGCCTTGATCCGTCTTTGGACTTGTCCATGGTACTTTCTTTGAATTCTACATCAGTAGGGTCTAAACCTTATAACTGTTGATACATGGCTGTTTTTTAGTCCAACTTCAAGGGACTACACTTTTTTTTCCAATCCCAATTCCTTGTACTCCAGGTTGGATTACGTATTTCTTAGCCAATCTCAGTTATCTGCCATTCTCAAAGTTGAAATTGGAAGCATCACTATTTCGGACCATGCTCCCGTCTCTTTGACAATCTCCTTATCCAATACCCCTCTGTCCCACCTCGCTGGCGATTGAATGATACCCTACTGTAAGATACTACGGTCACATCTCGTATCAATAGCGACCTAGACTTGTTTTTTTTGCCACTAACAGCACAAGTGGGGGGGTCTCACACCTCTGTCTAGAAAGCACATAAATCATCAGGGGTTCCTTTATTCCTTTAAATAGCTTGCAGAGAAAGCAGAGGTTTGCTGTTATTGACTCCCTACAGATCTCGATTAGGCATCTTGAATCGCTACAAAAACAGTCTCTATCCCCATCTATCCTCCAATGCCTGTCTGTTCTTCGCAATGAACTTTCGGGCCACCTACATGCCCTCACCCTTAAATCTTATCTGTGGTATTGATATAGACACTAATCTCGGGCAGTAAATGTGGGAAAACATTAGCCAATTTGATATATCGCATGCTGACATTCTCACTCTGTCTCCTTCGGCTGCAGCCTCGTTGGAGGCTCCCATTTCTCTCACGGAGCTTACTAAAGCTTTCCGTTCCACTCCTGGTAGAAAGAGTCCAGGTCCAGACTGTTTTACCCTATTTATTATAGATCTTTTTTAGATCAACTTTCTCCCTACTTGCACTCTACTTTTAATTCAATCCTTAATAGTGCTCCCTGGTCTCCCACGTATCTTTCTGCTCATATTATGGTTCTGCCAAAACCAGGCAAAGATCTGTTACTGTGCAGTAGTTATAGGCCAATATCATTGATAAACACAGACCTTAAGCTTTTTTTGAAGATCATAGCCTCTAGACTTCAGGTGCACTTACCAAATATCATTGGACCAGATCAATCCTGTTTCGTTCCAGGCCGGGAAGCCAGGGACAACCTAATTAAAGCTATTGCGATGAGCCATGCGGCCAGATACTCTAACACCCCTTCTCTTCTGCTCTCCCTTGACTCCCTTGAGAAGGCTTTTGTCAGAGTACATTGGGGATTTATGACTGCTGTTCTTAAATGGATTGGGTTAGGCTCACAACTTCTTTTGGCGATACTTTCCCTATATGCCTCTCCAACTGCTCGTGTTTGTCCTCTTTCTCCCATCCTATTTGTTCTTACACTTGAGCCTTTCTTAGCATCCATTCTGAAACACCCTGATATTCATGGTGTACAAGTAGGATCCTGAGGGATCAAGCTAATGAGTTTTGCGGATGACATCCTTGCTTTTATCTCCTCTCCAGCAACCAAGTGTCACGGTTTGTTAAGACTCTCAGACATAAGGTTTAGGTAAAAACATAACTTTATTGAAAAGTTAAAAGCAATCCCATAGGGTTTTCATATACATACAAACAATACATAGAAGATAATGACAATAGCAAATAGGTTCTACCGGCCTTGCCAATGTACCGGGCAAAGCAACCCAGGCGAGTCTGGAACAAGAGGCTCTACCGGCCCTGGCAATATACCGGGCTGGGCAGCCTAACGGGATACCAGTGTAATAGGCTCTACCGGCCTTGCCAATACCGGGTAAGGCAACCTTAAGATGGAATAGTAAGCGGTTCTACCGACCTTACCAATATACCGGGCAAGGCAGCCTGACAGAATACCAATGGGTAGGCTCTACCGGCCTTGCCAATACCGGGTAAGGCAACCGTAAGGCGGCAATGTAAAAGGTTCTACCGGCCTTACCAATATACCAAGCAAGGCAGCCTGACAGGATACCAATTAGTAGGCTCTACCGGCCTTGCCAATACCGGGTAAGGCAACCTTAAGATGGCAAAGTGAAAGGTTCTACTGGCCTTACCAATATAACGGGCAAGGCAGCCCAAGGGAAGGTGACAACCACAGTGGCCTAATGACTGTCAGATGGTAATGACAGTAAGATGGAAGATAGCGGCTACCAGGTCAAGTGGTTTCACTGTAATCAGAACTCTCGTGCCCATACATAGTAGGAATCGATGCTGTTAGGACTGGACAGCACACTTGGAATCGTCAAATACCTGACTGCAAATCAGGGAGTAAACCAGCGCCCTACGTTAGGAACATACCGGCAGAATGCCAGTCGCAAGGCTTAGTGGAGCAAACCAGCGTCCGCATGGTGGGACCAACAGACTGTAATGTGAGCCACAAGGCTAATGGAGCAACCAGCGTCCGCACGCTGGGACCAACTGACTGTAATGTGAGCTGCAAGACTAATGGAGTAAACCAGCGTCTGCACGCTGGAACCAACAGGCTGAAAGTAAGCCGCAAGGCTTCGTGAAGCATACCAGCGTTCGCACGCTGGGACCAACAGACAGTAATGTGAGCTGCAAGGCTAATGGAGCCAACCAGCATCCGCACGCTGGAACCAACAGGCTGAATGCAAGCCGCAAGGCTTAGTGAAGCAAACCAGTGTCCGCACGCTGGAACCAACAGGAGGAAATGTCGCCAAAGCGAATGAAGAACAATGTCGCCACTGATGCAGGAACTGGAAGCAGGAAACAACAGGAACCAGCAGAGAAGATCAACCGGATCAAGCGCGGGAAAGCAGACTGGCAGCAGGAACATCAGCTACTGATGGGAACAACCGGGACCGGACTGGTACTGACATAGCAAGCAGGAACTCAGGAACAGGTCGACTCGGGAACTCAGCAACAGGCCCAATCAGCTACAGTAGTGAGGAGGAAAGTGGATGCTGTCAAAGACACCACGAAAGGGCAACCAAAAGGTGGCCAGACTTGAGTTTAAAAAGGCAATGTGAGGCGGGCTGAAAGCAGACAGCCAATGGGAGCCCACTACAGGTGATAGACACTGAATTGCAGCAATCACGGGTACTGTGATAGTACCCCCCTTTCAAAGACCCCCTCTCCTAGAATAGGGTCTGGGTTTCTGAGGGTATTTGGCATGAAAAATCTGCAGTAACTTGGGTGCATGAAGGTCCTTACTATCCACCCAAGATCGATCTTCAGGACCATAACCTTTCCAATGCACCAAATACTGTACCCTTCCTCTAAGCCTTCGGGAGTCAATGATACTCTGTACCTCGTATTCCTCCTGACCCTCGACCTCAACAGGCCCTGGCACAACAGGTGTAGTAGTGTAACGGTTGCATATGAGAGGCTTAAGGAGAGACACATGGAACACATTATGAATGCGCATGGATGCAGGTATGTCCAAAGCATAGGAAACAGGATTGATTTTGCGAATAATTCTGTAAGGACCAATAAACCGAGGTGCCAACTTATTAGATGGGACTTGGATCTTAAGATTCTTGGAAGAAGGCCATACTCTGTCCCCAACTTGGAAGGAAACCGCTGGAAGCCTTCTGCGATTAGCATAGCGCTGATATGACTGACCCAGTGCCCTCTGAACTTGTGCCCATGTGTAACGGAGTTGCTCGATATGCTCATCCACAGCTCCCGGATGAAGAGTTGATTGCACAGTTCCTGGCGAACTCTGCCCAAGGCAACAAGTCGGCCCAATTGTCATGATGGTCAGTCACGAAACAGCATAGAAACTGTTCCAAACCTTGATTGGCATGTTCAGCGGCCCCATTAGTCTGGGGGTGATACGCAGAGGAGAAGGATAGCTGTATGCCCATTAGTGATGAGCGAGCATGCTCGGCCGAAGCTCGGTTCGGCTCGAGCATCGCTCTGCTCGACACATGGCGGTACTCGTACGAGTACCGCATGTGCTCGCCCGCCATGTTCGGGTCTCCTCCCCGCACGTTTCGCGGCTGCTGCGCAGCCAATAAACGTGCGGGGAGGCTCTGACATCAGTGTAATGCCAGCAGCCATGTTGGCTGCTGGCATTACACTGATTGGCTGGCCAGAACCCGTGATCGGGTGCTGTATAGCACCTGACCAGCGAGTTCGGCTCAGTCTTAGCCAGGGAGAGATGAGGATAGGAAGGGAAAGTCAGTGTAGGGAGAAGAAAAGTGTTGGAACACCATATAAAGACCCAAAAGTCCTTTTTAGGACTGTTGTGTGTGGGGGCAGCAGTTATATTTTGTTTGGGGGGGCACAAATTTAAAAAAAAAACGTCACATATTCCGTTCACTGTGCCTAGCCGCAGATTAGCAGCACATTCTGTTTAGTGTGCAAAGTTGCAGATTAGCAGCACATTCTGTTTAGTGTGCAAAGTTGCAGATTAGCAGCACATTCTGTTTCGTGTGCAAAGTTGCAGATTAGCAGCACATTCTGTTTAGTGTGGAAAGTGTAAAAAATAAACGTCACATATTCCGTTCACTGTGCCTAGCCGCAGATTAGCAGCACATTCTGTTTAGTGTGCAAAGTTGCAGATTAGCAGCACATTCTTTTTAGTGTGCAAAGTTGCAGATTAGCAGCACATTCTGTTTAGTGTGCAAAGTTGCAGATTAGCAGCACATTCTGTTTAGTGTGCAAAGTGTAAAAAATAAATGTCACATATTCCGTTCACTGTGCCTAGCCGCAGATTAGCAGCACATTCTGTTTAGTGTGCAAAGTTGCAGATTAGCAGCACATTCTGTTTAGTGTGCAAAGTTGCAGATTAGCAGCACATTCTGTTTAGTGTGCAAAGTTGCAGATTAGCAGCACATTCTGTTTAGTGTGCAAAGTGTAAAAAATAAACGTCACATATTCCGTTCACTGTGCCTAGCCGCAGATTAGCAGCACATTCTGTTTAGTGTGCAAAGTTGCAGATTAGCAGCACATTCTGTTTAGTGTGCAAAGTGTAAAAAATAAACGTCACATATTCCGTTCACTGTGCCTAGCCGCAGATTAGCAGCACATTCTGTTTAGTGTGCAAAGTTGCAGATTAGCAGCACATTCTGTTTAGTGTGCAAAGTTGCAGATTAGCAGCACATTCTGTTTAGTGTGGAAAGTGTAAAAACTAAACGTCACATATTCCGTTCACTGTGCCTAGCCGCAGATTAGCAGCACATTCTGTTTAGTGTGCAAAGTTGCAGATTAGCAGCACATTCTGTTTAGTGTGGAAAGTGTAAAAAATAAAAGTCACATATTCTGTTCACTGTGCCTAGCCGCAGATTAGCAGCACATTCTGTTTAGTGTGCAAAGTTGCAGATTAGCAGCACATTCTGTTTAGTGTGGAAAGTGTAAAAAATAAACGTCACATATTCCGTTCACTGTGCCTAGCCGCAGATTAGCAGCACATTCTGTTTAGTGTGCAAAGTTGCAGATTAGCAGCACATTCTGTTTAGTGTGCAAAGTTGCAGATTAGCAGCACATTCTGTTTAGTGTGGAAAGTGTAAAAAATAAACGTCACATATTCCGTTCACTGTGCCTAGCCGCAGATTAGCAGCACATTCTGTTTAGTGTGCAAAGTTGCAGATTAGCAGCACATTCTGTTTAGTGTGCAAAGTGTAAAAAATAAACGTCACATATTCCGTTCACTGTGCCTAGCCGCAGATTAGCAGCACATTCTGTTTAGTGTGCAAAGTTGCAGATTAGCAGCACATTCTGTTTAGTGTGGAAAGTGTAAAAAATAAACGTCACATATTCCGTTCACTGTGCCTAGCCGCAGATTAGCAGCACATTCTGTTTAGTGTGCAAAGTTGCAGATTAGCAGCACATTCTGTTTAGTGTGGAAAGTGTAAAAAATAAACGTCACATATTCCGTTCACTGTGCCTAGCCGCAGATTAGCAGCACATTCTGTTTAGTGTGCAAAGTTGCAGATTAGCAGCACATTCTGTTTAGTGTGGAAAGTGTAAAAAATAAACGTCACATATTCCGTTCACTGTGCCTAGCCGCAGATTAGCAGCACATTCTGTTTAGTGTGCAAAGTTGCAGATTAGCAGCACATTCTGTTTAGTGTGGAAAGTGTAAAAAATAAACGTCACATATTCTGTTCACTGTGCCTAGCCGCAGATTAGTAGCACATTCTGTTTAGTGTGCAAAGTTGCAGATTAGCAGCACATATTCCGTGTAATATGAAGAAGGCGGGTAAAAAGGGACGGGGAAGTGGACGTGATCCTGATAGTTCAGGGCGCGGGTCAGGACGCGTAGAAACTGTGCCTGGTGCCAGAGCACAAGAAAGAAAGACATCCACCATACCTAGCTTCATGTCTCAGTTTACAGGGCGTCGCAGGACATCACTCTCGAGGTCAGACCACTGCGAACAGGTGGTCGGTTGGATTTCAGCTGATACTGCTTCCAGTCGGTTAAGCACCACCCTGTCTTCCACCAAGTCCACTCTCAGTAGCCAAGAGTCTGGTCAACATAATCCTCACCCTGATCATCCTTCCTCCCACCATAAAGGGTCTGGCCAAAGAAGTGATCCCACACTGGGATATAGTGAGGAGCTCGTCTCATCACCAATCCTTCATTTGAACCTCTCTCCAAGCACGCTTGCAGAGGAACATGAGATCTTGTGCCCTGATTCACAACCTCTAGAGGGTACCCAATCACAAGAAGATGACAGAGGGGAACGGCATTTAAGGTCAAAGGAAGTGGATGATGATGATGATGAGACACAGTTGCCATCAAATCAACCACTATTACTGTCTCAAGACCTTGATGAGGAGGATGATACACAGTTGTCAATGACTGAGTATGTGGTGGGATCAAGAAATGAGGAGGATGATCAGAGTGAGGAAGTGGAGGAGGACTTGGTGGACGATGAGGTGACTGACCCCACCTGGGAAGGTGGAGAGCCGAGCGATGACAGCAGTCCTGAGGGTGAGCCATCTGCAGCACCGCAACAGGCTGGAAGAGGCAGTGGTGTGGCTAAAGAAAGAAGGCGTACCGCACCAAACCGGCCCGCAAATGTTCCACGGAGCACCCCCTTGCGTAAATCTCCCTTGCCAAGGGCTAGGTGTTCAGCGGTATGGCTTTTTTTTAAGGAAAGTGCGGACGACAAAAGAATTGTAGTTTGCAACTTGTGCCACACCAGAATGAGCCGAGGCATGAACACTAGCAACCTCACCACCACCAGCATGATCCGACACATGGCATCCAAGCACCGTAATAAGTGGGAGGAACGCCCGGATCGCCAATCTGTGTCTGCAGGGCACACCACTGCCTCCTCTTCCCCTGTTTTCGGTGCCGGCCAATCGCCTGTCGAAGGCGCAGGCCCACATACCTCCCGCCCTGCACCTGTACCATCTGAAGCACCATCAGCTACCACATCCACTTCCCTGTCCCAGCGCAGCGTCCAAATGTCGTTACCCCAGGCATTTGAGCGCAAGCGAAAATACCCAGCCACCCACCCACAGGCCATAGCACTAACCTCACACCTTTCCAAATTACTGGCCATCGAAATGCTGCCATTTAGGCTTGTGGAGACTGAGTCCTTCCGCAGCCTGATGGCAGCAGCTGTCCCTCGGTACGCAGTCCCCAGCCGCCACTACTTTTCCCGGTGTGCCGTCCCCGCATTACACCACCATGTGTCCCGTAACATCACCCGTGCCCTGACCAACGCAGTTACTGGGAAGGTCCACTTAACGACTGACACATGGACAAGTGCTTGTGGCCAGGGACGCTACATTTCCCTGACGGCACACTGGGTGAATGTCGTGGAGGCTGGGAGCGACTCGGACCCTGGGATGGCACAGGTGCTACCCACGCCGAGGATTGCGGGCCCTACCTCCATCAGGGTTTCCTCCAGCACCTATGTTATTGGCTCCTCCTCCTCCTCCTCCGTTTCCACCTCCGAATTCTCTGCGCGCAGCGCCACTCACCCATCAGCCGGTAGCTGGAAGCAGTTTAGCACTGCAATGGGGAAGCGTCAACAGGCCGTGCTGAAGCTGATCTGCCTTGGGGACAAACAGCACACGGCCTCAGAGCTGTTGCAGGGGATTAGTCACCAGACCGAGCAGTGGCTCTCGCCACTCAACCTGCAACCAGGCATGGTTGTGTGTGATAATGGGCGTAACTTGGTGGCGGCTTTGGAGCTCGGCAAGCTCACACACGTACCATGCCTAGCGCATGTATTTAATTTAGTGGTTCAGCGATTTCTAAAAACCTACCCCAATTTGCATGATCTCTTGACCAAGGTGCGCCGCGTGTGTGCACATTTCCGTAAGTCATCAACAGCTTCAGCCGGCCTGTTGAAGCTGCAGCAGCGCTTACAATTGCCAGCTCACCGGCTGCTGTGTGACGTGAGCACGCGCTGGAACTCCACCTTCCACATGTTGGCCCGGCTTTGTGAGCAGCAGAGGGCAGTAGTGGAGTACCAGCTGTTACACGGTCGTCGCCTCTCCGTTCAACTTCCTCTAATCAGAAGTGAGGAGTGGGAATGGATGTCTGACCTCTGTGAGGTTTTACGCAATTTTGAGGAATCGACACAGATGGTGAGCGGCGATAACGATATTATCAGTGTAACCATCCCACTTCTGTGTCTACTGAAACGCTCGCTGCTCACAATTAAAACCGACGCTTTGCATGTGGAAGAGGTGGAAATGGGGGAGGAAGAGCTTACACAAGGTGATAGCCAGAGCACCCTCACTTCGTCTTCTCAGTGACAATTGGAGGAGGCGGAGGAGGAGGAGGAGGAGGAAGACACGGTTGCCTCCGCTACAGAGGGTAGCCATGGAACTTTAGTTCCATCTCTTCAGCGTGGGTGGGCAGAAGAGGAGGAAGAGGATGAGGAGATTGAGAGTCATCCTCCTGGTGAGGACAGCGAAATCTTGCCTGTTGGTACTCTGGCACACATGGCTGACTTTATGTTAGGCTGCCTTTCCCGTGACCCACGCGTTATACGCATTTTAGACAACACGGATTACTGGGTGTTCACCCTTCTGGACCCCCGCTACAAAGAGAATTTCTCATCTCTCATTCCTCCGGTGTAGAGGACAAGCAAAATGGTGCAATACCAGAAGGTTCTTGTTGAAGAATTGCTCCAAAATTTTCCATCTGACAACGCTGGCGGCATAGTACGTGCTACCTTGGCCAACCGAGAAGGGGAGAAAAAGGGAGCACACAGCAGTTCCGACAAAGGCAGGGCAACACTCTCCAAGGCGTGGGACACCTTCATGACACCCCGCCAGCACCCTCACCCTGATGCGCAGCCTAGTGTCACTAGGAGGGAAATGTTTTGGAAGGTGGTGAAGGAGTACGTAGCAGACCGTGTCAGCGTCCTCAATGATCCCTCTGTGCCTTACAACTACTGGGTGTCCAAGCTGGACACGTGGTATGAACTGGCACTCTACGCCTTGGAGGTGCTGGCCTGCCCTGCCGCCAGCGTTCTGTCTGAGCGGGTATTTAGTGCTGCTGGTGGCATCATAACAGATAAGCGTATCCGCCTTTCCACCGAAAATGCTGATAGGTTGACACTTATAAAAATGAACAAGGCCTGGATTTCCCCTGACTTCTCCACTCCACTGGAGGAAAGCCCCGGGTGAACATAAAGTCACTTTAGATATGTTATTTACAATGATGGGAATACTCTGTATTCCCATTAACCCCTTCCACCCAAAAAACGGGTATATGGTTGACTCTCTTCCATATACCCTGTGATATAATTTTTATATAGGGCCAGCTCACCAGCGGGCCCTGTGATATAATTTTTATATAGGGCCAGCTCACCAGCGGGCCCTGTGATATAATTTTTATATAGGGCCAGCTCACCAGCGGGCCCTGTTTGACAACTTTTTGTATAGGTCAGCTCACCAGCGGGCCTTCTTATATAATGTTTTATTGGGTCAGCTCTCTAGCGGGCCCTCTCATATAATGTTTTATAGCGTCAGCTCACTAGCGGGCCTTCGCATATAATGTTTAGGATGGTCAGCTCCGCAGCAGACCCTCACCCATAATGTTTTAGATGGTCGGCTCAGCTGCAGACCCTCATTCCTAATGTTTTAGATGGTCAGCTTAGCGGCATGCCCTCGCCCCTAATGTTTTAGAGGGTCACCAGCAGGCTATTAATCCTAATTTTTCAAGGGTGTGTATGATGCCTTCCTTTATGTGTAATAAAGGGTGTATTGGAGTGACATTTCAGTCTAATTTTTGGCAGCCCTTTCACTTAGTGCATCGGCTTTATGAGTGTTGGACCACTACCTGAACTATTGTACCACAATGTGAATGAGGCCCTCCATTTTGTGATATACAGGTTGTATCGGAGTGCCTCAGGTCCTCCCATTGAATTAAATAGGGCTGGGGTGTTCGACAGAGCAGAAGGTAGTTCTTGGCTTCATCCACTAAGTCACTTCGTCACTTTTACTGAATGGATCAGACCCCACTGTTCCGACTATAAATTTTGGACTTAACAAGGGCAAACGGACATGTTGTAAAACCTGTGGTAGCTGCGGCCTCCGTTCCTGAATGCTGTACCTTACCCGGGCCATAACCACGTTGAACACCTGCTTTACTCTGCGCACGTTTCCCTCTTAATCATGGCCCCAGTTCCGAAAAATCGATGATATTTTTTGCAGAATTTGCAGATGATATACAAGTAAATATACAGCAAATACTGTTTGGTAACAATTTTTCGCCTAAAGTCGTTTTTATCTTCCTTTTTGTGTGTTTTACGGTCAGTCTGTAAAAATGGCATACTACGGGGGAAACATCGTTCCCAGCAGCGACGTTGGAGTCCAAGATGCATCCAGACATCCTCCCTATGCTGTCCCTGAACCATTTCTGTGGTGTTTCCATCATTTTCTGCCCTTTTCCTATGGACCAGGCACCCTCCCCTCATCAGAGCAGGGGGTGCCTGGTGTAATGCTCGAGTCCTCCCATTGACTTCAATGGGGCTCGGGTGCTCGATCATCACTAATGCCCATCTGTTCGCAAAATGCCCTCCAGAACCTGGACACAAACTGGCTCCCTGTTACGGTTTTCTGACACTCAGACCAGGTTGTAAAGTAACAACACAGTTTATTGAATCAGAATGATAAACATTGCCCCTAGGGGCCAGTATAGGTAAGAACAATACTGACAAATACAGACAAGGTATGGGTAATATAAACAGAGGAATAAATACAGCTAAAGGCTGTGGCAACCCAAAGGGTTAATAGGAGCAACTGGTGAGGCTCAGGCTAGATTGGCCAACGCCCAGGATAGATATCAGTCTCTGGAGAACAGTCTCTAGATGTAGAGCAAGGAACACAGGATCAGCACTGTATCACTCTCTAAGCAGAAGCGGGATGCGCCCCTGTTGCTTTGAGCTGAGCCAGTACCACCACCGTGGGCTAGGAGGAATGCTACTGCCAGACCTGAAGTAACCAGAATAGGAATCGCCCAGAATGTGAGTAGTGAGTAACCCTGTGTGTGCCAAATGGATTGTGTTACGAAGCCCTTGGGATTCCACAGTAGATGATAGTTGCCCAAGCTACGAAGAGCCGATGCACAGAGCAGAGCAGATAGAACTGTACACTTTGAGAGAATGAGAAACGGAGCCAGGACACTCTTCTGGTGTCGAACCGAATCCTATAGCAAGAGCGAACAGACTACCGGCACCAACCGGCGTGATCACGGTGCACCCCGAACACCAGACAAGCGGAGCTCTGCAAGGACTGGTATAGCGTCAAAAGGAGACTCAAAGTGTAATGGCTCAATGAACCAACAGAGGCTTGGCAAGCTAAACAAGTGGTACGTAACCGGAGACTACAGGCACTGAACGGATTAATCTGGTACATTCAGAAGAGCAATGCTCAGCGAGTAATTGGCAGGCAACCTCGGGCTACAGCTGAATAAGCGAGAGAGGAACAGAGAAACAGTTCAGAATGTCACCAGCGCGACCGGAGGACACTGGAGCAGCAACCGGACAGGAGCGATAACCGGAACCGGATGGAAACAGCCGCAGGAACACCACCTTAGAGCGGATCAATCACGGAGCAGGATCAGTAGCCAGAACCGGGTCAAATCACGGAGCAGGGTCGTCAGTCAGAGCCGGGTCAGATCACAGAGCAGGGTCTTCAGCCAGAGCCGGGTCAGATCACGGAGCAGGGTCTTCAGCCAGAGCCGGGTCAGATCACGGAGCAGGGTCTTCAGCCAGAGCCGGGTCAGATCACAGTGCAGGGTCGTCAGCCAGAACCGGGTCAAATCACGGAGCAGGGTCGTCAGCCAGAACCGGGTCAAATCACGGAGCAGGAACAGGAGAAGAGTCAGACTAGCCGGGTCGGTACACAGGAGACACTGGAATTCAGCAACAAGGCGCAGCAACAGGAACACCACGAAAGGGCAACTGACAAGTGCCCAAACCCCAGCATATAAAGGCACATCCTGGGCGGGCCAATCAGACTCCTCCAATGCAAAGGTACACAGTCATAGATTGACAGGGAATCACAGGGACCGTGATACTCCCCCTGTCGGACACCAGTACCCTGGGTACTCCATGCAACCGAAACACCTCTTTAGCAAACACCATTGCCAATTCTTTAGCCGAGGGAAGGCCACGGAGGGGCACGGAGTGAGCCATTTTGAAAACCTGTCCACCACCGTCAATATGAAGGAATACCCTCTACATATGGGCAATTCTCCCATAAAATCAATGGAAACATGAGACCATGGGCGTTCACCATTAGGTACCGGCTGAAGCAAGCCCACCAGGAGATGTCTAGGGGTTTTAGCACGGGCACAGGTGGCACAGGCATTAGTAAAATCGGCACAATCTGATCTCATAGAAGGCCACCAGAATAACTGAGAGAGGGACCATAATAATTGGTCTCTACCAATATGTCTCGCAGCCTTAGAGGAATGGTAAGTTTCAAGTAATCGAGTACGGAATGGTTCAGCGACAAAACATTTCCCCACCGGGGTTTCATGGGAAGCGGAGGCCTGGGAGGCCAGAATTTCCTCCCCTAGTGGTGAAGTGATACTGGTACGTATGGTAGCCAATATTCGATCAGGTTGAATGATAGGTGCTGGTGCTTCTTCTCTGTCAATTTCAGCCTCAAATTGTCTTGACAGAGCGTCAGCCCTAACATTCTTGGATCACGGCAAATATGATACAATGAAATTGAATCGGGACAGGAACAATGCCCATCTGGCCTGGAGAGAGGACAATCTCTTGGCCTCAGAGAGATAAGTCAGATTTTTATGATCCGTCAGGATTAAAACAGGATTTTTAATGCCTTCAAGTAAGTGACGCCATTCCTTAAAGGGATAGTAATACTTCGTTTTAACTTTATTTTATTTTGTAGGCATTAAAAAAACATGAAGAATGATATAAGTCTTATCTCTCAATCCTTTATGGTTTATGAGATATTTACAAGCAAAGTTCCCCTCCCCGCCCCTTTTACCTAGTGTAAGCCATCTCTTCTCAGATGTGGATCAGGTTGTATGACCAGACAGATAACAGAAGGGGACAATTTTCTTTGTATGAAAACAATGAAAGCCCTTCCCCCCCTTGACAAGTTTTTCAGCTTTTTCCCTTATCTTAATTGAAGATTGTCCCTCTCTGCAGTCTGCCTGGGCACCTCCCTTCTGATCTGGTTGAACGGGGGGGGATACTTTGTTTGTGAATATCTCTTAAACCATAAAGGTTTGAGAGATAAGACTTATATCATTCTTCATGTTTTTTTAATGCCTACAAAATAAAATAAAGTTAAGACGAAGTATTACTATCCCTTTAAGAGCGAGGATAATGGCCAATAATTCTCTGTCCCCTATCTCATAATGGCTTTGAGCTCCGGTCAACTTTTTAGAAAAGAACCCACAGGGTCTGAGTGTTCCACCTTTGATGTGTCGTTGAGAAAGCACTGCCCCAACCCCAATATCTGAGGCGTCAACCTCTAAGGTGAACGGGAGTAATGGGTTGGGGTGGGATAACACAGGAGCATTAGCAAAAGCTACTTTCAGTTTTTCAAAGGCCTACTCCGCAGCCACTGGCCAAAGAGATGGATTAGCGCCCTTATGCGTGAGCTCAGACAGGGGTTTAACAATGGAAGAGAAGTTCTTAATAAACTTCCTATAATAATTGGCGAAGCCCAGAAATCGCTGGATAGGTTTCAGACTCTTAGGCCTTGGCCATTGTAAGACTGCTGTTAACTTTTCCTTGTCCATGGCAATGTCGTCTTTGCCAATTATGAACCCCAAGAATGGTACACTGGTTCTGTGAAACTCACATTTCTCTAATTTACAGAATAATTTATTTTTACGTAATCGTAGCAATACTTCAGACACATCCTTGATGTGTTGCGACAAGTCTTTGGAGTGAATAAGTATATCGTCAAGGTAGACCACGACACATGACTGTAAGATATCTCTGAGAATGTCATTGATCAGTTCTTGAAATACTGCGGGTGCATTACACAGGCCAAATGGCATGACTAGATATTCATAATGCCCAGATCTCGTATTAAAGGCAGTTTTCCACTCATCACCGGCTCTGATACGTATCAAATTGTATGCCGCCCGTAGGTCCAATTTGGTGAAAATCGAGGAACCCTTGAGTCTGTCAAAAAGCTCAGTGATGAGTGGTATCGGATAAGCATTCTTTGCCATAAACTTATTTAACCCACGATAATCAATGCATGGTCTCATTTCGCCATTTTTCTTCTTAACAAAAAAAGAACCCGGCCCCAGCCGGAGAGGTAGATTTCCTTATGATCCCTCTAGCAAGGGCACCAGAAATGTATTCTTCCATAGCTTGGTTTTCCTCACAAGACAATGGGTATGTGCGTCCCCTAGGGGGCACCGTTCCAGGAGTTAACTCGATGCAACAATCATATGGTCTGTGCTGAGGTAAGGCGCCAGCCTCTCCCTTACTGAAAACATCGGCAAACTGCTGGTATACGTCAGGTAGTGAAGGGGAGGTGCACAAGACCTTAACTGGATGGGTGATGCACTTATCCATACAAAACTGAGACCAAGCAGAGATTTCATATTTTTGCCAATCAAATTGTGGATTATGCAGCTGTAACCAAGGAAAACCCAATATTATGGCATGGTGAGGAGAGTTAATAAGTTGAAACTGCTGCTCTTCATTATGGAGAGCCCCAATAGTCATGGATAACAGCATCGTTTCAAATGTATCATGAGCGGGTTCCAAGGGTCTGCCATCAATTGCTTCAATAGCAAGAGGGGTTTCTCTTTCAATGCGTGGTACCCCATGTAATTCAGCAAAGGTATTATCCATAAAATACCCAGCTTCACCAGAATCAACCAGGGCCAAAACCTCCACTGAGCGTTGTGCCCAAGATAGTACCACCTGTATGGTGGGTTTTAGTGTGCCCAACACTGGGGATGATTGGACACCACCTAGGGCCTGTCCCCCAAGATACCCTAGGTGTGTTCGTTTCCCGGACGTACCGAACAGGATCTTAGCAAATGCCCATTTTTACCACAGTACAAACACAAGCCTTGCTTCCTGTGATATAGTCTTTCCTCCTTGGTTAGCCTAGTGAAACCTACTTGCATAGGTTCACCTGGTTCCCATACTGGTTCACTAGGCTTAGATGTCAGGGGAGGGATGGGTGGGCAAAATATGCTACTAGACCCATTATTTTTAGACGATATTCTACGATCTCTAGCGGTTAATCTCGCACGTATTCTGGAGTCAATTAGAATAACATACTCAATATAATCATCTAGGTCAGTAGGTAAATCTTTTGCTGCAATTTCATCTTTAATTTGGTCACTCAGGCCCTGAGCAAAGGCTGCCAACAATGCCTCGTTATTCCACCCTACCTCTGCTGCCAAGGTGCGGAATTCAATGGCATAGTCGCCTACCGTGCGCCTGCCCTGTTGTATCTCCATAAGACGTTTAGCAGCAGAGGTGGTTCTACCAGGAGGCTCAAACACTCTCCGAAAGGATTGCACAAATTCTCTGAAACTCTTAGTGCAAGGTTTAGCATTTTCCCACAATGGGTTAGCCCAAGCCAATGCTCTGCCAGTCAGCAGGGATATCATGAACCCAACCTTACTACGATCATTGGGAAACGCGTGTACCGTCAATTCCATAAATATTTCAAGTTGGTTGATGAACCCTCTGCAGAGATTAGGGTCACCGTCATACCTTAGTGGCAAGGGTGCAGAAGCTCTTAATCCTTTAACTGCGGCCCCTGAGGGACTTATATCACTCTCCGGTGTCTGACTTGGCGAGACCACCGGGCTAGAACCAGACTTGTCAGCAAGTACAGTGTGTACAGTGTGGATATTCTGTGTATTACCGTCACTCTTATTGTCTGAGGTCATGGCCCTTTCATACTGTCACGTAAGGTTTAGGTAAAAACATAACTTTATTGAAAAGTTAAAGGCAATCCCATAGGGTTTTCATACACATACAAACAATACATAGAAGATAATGACAATAGCAAATAGGTTCTACCGGCCTTGCCAATGTACCGGGCAAAGCAACCCAGGCGAGTCTGGAACAAGAGGCTCTACCGGCCCTGCCAATATAACGGGCTGGGCAGCCTAACGGGATACCAGTGTAGTAGGCTGTACTGGCCTTGCCAATACCGGGTAAGGCAACCTTGAGATGGAATAGTAAGCGGTTCTACCGGCCTTACCAATATACCGGGCAAGGCAGCCTGACGGAATACCAATGGGTAGGCTCTACTGGCCTTGCCAATACCGGGTAAGGCAACCGTAAGGTGGCAACGTAAAAGGTTCTACTGGCCTTACCAATATATCGGGCAAGGCAGCCTGCCGGAATACCAATGAGTAGGCTCTACCGGCCTTGCCAATACCGGGTAAGGCAACCTTAAGATGGCAAAGTGAAAGGTTCTACCGGCCTTACCAATATACCGGGCAAGGCAGCCCAAGGGAAGGTGACAATGACAACCACAGTGGCCTAATGACTGTCAGATGGTAATGACAGTAAGATGGAAGATAGCGGCTACCAGGTCAAGTGGTTTCACTGTAATCAGAACTCTCGTGCCCATACATAGTAGGAATCGATGCTGTTAGGACTGGACAGCGCACTTGGAATTGTCAAATACCTGACTGCAAGTCAGGGTGTAAACCAGAGCCCTACGTTAGGAACATACAGGCAGAATGCGAGCCGCAAGGCTTAGTGGAGCAAACCAGCGTCCGCACGCTGGGACCAACAGACTGTAATGTGAGACACAAGGCTAATGGAGCAAACCAGCGTCCGCACGCTGGGACCAACAGACTGTAATATGAGCCGCAAGGCTAATGGAGCAAACCAGCGTCCACACGCTGGGACCAACCGAATGTAATGTGAGCCGCAAGGCTAATGAAGCAACCCAGCGTCCGCACGCTGGGACCAACAGACTGTAATGTGATCCGCAAGGCTTATGGAGCAAACCAGCGTCCGCACGCTGGGACCAACAGACTGTAATGTGAGCTGCAAGGCTAATGGAGCAAACCAGCGTCCGTACGCTGGGACCAACAGACTGTAATGTGAGCCGCAAGGCTAATGGAGCAAACCAGCGTCCGCACGCTGGGACCAACAGACTGTAATGTGAGCCGCAAGGCTAATGGAGCAATCAGCGTCCGCACACTGGGTCCAACTGACTGTAATGTGAGCTGCAAGACTAATTGAGTAAACCAGCGTCCGCACGCTGGAACCAACAGGCTGAAAGTAAGCCGCAAGGCTTAGTGAAGCATACCAGCATTCGCACGCTGGGACTAACAGGCAGTAATGTGAGCCGCAAGGCTAATGGAGCCAACCAGCATCCGCACACTGGAACCAACAGGCTGAATGCAAGCCGCAAGGCTTAGTGAAGCAAACCACTGTCCGCACGCTGGAACCAACAGGAGGAAATGTCGCCAAAGCAAATGAAGAACAATGTCGCCACTGATGCAGGAACTGGAAGCAGGAAACAACAGGAACCAGCAGAGAAGATCAACCGAATCAGGCGCGGCAAAGCAGACTGGCAGCAGGAACATCAGCTACTGATGGGAACAACTGGAACCGGACTGGTACTGACATAGCAAGCAGGAACTCAGGAACAGGTCGACTCAGGAACTCAGGAACTGAGCAACAGGCCCAATCAGCTACAGTAGTGAGAAGGAAGTGGATGCTGTCAAAGACACCACGAAAGGGCAACCAGAGGGTGCCCAGACTGAGTTTAAAAAGGCAATGTGAGGCAGGCTGAAGGCAGACAGCCAGTGGGAGCCCCCTACAGGTGATAGACACTGAATTGCAGCAATCACGGGCACCGTGATACCAAGCTACCTGCACTGGTTAATCTCTTAGATAGCAATGGCTCACTCTCCAGCACATTAATTTACCATTTGAAATCTATGATCCTTCCTATCTCCTTCTCTACCCAATTGCAAGCATGCCTAGAAGCTGCTCATCCCTTCACTTGAGTCACTGGATCAACTGGATCTTTAGGTGTGCAACTTACCCCCAATATACATGATGTTCCCTTCCAATTTGGATGTCCTTTTCCATTCCATCTCTACGGACAGCTCCTCGTGGTCTCAAGTAGAATCAATTTAGTGAAAAAGGTCTTTCTGCCCAAAATTTTATATATCTTTCGTTCTCTTCCCCTTCACATACCTCCTTCCTCCTTAAAGCGCTTGGAAAAGCTTTTACTCTCGTTCATCTGGCACAAATGGAGCCCTAGAGTACATTGTAACATTGTTTCCCACCACCGTCTTTGGGCAGACTAGCTATGCCTGATCTGCACAGGTATTCGCATGTCACTTCCTTGCTAAGTTTGCTTGACTTAGCAAGGGATCCACCGCAGAAAGATTGGGCATGCCTACTCCATTTTTTTATCCAACCCTCATCTCTTCAGCAACTATTATTGTCCGGGACATCTCAAGTTCCAAACCAAATCACTTTGTTTCCTATTCTCACCGGTTTGCTTTGGATCTGGAAGATGTACTCCAAAGTCTATCAATTAGCCCTTTTTCCTTCTCCCCTTCTCTCTTTGCTCTGGAACTCAACTTTCCCTCCGGGCCTACATGGTAACTTCTTTTCGGAATGGTCTAACTACAGGTCCCGACCCCTTACGCCGGCACTGGTACAGAAGCTAGAGTGCGATTCTAGGAAGTGGAGCTAATGATCAGTGACGGCATGCCAGGTATGCCTGTATTGCAGCCAAAGCTGGAATAAAGGTGCTGGTCACGAAACCAGGTTGTTCAACCCCAGTGGAGCTGAGGTGCAACCAGGATAAGAGTACGCTGTGAACCGTGCAAAACCAGGACGGCTGGACAAGCTGGAAGAAGGCAAGGGGCAGGTCAGGAGCAGAGACCAGGATCAGAACCAGGGACTGGAAATCAGAGTGGTCAGCAGACATGCCAGGGGTCAGAGCCAGGGACTGGAGATCAGAGTGGTCAGCAGACAAGCCAGGGGTCAAAGACAGGATTATGGCACCTAATCCAGGGGAGACCCAGGAAGACAGGAGCAAAAGGGGAGGAGCCTTGTGACTCCCCCTGTCTCCATCAGTGTCTCGGCCATAGCGTGCCTCCGCCAGAGAAGCGGCTGATGCTGTATGCCTCCTGCTACGGTCACACTCCAGTTGCTGTTCCTGCAGGCATCTGTCCAGATCCAGACACAAGGATATGAATTCCTCCAACCCGTCAGGAATATCACGGCAGGTCAAAGCGTCCTTTAGGCGTTTGTTGAGACCACGCCGGAATGCAGCTGTCAGAGCTCCCTGATTCCAGTCTAGTAAGAGAGAGTGCGGAACTCCACTGTGTACTGGCTGACAGATCGAGACCCCTGTCATAAACTCAGAAGGGCTGCTTCGGCAGAGGCGCTTCTTCCAGGTGCAGCAAAAACAGCCTTGAAGGCTGCAATAAAGTCGTTGGAATCATCCAACAAGGGAGACCGTTACTGCACAAGGGGGAGATGCCCGGCTAGAGCCTCACCCTTAAGGAGAGAGATGATGAAGGAGACCCGAGCTGCATGTGTGCAAAACATCTGGGGCAGAGTCCAGAAGTGCAGCTGGCACTAGTTGAGGAACCCATGGAATTCAGCTGGCCAACCTGAAGACTTGTCCGGCAAAGGTATGCGAGGAGGCACGTATCCGGTATCTGAGCTACGTAGCATCTCTAACATAGCATCTAGTTTGTGGTCCTGATCTGGAGATGGACAGCGTGAGAGGACCTGATGGTCCAATCTGGCTGTGATATGGGATGCCTCCGCTGGATCCATTGCAATAGCCTTTTGACCCGTTCCAACTGTCATCACTCGAGGGGTAAGGACCCGTGCGGTGCCGGCACTGGTACAGAAGCTAAAGTGCGATGCTAGGGAGCTGAGCTAGAGATCGGTGACAGCATGCCAGATACTCCTGTGCTGCAGCCAAAGCTGGAGTAAAGGTGCTGGTTGCGAAACCAGATTGTTCCACCCCAGTTGAGCCATTGTGCAACCAGGATAGGAGTACCCTGGGAACTGTGCAAAACCAGGCCGGCTGTACAAGCTGGAAGAAGGCAGGGGGCAGGTCTAGAGCAGAGGCCAGGATTAGAACCAGGGACTGGAGATCAGAGTGGTGAGCAGACAAGCCAGGGGTCAGAGCCAGGGAGGACACCAGATCCAGGATAACATCCTCGGTGTGCAGGATCCCGTTAGTGAGTCTGAGAGTTTCGGTCTCCTGTGTGATCCATCCAGTACCTAAGGGTCCACCATCCAAGGAGGACACCATCAGGGGCTGCTTCTTGAGCCTGCAAGGCAGGCTGTGGGCCTGGGCTCAGGTGCTATCCACAAACAGCCTGGCAGTGTCAAAATCAACAAAAGCATCCGTGGTCATGGTCCCTGTGTCCCACTGAATAGTCACAGGAAGGTACAACCTGGACCGGCAGTGAGGAGGCTGACATGTCGGGCTTAGATGACCGCCTCGAGGATTGGCTAAGCCATGTCTTTTCCCGGACGGACAGGACACTGCCGAAGCATGTGGCCTGCTTGCCTGCAGTATAGACACAGACCCAAAGCCCAGCATCTTTTTCTTTCCTTACCCGTCAGCCTTGTGACTCCCCCTATCTCCATCAGTGTCTCAGCCATAGCGTGTGCCTCCGCCAGAGAAGAGGCTGATGCTGTATGTCTCCTGCTACGGTCACACTCCAATTGCTGTTCCTGCAGGCATCTCTCCAGATCCAGACACAAGGATATGAATTCCTCCAACCCGTCAGGAATATCACGGCAGGTCAAAGCGTCCTTTAGGCGTTCGTTGAAACCACGTCGGAATGCAGCTGTCAGAGCTCCCTGGTTCCAGTCTCGTAAGAGAGAGTGCAGAACTCCTCTGCGTACTGGCTGACAGAGCGAGACCCCTGTTGTAGACTCAAAAGGGCTGCTTCGGCAGAGGCGCTTCTTCCAAGTGCATCGAAAACAGCCTTGAAGGCTGCAATAAAGGTGTCGGAATCATCCAACAAGAGAGACCGCTACTCCACAAGTGGGAGACGCCCAGCTAGAGCCTCACCCTTGAGGAGAGAGATGATGAAGGAGACCCGGCTGCATGTGTGCAAAACGTCTGGGGCCAGAAGTACAATTGGCATTGGTTGAGGAACCCACGGAATTCAGCTGGCCGACCTGAAGACTTGTCCGGCAAAGGTATGCGAGGAGGCACGTATCCGGAAGCTGGTGTCTCGAAGATGCTAGAGGTGGCAGCAACCATGGGAGTGGCGGCCAAAGTCTGTGTAGCTGAGCTACGTAGCATCTCTAACACAGCATCTAGTTTGCGGTCCTGACTCTGGAGATGGGCAGAGTGAGAGGACCTGATGGTCCAATCTGGCTATGATACGGGATGCCTCCGCCGGATCCATTGCAGTAGCCTTTTGGCCCATTCCAACTGTCACCACTCGAGGGGTAATGACCCGTGTGGTGCCAGCACTGGTACAGAAGCTAGAGTGTGATGCTAGGGAGCTGAGCTAGAGATCGGTGACTGCATGACAGGTACTCCTGTGCTGCAGCCAAAGCTGGAGTAAAGGTGCTGGTCACAAATTCAGATTGTTCCACCCCAGTTGAGCCATGGTGCAACCAGGATAGGAGTACGCTGGGAACCATGCAAAACCAGGCTGGCTGGACAAGCTGGAAGAAGGCAGGGGGCAGGTCAGGAGCAGAGGCCAGGATTAGAACCAGGGACTGGAGATCAGAGTGGTCAGCAGACAAGCCAGAGGTCAGAGCCAGGGACTGGAGATCGAAGTGGTCAGCAGACAAGCCAGGGGTCAGAGCCAGGGACTGGAGATCTGAGTGGTCAGCAGACAAGCCAGAGGTCAGAGCCAGGGATTGGAGATCGGAGTGGTCAGCAGACAAGCCAGGGATCAGAGCCAGGGACTGGAGATCGGAGTGGTCAGCAGACAAGCCAGAGGTCAGAGTCAGGGACTGGAGATCAGAGTGGTCAACAGACAAGCCAGAAGTCAGAGCCGGGGAATCACACAGTAGAACTAAGAAGCAACACTAGACAAGCTTGTGGAACGGGCACCCTAAGCCTGGGGTAGCCCATTCAAATAGAAGGCTGTAGCCAATGGGAAAGCCAGAGGAGAGGGGCTCACCTGGGAGCCCCTTTGGATTTGTGGAGGTTTGGTCCAATGCCCAACGAGGCCGGCCACTGCAACCCGGAAGCACCAGCCTGACACGGCCGGGCCAACAAGTACGGAGCGGTGATACTTTTATCAAAATTTAGACCGTCATACTCTTCTTCTTCTTGTTGGAGGTGCCATTCATCGGAGGCAAATTTGGCTCATATTTGCCCGCTTATACAACCATTTTGGGTGGGCGTTCATAGGCACATTGGTATGCTTATTGACATTTCATTACCATTCTCTTCTCAACTCTTGTTACTTAATATCTTCCCATTGCAATCCCAATTTCCAGTCACTAGGTCCTCAATTTTGAGTCTATGACTTCTTTTGACTTTGGCTGCCTGGATTTGCATGCCTAGGCTATGGTTGTCCTCTAACACTCCTTCTGTACCAGAGTGGAAGCGGGAAATAAGCCATTTATTGGACATGGAGAGACTTTACCATTACTCTCATAACAAATATTCTGACTTTCAAGACTTATTTGGCTCTTGGATTAAATTCCTGGACAAGGAAACAATTCCAGTCTCTCCTTCCTCCCCTTGACCTCCTATCCCTTTTTCCCTCTCCTTTCTCTTTCTTTTTGCTCTTACTTTCCGCCCACTCTTTCTTTCTTTCTTTCTCTTTCTTTCTTTCTTTCTTTCTTTCTTTCTTTCTTTCTTCTCTATCCTTTTCTCTAGATACTTACGTTTCACACATACACTATTCCTCTTTTCTATCTTGTATTATGGCATTTGCTGCATCTGCTTACATTTAGGATGTCTGCTTCCTTTTGCTCTACAACCACTCAGGGAATTTTAGATGTTACCTTTCTATTTTTATCATGACTTTCATTATGTCATTCTGTCTACGCTTGTGTACTGCTGGATTCGCTTGTATATGTACTTTCCTGATTGATCTTGGACTTTGAATGAAAAAAAAAACAAACAAAAAAAACCTGATTGAAATACATGATAGGTAGCCTCCACCCAGTGAGGTTGGTAGTGTTAACTTCTTGCTATCTTGATCCAAGTGCAATATTCACAATGGACTCTACACGTAGGGTTCATGAACAGGATCCTCTGGGAAGAACGTGTCTCCTTGTTGGACTCCTTTTTCCTTGTTGATCTTGACTTCACTTACCTGCTGAGAGGTGTTTTGTGCAAAAATTATTGCATCTCAGACTTGAAATTTTCAAGTGTAATATCTCAATGGCCTGACGTTTTACAGTGGCACTATTGCTACACCATCCTATGGACAGCTCTGGTCAGTTGATCCTAAACCTCCATAGGATGGTGTAGCAACAGCACCACTGTACAATTTCAGGCCTTTGACATATTGCACCTAAAAATCCAGGCTTGAGCTACAATAAATTTTGCATAAAATACCACTCAGCAGTGGGAGTACCCGTATTTTAATTAGGAGGATAAACACTACAATAAATATATATTTCTACATACAAAGTGTTACTATCTCTTTAACCATCTGAGTACAGGAGGGGTACGCAATGCATTGCAGACCTCTCTGGCACTCAAAGGGTTAAAGGGCACATTGTAATGGTTATGCATGGGCAGAGGGAGACACAGTGAGAGATTTGTCTGTGACACATTACTTGGTTACTTTGATGGATACACATATAGTCAAACGAGCACTAATGTGTGGCAGTGAGTAACTGAGACCTTCACTCCCCTCCTCTGGGGGTTTGTCTGCTAAAGCAAATGACCAGGAAATTACTTAACAGAAAAACTGACAGGCAGCAAGGGACTTTAAGCTAATTGGACAGCAGTGCTTGCTGAACTATATTCATAAGGAGCAACTTCCTTCTATCTTTGGGTTGTTTTTTTCTTGTCAGTCACATTGATTCTGCAGAACTCCCATGTATATCACTTTCAATTATTTCCTTGCTACTCAGCCAATAAAGGTTTTTTTCTACCAGTCTCCTGCTTGCTAATGACAACACCAGCACAGGGAGAGCAATGAATTCTTAAGTGCTCTGCATTAACCATAACCAAAAGTCTCATTTGCCAATATGTGTGATTTTAGACCCTCTATAATATGCCTAATATGGCTGTGACCTCACTTTATCTCCTCTGCCCATAAATAGCTGATTGGACAGCAGTATGCACTGAACATATAGCCATATACTGCTGTCCATTTAGGTTTAAATGTGTCACATAATCATTTGGATACCCCTCTGGCACTAAAATGTTTGAATTGGATATATTACTTCAGGTTTCTGTGATGGCACTGGGGTCCGGTCAAAATGGGTTGTCTGTCTGGATTTGGACCACAGTCTGCCCCTGGCCTATGAGTCTGCAGAGACTTACTTGAAGGATAAACTGCTTATAACTTTATAAACTAAGGGATGGAATTATTTCTTCCAGTCAGAGGCTCCAGATTTTGGCTTATATGCTGGTATAACATTTTCTGTTTCTTGGGTAACCCTGCAGTATGCAGTTGACAAACAAGTCTATTAGATCAGTTCTGAGGGCAAAAACCCTGGCCTAATGATCTGGAAAGGAACCACCTACAAATGGGAGTCCTAAAATCCATGATTCTGCTAAAACAATCTTCTTGAAGGAGTAATATGTCTTCACTCTGCTTCATACACAATTGTCCTACTAGTTTCTGTTGTATATGTGTTAGAGAATCTTATTATTTGAGGCAAATATAGTTTTTGATACCTTTTATGCAAGCTTTCAAGACCTTAGGTCTCTTCCTCAGACATGTTATACAGATAAATATGAAAACATCTCTCTTAAATACAAGTACACATTGCATTGTTTAGAATGGAAATCAGATAAGGGAACTTAATCCAGATCCAGATACTTTGATTAGTCAGTGGTAAATTGCACTCTTCCTCTGAGGCTTTAGAGGTATTTACAGTGCTCTTGGGTCTGTTAGAAAGGTCAACCCAAACATGTTTATAAATGACCTGGAAATAGCTATAGAAAGCAAAATATCAGTATTTGCAGATGATACTAAATTATGCAAGGTCATTAATTCAGAACAGGATATTTTCTCTCTACAGAAGGACTTACGTACAATGTCAGATTGGGCAAACATATGGAATATGAAGTTTAATGTGGTGAAGTGTTAAGTCATGCATTTGGGAGGAAACAATCCCAAGGCTACTTATGAACTTAATGGAATCATTTTAGGAGACTCATTGCTAGAGAAAGACCTGGGTATCCTTGTCAACTACAAACTTGGAAACAGTGACCAGTGTGTCAAACAGCAGTAGCAAAGGCAAACAAAATCCTGTCTTGCATAAAAAGAGGTATTGAAGCAAGAGTGGATAACATTATTTTGCCATTATACAAATCATTGGTAAGACCTCACCTTGAGTATGCAGTGCAATTTTGGGCACCGGTTCTGAAAAAGGATATACTAGAACTAGAGCGGGTACAGCAAAGAGCTACAAAATTAATTAATGGAGGACTTGACATATGAGGAACGACTAGACAAACTTGGTTTATTTACTCTAGAGAAAAGACGACTACGAGGAGACCTTATCACATTGTAAAGTACATGAGAGGTTACAAGGATCTCTGGGGTGAGCTATTTATTCCAAGGTCTGATCAGGTGACCAGGGGACACGACACCCCTTGAGATTAGAGGAAAGGAGGTTTAGACTTCAGCAGAGGAAGAGTTTTTTACAGTAAAGTCTGTTAAATTGTGGAATTCACTGCCCAAGGAGGTGCTTATGGCAGATACAATGAATACATTTAAGAGGAAATTAGATACATTTCTTTCAAAAGGGAACATACAGAGTTCTACTGTTTATCAGTAGGCATATCAGGAAGGTCTGATAAAGACTAACTTAATTGGTAGCAGAAAAGCTATAACATTCTCAGTTACTGGGGTATGAGGAGAAGGTTGAACTTTATGGACGTGTCTTTATTCAAACTAATTTACTATGTTACTAAGTGATAATGTGACAAGAACTCTCTGTCCTTATTCAAACTATTACAAATAGCATTAAATTTTAACATTAATTTTACCTCCCATACCTTTCTGTCCCTCTGAGTGCAGAACTGTCCCATCAATACAGTTAACTTAATGTCCCTGACACTGTGCCCATTTTGCAAAAATGTTCTCCCACTGGTATCTCTGTCTTTTTGTTATTAACACTGGATCTGTGGGAATTAAACATCTTATGTAGTGCTTGCCCAGTTTCTCCCACATAAAGAGCTGTTGGGCATTTTGCATACATGATAATGTATATTACACTGGATGATTTACAAGTTAAGGTACCATTGATCTTATGGTGTAACTGGGTATTTGGAATTGGTATCTTGTCCATGGTGCAAATGTGTGCACAGGTTTCACATCTCTTTTGTAGGCAGGGAGAGGTGCTATTTTTTGTATTTTTATTCAGAGCACTCCTCACCATCAGTTGTTTCAAATTGGGAGCCTGTCTGAAGGAGAATAAGGGAAGCTGTGGGAATATGTTCTTAAGTCTTTCATCCGTATTTAATTTTGTTTGAAGTTCTCTTGATATTTTGCGTAGAACTTCCACCTGGAGGTGGTAAGTGACCATCAGTGGCACCCGGTTTCCCTTATGTTGTTCTTTGTAACCCAACAGATTTTTTTCTTGGTGTAACGGAAACCCAAGACACTGGGAAGTCCTGGGCCGTCAAGCCCAGGGATCTCTCTCTCGAGGTCGGCTACACAATGTCGAGCTCCTGGGTCAGGCCGCGCCACAGGAACGTTGAATCCGAAACTCGAACCCCAGAATTGGTCACTTTCGAGCTGATCTCTCCTTCGAGGTTCGAGGCTACGGGAACGGTTCGATCTCGATCCATAGAGCAGGGCAGGAGCGGCGATGATCGAGATGATGCGAGGAGCAGGTCGACGTCGCAGTCTTCGGTACAGATAGTGAATTGCTCAGTTGCTTGTAAAGGATGGGAGTCAGAGGGGACTCTTTAAACCACCCAGCAAGGAAGTAAACTTGGAGACAGTTTACTCCAAACTAACTCAACTTTATTGGCAAACAACACACACTTTTATACACGAAATACACAAAGGAACAATGGGCAGGGGAGTGGCCAGCCATGCTAAAGCTAGGCTTCACTAAGGGCCAATGAACAGGGGAGCGACTGTATCACACCATATCCAATTGGTCATCCCTGTAATTAGTCTCAGGTAGGGCTGAACAGGGAACACAAAGGGCCAGACGTGATGTGATTAGTTCCCCGCGGGGGGTACAGTCCTGAAGAGTTCCAATACACATTTTGAGGAACAAAGGCTGATACTTAGTCCCAAGTTATCCCGCCTTTTGTTCGACCCTGGAGACCCCCCGAATGTTCGAGTGGCTAATCCCGGTTAGGTACGATGCGGTTGTACGAGGCCCCGTCGGCCGTTACCGACACTTCGAGTCCCGTCGACATAAACCTTAGATATACCGGGTCCCGGGTTTCGAATAGTGTCCGTACGCCCCTGCATTGCCATTAGTTCGAGTGTTTGCCCAAAGTCCATAGTCCGATGCTCCAAAGCCCTAGTAACGGCCTAAGGCCTGTTATACTTGGTATTTGGGTAGCCTTCTGTATCTGACTGTCAATAATAGTTGCGCTGTAACCGTGTTTTACTTGGTCACACCTTGATGATTTCTGGACTATACAGTAATCTACAGGAAACTAACTCATAAAATTATCATTTTTAAACAAACCTGCTTGGTACATTAATATTTTCAAATATTATTTACTTATTTTAGTATTTCTCATACATTTTCACAGAAAGTGCATTTTATTCAGCTGTCTAGAACTAGTATGCATACCGATACTTGTTTTTTGGTGAATTAATAACAGCTAGCAGTGCATGAATATATCACTTTATGTTTTTTTCTATTGTAGCTGCAGTCACTAGAAACCGCTGCAAACATTGCAAGAGAGCTTGCAGAGCACACAAAAAATCATCTGAATGCTGGGGACATAACCTATTCAGTTCGTGTCATGGATCAGTTGGTTGATTTGCTCGATGTTCAGTTAAGAAACTTGACGCCAGGTGGGAAAGACAGTGCAGCAAGAAGTCTAAATAAGGTGAGTGTATTTTTAGGATATTTGGAGATTTTTTTAAAATGCATTCAATAGTGTTCAGCTACATGTATGCATGTACCTTTATTTATATAGTGCCATACATGTACAAAGAGCTTTACAGAAATAGTAATAATATGATACAAGCTGGGTTGTTCACTGTTTGAGGGTGCTACAAGCCCAGTTAAGAACATGCACATTTCAGACATGACATTTTTACAGCTTGCTTAACTAGTGCCTTGTCTCATTTGGGGTTGTCTGGCAATGCTGCAATTGAAATTTTACTCCCAAAAGTATGTATTTAAAAGAAGACAACCCAGGGTATCATTCTAAGTGCCTTTTGACACTTGACATTCAGCCACTTTACTAGAATCTAAGTCCCTTTCAAAGACTGTTGCAAGGAAAAAAACAATGCTTTTTGATGGATTTATTGTTCAGAATATATTTGACTGCAGGAAACCTTCACAAGTTATATTCTGCTATTTATCCACTTTATGGAAATATCATATATGTGTAGGTTTGGTAACTACTCTTTGAATTTCTAAGTCTTATGTTTGTTCTGTCACTGGATGCTGTGTCTTTGGGACTTTTTGCTTGGCACTGCCTGCAAACCTACATTTAAAAAAAAAAAAAGAAAAAAAAAAGTCAATAATCCCCTACCCCCAAAAAAATATTGTTCTGAAAAATAAAATAGTAACTGTTACAGCACTACTGCATTGCAGCTACATGAGGCTGCTTATTGCCGTCATCAATGCAGAGCCCAGGTCTGTCTGTTTTCCTTTGCTATAGCACACTCTGCAGCTTTTCAGTGGATTTTACTTATGGATGATTGGGGGGGAGAGTTAAAAGGAAAGTCTCTTATTCCAGTTCCAAGTCCTTGTGACATTACTTCAAGACCCCAGGCCCTACATCCTATATAATAATTTGCTAAATCGTGTGTAACGTCGCGACATGAGCAGTAGACACTGCTGTGCATGCTGCAGTCATGCGCAGTAGAGACTGCCCTCGCCGTGGCTGATACAGAGCTGGCCGCTCAAAGGAGCGTCCAGCTCTGTATCAGCCGTGGAGCGGGCAGTCTCTACTGCGCGTGACTGCCCTGCGACCGGGTGGCAGTGCCACTGTGGCCCGTGTAACGGGCTGTTCAACTAGTTGTCTCATAATGAGGAAAGACTGCATAAGTTGAACAGATATATCCACTCCTGCCATATGCCTGTTGTAGTCTGTGCAGACAGGCTTTCTAAGTACCTCAGCTTTACCACAGACTGGCAAAGTGCTCAACATGTACATGTCCTTTTTTTCCCTTAAACTTAATTGCCGGGAATTTATTAGTTGTTTGAGGAAATCTTTACAATTGTTTCTAACAGTGTCACAGGCCACTATGTAAAAACAAAAGAGTTAGTTAAATAAAAGAAATGATGGGTCAGATCATGAATCGCATTTAGCATTTACATTTTTATTATCTATATTTCTCTGTCGTCCAGTACAGGTTACTGGTAACTTTGGGTAGGTGATCTGCCCCTTTAACTAGGCAGGAACAATTCTAGAAGTGAATGCAGGGGGTGGACCCTACCTTCCCTCCTTGGCTGCAGCTAGCCAGTCAGCTCCAGTAGGATTTGTTCCTTGGTGAAGAGACAGGCAAGAGAACAGTTCTGCTATAGTTTTAGCTAATTTTTTATTTTTCTGTTAGATATGGAATACCACCATTAGGCACATTACCATAACTGACAATGCCGTTTAATGTGGCTAGCTCAGTATCCAGCTGCTTTTTGTGGACCTGGGGGGAAAATCTTGGGTTCAAGTCCTTTCCTCAGGAGTTTCCCACTGAGGATTCTTCTTAATACATGGTAATTCGAAGACAGAAGATCTGCAGGTGAGCAACCCTTTGAGTACTGCAGGTTCACATGTCCCACAGTGCCCCTCCACACAGGGGTTTTTCTTTGGAGTTCCTATTGCACACTCCTGCACTCATTGGGTTTATGTGTATGTCTGTTGGGTGTTTTGGAGCAAGTTTCTGTGGTAACTTAACCCTTTAGCTGCTGGTTTTGCATCTTGTGGGGGTGTATTGACACTTTCCCTACTGGGTTCAGTGTTTTTTGGGTCTGCTAACATGTTCTTGTGATGTTTCATGTAATTTTAATTCACAGTTTCAACTTTGAAAAAATTTGTGTTCCGTGCTTTTAAGGCGCGCTTTACTGCATAGACGCCATTGCTCCATTCACTTCTATGAGACTGTACAGTTTGGGACATATCTCTGCAACCGCTCAACGTAGCAATTTCAGAGATGGCTCATTTTAATTGTCTGCCCTTGCTCTGTCATCCGGTTAATGTTTTGTGTGTGTTGGGGGGCTCAGGGGGCTTTGGGCACTGTTGGGGTACGTTTTCTGGGAAAACTAAATTTCCCATGAGCGCCAGCTTCGCATGCTTGTTTCTGATTGGCTCCCGCCGCAGCAGCCATTTTGTGCCTTTTCCTGAACGAGTATCCTACGCAGGGCTTGGACTCTCTTTCTCTCCTCTACAGATTAACCCTTTGCCTGCCAGATAAGTGCATTTTAGTGATTTTTGGGGTGAAATATTAATCTTCCACACTGTATTTGGGTGATTCCTTATACTTTAAACGTTTGACACTGTGAGAATGTCTAATCCATTGGAGCTTGGGGCCAGGCCTAAGACTAAGGACACTGGGATCTCTGTGTCCCCTATTGCGCATTGCTGCTCATGTCATTCAGGGTTACCTAGAGAATTCTCAGGTCATTTATGCCCAGCATGTTCTGATGTCCCTGAGTCTCTCCCAAGGACCTCCAGCTATGCATTAAAGCCAGTTTGGGTGCAAGAGTTCAAGGCTGCTACTAGAGACCGCTGGTCTACATTGCAACTCTTACCACCCAAGTCACAGGGGGTCTTCCCCTCCTGGCAGACCCCTTCTTCCGTCACACCTTCCCTGCCGAAACCGCAGGGAGTACCTGACAAATCAGATTCCTCCGAGGAGGAACTGTTGGTGGATTCAGATGTTGAGGAATGTTCTGCTGTGGGCTCCTCTCAGTTTTTTGGGGACCCCTTTGAGTCTGATTCTGATCCCTCGGCTGAGGGGTTGATCAGAGCGTCTTAACTACCCTAAACATTCCCTTAGTTCAGGAGGTTTCTTCGGATCCCTCTGATGTATTTCAGGAGCCTAAGAGGCCCTATACTTGTTTTCCACCTAACCCCTCTCTTGACCGTCTTGTGTCTGATGAGTGGAAATCTCCAGACAGGAAGCCTTCTTTTTACAAGAAATTTGCCAAGCTTTACCCCTTCTCTGAGGCGGTGCTTGCTTATTGGGTTCATCCCCCCAAAGTGGATGCTCCTGTAACATAGTAATTTAGGTTGAAAAAAGACTTGCGTCCATCTAGTTCAACCCTTTTCCTATTCCTGTTTACCATCGTTGATCCAAAAGAAGGCAAACCCCCCCCCCCCCTCAATATAGCAATTTAAAATTCTGCCTTGAATGGGGGGGGGGAATTCCTTCTTGATTCCAAATGGCAATCAGATTTCTCCCTGGATCAACAAGCCCTAACTAAATATTAATCCCAATACTAACGTACGTAGCCCTCTATGTTATGCTCTTTTAAATAAGTATCCAGGCCCCTTTTAAAGGCATCTAATGTATTCGATAGCACCACCTCCTCAGGAAGTGAATTCCATACCTTTATTGTACTTACTGTAAAGAAACCCTTCCGCTGTTGTAGATTAAATCTCCTTTCCTCAAGTCTAAGCGGGTGGCCCCTTGTCCTGTGTACTGTTCTGTTGATGATCAGGTTTTTGGAGAGCCCTTTATATAGGCCTTGAACATATTTATATAGTGTTATCATATCCCCTCTAAGACGCCGTTTCTCTAGTGTGTACAAGTTTAACTTTTCTAACCTTTCTTCATAACTAAAACTTTCCATTCCCCTTACTAGTTTTGTAGCCCTCCTCTGCACTTTCTCTAGTTCCATAATGTCCTTTTTCAGAAAGGGTGCCCAGAATTGAACAGCATATTCTAGGTGGGGTCTTACCATGGACCTGTAAAGAGGCATAATTATATTTTCCTCCCTTGAGTCAATGCCCCTTTTAATACATGCCAATATCTTATTGGCCTTTGCAGCTGCCAGCTGGCACTGCATGCTACTGCTAAGTCTATTGTCTACCATTACTCCCAAATCCTTTTCATTTGTAGATTTCCCCAGAGAAACACCATTTAAACTATATGTTGCATTTTTATTATTATACCCAAAATGCATAACTTTACACTTTTCTATACTGAATCTCATTTGCCATTTGCCTGCCCAGTTACTCAATTTCTCCAAATCCTCTTGTAATGAAGACACATCCAGTTCAGACTTTATTACCTTACTTAATTTTGTGTCATCGGCAAACACTGATACATGGCTCCCTATGCCCTCTGGGAGGTCATTAATAAACAAATTAAAAAGAAGAGGACCCAGGACAGATCCCTGAGGTACTCCACTTATCACTTTTATCCAGCTGGAGAACTTGCCATTTACTACCACTCTTTGCATTCTATCTTTCAGCCAATTTCCGATCCACACACAAACATTTTCCCCTAGGCCTATTTCATTCAATTTGTACAGTAACCTCTTGTGCGGAACTGTATCAAATGCCTTGGCAAAGTCTAAATAGATCACATCAACCGCCGCTCCCTCATCTATATTATTACTCACTTTTTCATAAAATGCGATCAAGTTCGTTTGACAAGACCTGTCTTTCACAAAGCCATGTTGGCTATTGCTAATGATGTTCCTGTTCCAGCAGGATTCTTGAATATATTCCCTTAGCAACCTTTCAAACAGCTTCCCTACCACAGATGTCAAGCTTACAGGTCTGTAATTTCCTGGCTGTGACTTTGATCCCTTTTTAAATATGGGCACCACATCTGCTTTACGCCAATCCATGAGCACCATACCTGAAATAAAAGAATCCCTGAAAATCAAATATAACGGTCTGGCCAGGGTCTGGCTTAGCTCTTTAAGTACCCGTGGATGTATACCATCTGGCCCCGGAGCTTTGTCTGCCTTAACACCATTCAATTGTTTTAACACTTTTTCTTGTGTTAGCCAGTCCCATGTTTGCTGTGACTGTTCTGTAAAAGTAGTTTGCAGATTCTTGTCCATTGGGTCTTCCTTGGTAAAAACAGAAGAAAAGAAATTATTTAAAATATCCAGTTGCTGATGTGTCCGCTCTGAAAGACTGGACTGACAAGAAACTTGAGGTCTCCCTCAAGTCCATTTTTGCCACTGCTGGTACAGCCATGCATCCAACTTCGCTGCGGCATGGGTGAACCGGGCCATTGTGGTCTGAACATCTCACCCTGGCTGTCCATCAGGGTGCTCCTACTTCGGATATGCTGCGGCTTCTTGCCAACAATTCTGAGGCCCTGCACTATATTTCTGCTGCCTTATTTGATGCCATCTGTTTGGTGGCAAGGGTTTCCACCATGTCTGTGTTTGCCAGATGAGCTCTTTGGCTCAAGATCTGGTCTGCTGACACTGCTTCCAAGAAAGCTTTGCTCTCATTGCATTTTCAAGGCACCTCTTTGTATGGGCCAAATCTTAAGGCTCTGATTAGTGAGGCCACAAGAGTACCCTTCTGCCTATGGTCCCCAGGAAGAAGACGCCTCTCAAGCGTAATCGGCTTTTTCGTTGCTTCCAGACTGAAACATGTCCTCCAAACCAAGCACACGCAGAAGACTGTTTCAGTAAAATAATTATTTTTCACTAACACAATCTCGGCACAGCTGCAGAGCCGCAAGCCTGTTGTACGACAGACTTCCCTTGCAGTCAGTACAACTCTGACTTCAAGGAAGGGGGAGGGAGGGGGAACTTTGCCTTTGGTTATCTCTCAAACCATAAAGGTTTGAGAGATGAACCTGGGGGATATTAAATTATTTTGCAAATATCTACAATATGGGAGATAGTAATAATAAAGTATTACTATCCCTTTAAGTGATTTTAGGGGGTTTATCTCTCCCCCCCACACACACACACACACTTTGTTTATCCCTTAGTTTTATGCTCCCATCAGTTCTCTGGGGTTTTTAGTCTCTTGGCTGCTTTTTAACCCTTTAAGCGCTCTGCAGTGCGCTGCGAACCCCTCTGGCACTCAAAGGGTTAACATTACACTGATTTTACTACAAATGCCCCTTTAAGAATAGCAGCCCACCTGCCGCCATCTTTGCTCCATTGACTTTTATGGGAAAATATCTCTTTAACCGTTTAAGATACAACAGTCAGAGAGGGCTCTCTTCTTGGCTCCTCGTACCCTATCATTAGATCCATCTGAGTGTCCAGGGCACTTAGGGCGAACTGCAAAGTGAGTTGTAGATGTTGCTAGGCAACAAGCAACAGAGAAGACTACGTTTACCAGAATGTCCTTTTCTCAGGCTGTCTTCCAATTAGCTACCAATTTCTTCAGTGGCCATTTTACTTATCTCTTGCTTATCCTAAGCATAGATTAACCCTTCACTTACCAGATTAAGTGTGTTTCTGGTTGTGTGAAGGTGCAGTGTTATTCTGGGGGCATTCTCTAATGTTTTTACTAGATCTGGGACACTTTGCAGTGAGACGTATGTTGGATTGTAAGGGGCATAGGAGTAAATCCAAGGCAAAGGGCTCAGTGGCCACCCTTACCTCCTTACACATTGTTCCTCTTGCCATGTGGTGCTACCTAGAGAATAGTCAGGGTCTCTATGCCCCTCTTGGACTGTGGCCCCCACTACTAAAATGATCAAGAACCTGCATAGGTCAAGACATTAATGTCTTAGGTGGCCCAAATCCCCACATCTGTACAAGGGGAAGCCTACTCTAACCTTTAAACAAATTGCCCCCATTTCCAGGGGGTCATTCACAGGTTATTGGGGTTTCCTCTGAGGAAGAATTGCACTCAGATGAGGAAGAGGTTGGATTCTTCCTACTTCTATGGGGATTCCTATGAGGCTGAATCACTCCCCTCTGTGGAGGAGCTCATCAGGGCTTTCTTGGATACCTTTCAGGTCTATGACACACCCTCTCAGATATTTTCCAGAGGTGTAAGTAGTCTTCTCCCTTTTTTCCTCTTTATCGATGAATGCAAAACTCCTGATAAAAGGCTTTTCCTTAATAAGTTCTTCTCTAAGCTATAGAGAAAAAGAAAAAAATACTTATCCAGCTCCCAGATGAACGGGTTTGGGTCTTAGGCTTCTTTCTCATATTTGCAGCTGTTTTCAGTGTGTATCACCTATCCAGCCCGCATCACTAAATGTAGTAGACACACAAGAGAGAAAGAAAACAGCACAAAATACTCTTCTAAGCATAGTAATATTGTAGAATGTAGCATAAATATGTATCCACCCCCTTCTCATGTAGTCTCACTCACTTGTTGCGGAGGCTTCCCTTGCCTCCCAGTGTTATAGGCTATCTGCGACGATAAATATGGTTCTTCAGCACCCACAATAAGATAGAATGTAGTTCCCAAAAATAGATGTATAAAAGACCATTTTATATATATATATATATATATATATATATATATATAGTATATCGAGACTATATACTGGGAATATTGCTTATAACATGAAGAAAAAATAGGGGAATTGGGTCCTGGTGTATATATGGATATACAGAGGACAAACCAAAACGGGGGTACAATAAAAGCTATATTTTAATAATGTACAGAAAATCACAAAAAATAACAAATAATACTGAATTATATATAAAATAGTGCCCATAGAGGCATAGTAGCTAAAAATTGAAAATACTTAAAAAGTACTGCATAAAAAACAATGCTACTAGTACAAAAGAAACAATGTAAATAAATGAAATAGTATTGTGGCCAAAACCAGGTAATAGTATTGAAGATTGCCGCTCTACTCATTTTGTGACTTGCCACAATGTGAATGTCACTTCATCAGGAGTTTAAGGTTGAGTCATATCATATCTCCATTTTTATACTTTAGTATTGGCGTCTAAAAATCCAGAGCACAATCAGCTAGGAGCTTCCAGTTTTGCGATCCTTAGTTCAGTTGGGTGTTTGCGTGTCAGTGCGCTTCACTCTTGGAGGGCACTGATGACACGCATGCTCCCACTTCCCTTCTCTTCCGGTCGTTGACCGAAATGAACAGCCTCTGTGTTACTAAGTCAGACAAGAAGGGAAGTGGGAGCATGCATGTCATCAGTGCGTTCCAAGAGTGGAGCTCACTGACACGCAAACACCCAATGGAACTAAGAGAGGATTGTAAAACCGGAGGCTTCCAGATGATTGAGCTCTGGATTTTTAGGCACCAATAAAGTATAAAAATGGAGATACGATCTGACTCATCCTTAATATCCTGACGAAGTGACATTCCCTTTGTGGCAAGTCACAAAACGCGTAAAGCGTTTGCATTATTTCTTTTGTACTAGTAGCACTGTTTTTTATGCAGTACTTGTTAATTCTCAATTTTAAGCTACCGTGCCTCTATGGGCACTATTTTATAGATAATTCAGTATTATTTATTATTTTTTGTGATTTTCTTTACCATATTAAAATATAGCTTTTATTGTAACCCCGATTTGGGTTTGTCCTCTGTATATCCATATATACACCAGGACCCAATTCCCCTATTTTGTCTTCATGTTATAAGCAATATTCCCATAGTTATCTTCGCAGATAGCCTATAACACTGGAAGGCAAGGGAAGCCTCTGCACAAGTGAGTGAGACTATGTGGAAAAGGGGTGGATACATATTTATGCTATATTCTACAATATTTCTATGCTTAGAAGAGTATTTTGCACTATTTCTTTCTCTCTTCTCTAAGCTATACCCTTTTTTGGCTGAGGCTTTGGAGCAGTGGGCCTCTCCTCCCACTGTGGACCCACCTATTTCACAGCTGGCAAAGACCACTGCCCTTCTGCTGGCAGATGCAGTGGGACTCAAGGATCCATCGGATAAGAGGCTGGATTGTGTTCTCAAGGTCCCCGTGGCTGTCACAATAAAACCTATTCTTTCCTCTGACTGGGTTAAAGCGGAACTACAGCCGCGGTTAAAGGGATAGTAATAGTTCGGTTGAAGTTTACTTCATATTGTAGACATTTAAAAAATATTAAAAAATTATGTAAGGCTTATCTCTCAAACCTTTATGGTTTGAGAGGTATGCCTTTCTAAAGTTACCTGTTCCTGGCAGTTTCACTGAAGTCAGAGCATAGCTGACAGCTGCAGAATCCGGTCATCTCACCGGACGGAGGCTCTTCAGCAGAGCTGAAATTGCTCTCTTTTGAATTAAATACTTAATTGGAACGGTCTATAAAGTGTTCTTGCAAGCCAGACTATCACTGTGCCTGTGCTATTGCTGGCAACATTTTGACAGTGTTATTTCCTGATACCTTTTTATTGGCTAATGTGATGTTGCTCCACCCAGTGATAGCCCTTAAATACTGAGCCCTGTCACTTCTGCAGTGCCCTTTCATGGTGTTCCCGTTGCTAAGCGCTTGCTCCGTTATTCGTGTGAATCCTGTGTATGACCCGGACTGCCTGACTACTCTGCCTGATTATGTTCCTGCTCTGTGTACCTACCCGGATTGGCTGACGTTCCTGCTCTGTGTATCGACCCAGATTGGCTGACGTTCCTGCTCTGTGTACCGACCCGGTTTGGAGGATGTTCCTGCTTTGTGTACTGATCCGGCCTGGCTGACGCTCCTGCTCTGTGTACCGACCTAGATTAGCTGAGATTCCTGCCCTGTGTATCACTCAGGCCCGGTTCACCACTCCATCCGGTTATCCGGTTTGGGGTTCTATTCCGGTGCTCTGTCTTGGAAAGACCCTTTGTTTGCCTCGATTAATGCTCTGGCAGTTCATTTACTGTGACCCGGTCACCCTTTTGTCCCTTGTATTCCCACACACCAGTCTAGGAGATATTACTGTTTGCACTACGGTACGCTTGGCCTGTCACTGCTTCCCAGCTGAGGTTGGTTTACTCCTGGGTGCCTCAGTCTGTCTCTACTATCTGGCAGTCGTCATCAGGTCTGAGCGTTTGTTAACCCATGTGGGTTGGTGCCATTGCACTTGGGTCACAATCTATTGCAGTCTTAGTTTGGCGTTACACTGCACCTCCGGTTGCAGTCATCCAGTGTTGTTCCGGTAGTCAGTCACATATCCAGGGCCTTGCTTACTCCTTTGTGGCCACAAGTCGCCATTGTCTCACTCTCTGCGTGGTGAGTGTCCTTTGGGCCTTCCGCTATAAGGGCCTATCAGCTACTCCTGGCCTAATAGCACCATTCTGCCGTTGTCTCGCTGATTCAAACGAACTGTAACCTGACCTGTGTCAGTATTATATTTTGCTATACGTATATATACTGGACCTGTATGGGTTAATGATTCCTCTGTAACCTGTCCTGTGTCAGTATTACATTGTACTTATATGCTGGACCCGCGAGGGTTATTCTAATCCTGTGTGGTTTAAATAAAACTGTGTTTTTACCAAACCTTCCACCTCTGAGTGTACTTAAAACCGTTACACAGACAAGGCGAGGCTGTTCCAGGAAGCAGGGGACTCACTGCTGGAAAAACAGGTTCTGGTGCCAGTACCAATTCCAAGTTCTCTTCAGGCTTCTAATATAACCTGTTTGTGGTTCAGAAGGACAATGGCTGTTGCCAGCCCATTCTGGACCTCAAATGCCTCAACAAGTATGTGGTTGCTACACACTTCAGATTGTAAACTTTGCATTCTGTCATTGCAGTGATGTGCCAGGGGGAGTACCTGTCCTCTCTGGTCCTTCAGGGCGCTTAGGCACATTCTGATTCACCCGAAACCTGTGCTTTCGGTTCCAGTCATTATCAGTTCATGGCATTGCCGTTTGGCCTGGCTTCTGCATCACACATTTTCACGAGGATCATGGCTGCTCTGGAGGCCTTCATACATGCTCAAAGCAGCTCCCTGACACCATACGTGGATGATCTTATATCATGTTCAGTCCCACATACTAGTCCACTACGAGTGGATTCTGAATTTCCAAAAGTCCTCTCCCGTCCCTTCCCAGGGTCTGGTTTTCCTGGTGATAAGGTTCGACACTCACCAGGGGAAGTTCTTCCTCCCAGAGAAGAAGATTCTGCTTGTGACTGAGGATGTTCCACGGGTCCTGGAGTTGTCTTCGGCCACGATAAAAGATTTCATGATTGGGTCAACTGGTGTTGACTCTTGATGATGTTCCTTACTCTCAGGGCCACATGAAGGAGCTGCAGAGGGATGTTCTCAAGAACTGGTCCAGGAATCTGGAGCATCTGTTACAGCAGATGTCTCTCTCCGGAAGCCAAGGGGGGTAATCTCTGCTGGTGGTTTCGTTGGCCTAACCTGGAGTGGGATCGGACCTTTGTGATTCCGGAATGGACATTGGTCACCACAGATGCCAGCCTAAGTGTCTGGGGAGCTGTTCTGAGACAACTAGATGTCCAGGACAGGTGGAGACAGGACAGGAACATGTCTATCAATGTCTTCGAAACTACAGGCAAATCAACTAACCCTCATTTACTGGACCCCAATTCTTTCTGTGTCACAAGTGAAGGTCCAGTCAGACAGTGCCACATCTGTGGCATACATCAATTGCCAGGGAGGAACACACAGTACGGCAACTTGGGTGAAGTGAAGAGCCTCCTCTGTTAGGCAAAGGGCTAAGTACCGGCCATCTCAACCGTTCATGTTGCAGGGGTAGCACAAATTCTGGTGAAATTTCTGAGTTTCTAAGATGTAGATGTAGATGAGTAGGACTCCATCTGGAGATGTTTTACCTGATTGTCCAAAGGTGGGATGTACCAGCGATAGACCTCAAGGCCACAAGGCAGAGCAGGAAGCTTCAAACATTCTGTTCTCAGATGGCAGATCCTCTGGCCCTGGTGGTAGATGTGATGTCGATCCCACAATGCTTTCATCTCCTTTATGTGTTTTCTCTGATCCTTTCATCGCAGAGGATATGGATGGACAGGGTGTTGGTCTTTCTGATCGCTCCTCACTGGCCCAAGAGGGTGTGGCTTGTGGGCCTGGTCAGTCTTTCTGCCTAGGATACAACCCCCTCTTTCTTCCAGGCCAAGTCTGTTGCTCCTGGTTCACCTTGTTCAGGCACAAGGATGTGGAGGAACTGGCTTTGAAGCCAACATTCTGGATTGGAAAGGTTTTTCCACAGAAGTCACATCTACCATGATACAGACCAGGAAGCTGGGTTCTTCCATGGCATGCCATAGGGTATTGCCAGTCTTTCAGAAATGGTACACTGACAAGAATGTGTCTTTGCAGACTTTTTACATTCCTTAGTGCTATCTTTCCTCCAAGATGGGGTGAACTAAGTCTAACTCTGTCTGATCTCTCTTAAAGATATATATATCTATATATATATATATATATATATATATATATATATATATATATATATATATATATATATATACATTAGCAAGGATGGAAGCACTCACTCACTTTACAGAACAAATGCCCAGGTGCACAATCCTTAAAGATCGATGTAAGAATCCAAAACAAAGGGGCAGCACCAGTGGGACTTTTTAAGAAAATAATAAAGTATAATTTTCTTGTCAACGTTTTGGTCCAAGCCTGGATCTTTCTCAAGACACCAAAACATACCAAACAAAGTGTACTGTTTTGCATAACTCTACACACACCTTCATGACGTCACTAAAATGCAGTTGAAATTCCCACTGTACGAAAGTGACGAACACCCATGTAAATTACAGACTGAATAAAATAAATATAATTCCGAGAATATAAAAATGAGAAAAGGAAATAATATAGAGAGATGTTCTAATAATTATGTGTTTAACAACTTGGTGAATTAAAATAAGGGAAAAGGAAAGCAGGTATAGATATCTGCTCACTGCTGCAGAGCATTGCACCTATATAAATTATATCAAAACCAGTGGGAAAAAAAATCCTATTATAATATATTTCGGAAATAAAGACTAGATGATAAACCTTATAGTATTTCCTATCCCCAGACACAAATAAAAATTGATAATGAGAAAAGAAAAAATATACAATTCTATAAGAAATGCAGGGTGGAGCCTCTCCCCTCCTCCATATTAGGCTACCCTACTAGCCCCCACACAGATAGACTTGTTCCAAGATCCTGGTAAGATGGCTGTGAACAGTTCTGCTTAGTTTTAGTGCTTTTATTATTTTATTTTAGATATGGGCTGTCCAAATTCCCCTTTTAGGTGGATTACCATTACTAGCTTCCCCTGGAGGATTGCCCATTTATCAGGTGCTCTTTATGGGCCCTTTGCAGCGCTGGGAGAGAATCATGCAACCCAAGTCTCTCTCTCTCTCCTAGAAGGGTATCTCTGAGGTTCCTTTCTCCTTAATGGTATTCTGAAGAAAAAAGACCTGCTAAAAAAGGTGAGCAACCCTTTGAGTGTCATGGTCCACATATCTCTGCAACCGTTTCTCTTACAGAGTGTAGAGTGGGATCATTGTTCTTGTCTCCCCTTGCTTTGTAATCCGGTTCACATCCGCAGTGTCATGGGGGCCCCTGGACCTCCAGGGGATCGGATTCTGGTGTTGCTAGGTAACAATACAGAGACACTGTGATTCCCAGAATGCCCTTTTTGCAGGCTTCTCTCTGATTGCCTGTGATTTTGGACACAATTTTCTTTCTCTCTTTGCTGAGTATCCTACGCAGAGGGGCTTTGATTCCCTTACTCTCCTCCTCAGGTAACCATTCGCCTGCCAGATAAGTGCTCTTTTGGGCTTTCTGAGGTGATTTTTTAATCTGGGGTTCCTTTTACTGTATAGATACTTCTGCTAGGATGTCAGATCCAAAGGGACATGGGGCTAGTCCTAAGGCTAAGGACTCAGGGGCGTCTTTGATCCCCCCTCCCTTGCTTACTGTTCCTCATGCCAAATGGGGCTTCCTAGAGAGAAAACTCAGAACACTTATGCCCCTCATGCGCTGTGGCCCCTACCACCCCACCTGGGCCCTCCAGCCTTTGAGTCTTTGGCTATCATTCATCTACGTCTTTTGATGTGAAAGATGGCTTTTCTTTTGGCTGTGGTCCCTCTTCGCAGAGTTACTGAATTGCAGGCATTGTCTTGCAAACCGCCTTTCCTGGTGTTTCACAAGGATTAGGCTGTTCTCAGTACCTCTTACTTCCTAAGGTGATCTCTGAGTTCCACATCAATCAGGAGATTGTTGTGCCTTCCTTTTGTCCTGACCCTAAATCTGACAAGGATAGGGATCTCCGCTTGTTAGATGTGGAATACTGCCTAAAATTCTGTGTGCACCATACTGAGTCTGTCCGTAAGACTGATGCCTTATTTGTCATCCCTGACGGTACCAGGGCTGGTATGGCTGCGTCCAAGGTGACTATTGCATCCTGTATTAAGTCTACTTAAGACTTATGAGCTCAGAGGGAAACATGTTCCTCTCCTCATTACAGCACACTCCACCAGGTCTGTCTGGCCTCCTGGGCCTACAAGAATCAGGCTGTGCAAGGTGGACAGTTGGTCTTCTGTGCACACTTTTGCCAAACACTACTGTGTTGATGTTCTGACTTTGGCAGGAAAGTCCTAGAGGCAGTTGTGCTTCTTCCTGCTCTTTGTTTGAGCCCTGTTGGTTCTTGTTCTTTTGTGCTGTGTTATCTATTATACATTGTCTGTTGACAGTTAGTTTGGGTTGTTCCGTGTCCTGGATAGTCCATGGGAACTCTAGTATCATGGGTACCGGCACTTTGTCATTCCATTTCTTCCCACCCTGGGAGCTCAATGTTGGTAAATCCCATGGCACCTGTGAGTTATATTGGATGACAGAGAAAATAGGATTTTAGTCTTACCTGTTAAATCCTTTTCTCTTAGTCCATATAACTCACCGAGTGAAAGGGATCATGCTGAGTCTCCTGTGGCTGGATGTGGGAGTCCTCTTGGGTTCATTGCTCACAGGAGTTTTCCTCTCTTCCTTTTTGCTGTCCTACTTAGTAGACTTTTCACAAGTCTATCTGGGCGGGGGCTATTAGGGTAGCCTGATATGAAGGAGGGGGAGGCTCCACCCCTGCACTTCTTCTAGAATTGTTCCAGCCCACTGGGAGGAGCTGTTGCCTCCCCATGGTACCTGTGAGTTATAAACTAAGAGAAAAGGATTTAACAGGCAAGACTAAAATCCTTTTATTGCACAACTTTTAGTACATAGATGACCTGTTCTTTATCTGGACAGACACTCACAGCAATTTTTAGTCATTTTTTTACAAACTCAACAGCTTGGTTTGCACTGTTAGGTTTTTGCAGAATTTGACACCACGCAGGTAAATTTTATAGACATCTCTATCTGTAGAGATAACGACAGATTGGGCACTAATTATCTGAAGCCCACGGATCATAACACCATCTTACACTTTAATAGTTTTTCATCCTAAACATACCAGAAGGGGTATTCCTTCTTTCAGATGCTCAGAATCAAAAGGAATAATTCAGATCCGGACAAGGCTGAAAAGCAGATGAATTATCCAATTGTCTCCCTCAGACGTTACAAGAAGGAACTATTTTTCTTTTTCGCTGGTTTTGGTATAATTTATCTAGGTGCAATGCTTTGTAGTGGCGAGCAGATATCTATACCTGCTTTCCTTTTCCCTTATTTTAATTCACCAAAGTGTTATTAGAACATCTCTCCATATTATTTTCTTTTCTCATTATTTTAATGTATTTGTCCATTATATTCTCTGTATTATATTTATTTTATTCAGTCTGTGCTTCACAAGGGTGTTTGACTTAGGAATTCCTACTTCATGTTAGTGACATCATGAAGGTGTGTGGGGTTTAAATGCGATTTGTTTGGTATGTATAGGTATCTTAAGAGAAGTCCAGGTTTGGACCGAAATGTTGGCAATAAAATTATCCTTTATTATTTTCCCAAGGGTGCTGCTTTTGGACTCATATATGGTCCCAGGAATAGTGATGGAGGGTGTATATATAGCTCCCCAAATCCTGCAGGGCATCTACCCTGATTGGTGGAGAATGTGGGCAGCACACTGAAGTCAGTGAGTTGCAAATAGAGACTGCTGTAGAAATGGAGGACATTATTAACACCTTAAGGACCCATGATGGTCCTGGACCGTCATGGGTTGCAGTCCCGTTAAGGACCCATGACGGTCCAGGACCGTCATGGCTTAAATGATAGCAGCGTGCCTCCGTGCACGCTACTATCATTAATTCCAGGCTGAGACTGAATGCTCCGAGACCGGGGCATTCAGTCTCAGCCTTTCTTGCCTTTGCTGATTCATGCGATCGCCGTTCCAGCGATCACATGTACCGGCAAAGTGACAGACACAGACAGCAAAGAAAGCATGCTGTCTGTGCCTGTCAAGTCTGCCTCTGGCTGTGTTGCTATGAAAGTAACGGAGACAGAAGTAGACAGGAGACACCTAGTGGTGAAAGTAAATACAGCAGCTAGGGGTATTAACCCCTTCACTGCTGGTGCCAAAGGCTTGCTAAATGCAGGTCAATTTCTGACCTGCAATAATTTTTTTTTTTTTTTTTTAAACACAAAACACTTTTTTTTTTTTACAAAAATATTTTATTTTAAAAAAATAATAATCTAATTAAACAAAAGTGTAAGTGTGATTGTTGTGGAGCTATGTAATACACTTATATACACCGCCAAATGTCACGGATAAAAAGTGTCAAAATAGGGTGGGAAAAAGGGACATGGGGATTTTCACCCAGGGGGGACAGTGGCTACTTTAAACTGTGCATTTTGTAGGTATGACTGACTGGTCATACCTTTCATGCAGTCTCCATAAAAGTTTAACCCTTTGTGCCCAATTGATCCAAAGAGAAAAACCAAAAATGATGTTTTTTTACATTTTTTTTACCTTTTTTTTTTAATTTTAATAAAGAAAATGGTGGGTTATCCATATAAGTAGGGTATCAAATGAAAGCCCTATTTGTGCTTAAAAAAACAGTATATAATTTATGGGGGTGGAATAAAAGACTTAGAGGGAAAACATTGCTGAACAAAGATATAGTCAAAAAGGTCAGAACTGCTCTGGTCCTTAAGGGAAAACGACCTCAGATTTTCCCGGTCCTTAAGGGGTTAAAGCCCTGATACAGTCCTCAGCTGTGCAGCCTGAAACCAACAGAAGGGCTGTTGACGCTAATGTAATACATCAGGAAACCAATAGACAGGCTGCTGAGGCCACTGCAGCAACTGGTTATGGCACAGAAAGAAAACACAGATGCTTTGATCCGGGGACTATCTTAGAGGCTGACCAGAGCTGCTGCAGAACCTCATCAAGATCCTAAGGCTCTCAGAGTGAGTAACTGTCTGCAAAAGATGGTGGATACAGATGATGTGGAGGCTTACCTGATGGCATTTGAGTGAACTGCAGAAAGAGAAGGGTGGCCTATGACTGAATAGGCAAGTCTATGGCACCCTTTCTGAGCAGAAAGCCCCAAAAGGCATATAATGATCTGGAACCAGACCAAGCCAGTGACTACAGCAAGCTGCAAGCAGAGATCTTGACCCGTCTGGGAGTAACAACTGCGGTCAGGGCCCAGAGGTTCCATTCCTGGATTTCCCTCCCAGTGAAAACTGTGACTTAATACATCTGGCCAGGAAATGGTTACAACCAGAAATAAACTTGTCCAGCTACATTGTGGAGTGGCTAGTAATAGACAGATTCCTGAGAGGACTGCGTATTGCTCTCAGATGGTGGGTCAGTCGGAACAATCCAAAACAGTGGATCAATTGGTCAAATTGGTAGAACAGTATGTTGCAGCAGGAGAAATGCTTCAACCTCCTGTCCAAGAGCAGCTTCAGAATCTGAAAACCCAGAGCCCCAGCAAAACTGGTAAAACTGTTCCAGGGAAAAGGGGGACTTTTGTTGGGTGGGTTGGGACATAAGCCCCAGAGAGAAGGGCTTTGTGAGACCTGAAGAGCCCACAAAAGATTTGACAAACTATGCTATGAAATGTTTTAAATGCCGAGAATATGTTGAAAATGTTGAACTGATGGACTGTAGTTTGGGTAAGAACAGGGATGATTATTCACTGTATTCTTATTGTGTGTGTTCTGCACACAAAAGTAGCTGTCTAAATAGCCACCCCTGGTTTTCTGTAAATGTGGAAGTTAAAAAGATACAGGCAGTACTCGATTCAGGCAATATGTATCACAGTGCCTGTGATCCTTTCTGTCACTCTCGCTTGTGGCGTATGCTGATTCGCTATAATGGTTTGGCCCGCCCCTGGTGACCTTTTTATGCCTGACCATGACACTTGTCAGGGGCCCTTTCGTGGTGTTTCAGAGCCAGTGTTGCTGTTGCTGAGTTCCTGTGTTCCGGTTTTCCGTGTACAGAATTGGCCCGTCTTGACTACGTTCCTATGTTCCTGCTTGTGATTGACCCGGCTCGTCTGACTACCCGCTCTGTGATCCGACCCGGCTTGGCTGACGTTCCTGCTCGTGATTGACCTGGCTTGTATGAGTACCCTCTCCGTGATCCGACCCGGCTTGGCTGACTTCCTGCTACGTGACCTGTTAACGGACTGTTCCGGTGACCAGCTAGTTCCTGCTCTCCTCTCCGGTTGTTGCTGTGGCGACATTCTGACTTCCGCCACTGCCGCCACACTCCAATCTACCCTTGATTGAGCAGCCTCTCAGACTTCATATGGTCAAACTCCCAAACTCGAACAGCTGGTCCCTATTCCCCCTTCACCTACCATATAGCCAGCAGTCTACATAGATGCAACAGACGGAGCAGGGATCCTCAGCATTCATAGCACCCAAGGTCTCAGAACCACGGCCACAGGAAGTACTAAATGCTCTGACATTTATCCTCTCCCATCTTGCCAGTTTTCAGCAGTATTCAAGCCTTCACGGATCTAATCATGCAACAACTCACTTCTTTCAGTAGCATCACCATCATAAGTGAGCCCTGGTCTTCAACACCAGTAACCATTAGAGATGGGTGAAAATTTTTGCCTCAAACCGGGAAAATCGAAAAATTGGCACGTTTTCATGAAATTTTTTGCGGGAAATTTTTCACACTTTTCGCCCACCCCTAGTAAGCATGCGAGCGGGCATCAGTCTCCAAACCTACTTACCTATATCAATCAGCATCCTAGCATTCACCACTCAATGCCACTCTGGTTCAAATAGCAGCGGCCTCCATCAGTGTAATTTTAAGGATACAACACCATCAGAACATGGGATCTGACGGCAGATGGGAACCATTCGGCCCATCTAGTCTGCCCATTTTTATTCTCGGAGGCATTTAAATATGCACCGCCCATCACCGGGCACATATTCAGACGCATCTATGAATTCCTAACACTCAGTCATTCAGCAGTAACAATAGTACTCAAGGCAGGGCATGCATTGCTTTTTTGGCTTCTCAGCCTGGGCAAGTTCTCTTGTCGCACAAGATCAGTAGGATTCATGAGTAAGAACCAACTCTCCCACCATTCTGATCAATTCACTCTATCACTCACTGCAACGATAAGTCTTATGCCAGTCCCTTTATCATATTTCATCACTCATGTCCGAGTATGCCCCTACAATCACTAACTCGCCTCGCTGCCGCCACACAGTAGCACTCAGATGATAGTCCACTCCATACAGGCCACTCAGTACATCCACTTTCACAAATTATACATGCACATCCTGTCATGTTTAGGCTACAATCCAATCAGTACCCAGATCATGCTTTTAGGACAGAAGCAGTATCATCAGCCATAAGAATCAAATGACCGCTCAGATAATACAACTCGGTAGATGGCAATCTGCATGCCTCTATAGATACATCCAATCCTGCTATGGAATCGGCAGAGTGCTTACTAACCTAGCCTAATAACATGTCATCTTTACGCTACTTCAAAAATGGTAGTTATATCAGTACAGTCTCTTTGCCTCTTTTCAGGTCACCTTTGTCGCCTCATACCCTGAAGCTTACGATAGCTCAGGAGGACAGCAGTCCTCCATAATCATCATACTCTGAAAGCCCTGACCACAAGTGAAAGGCAGAGCCTGTATTTGTGGGAGGCGCTGCAAGCCCTTAAATAGCGGGCTGCAGACTCTCCCACGGGACGCATCGTCAATTGTGCCCCCCCACCAACACCCCTTTCTTTATGGACTTATTAAGGTAGCCCTCTTTTCAGGTTACCTTGTTCTCCTCATCCCCTGAAGCTTACGATAGCTCAGGGGGACAGCAATCCACCATAATCATCATACTCTGGAAGCCCTGACCACAATTATAGTTTAGATAGGTAGTTGACTTGGGTTAGGTAGGTTCAGGGTATACGTGGAATAGGGTAAGGTTTAGGGTTAGATTTAGGTTTAAGGGTAGCGTAGGAAAAAACAAACAAAAAAAGTGTTTATTTTATTTAAAAATTGATTTTTAGAATAAATAATTATAGTTTAGATAGGTAGTTGACTTGGGTTAGGTAGGTTCAGGGTATATATGGGTTAAAGTGTTAGTAATGTCAAAAAAAAGTTTTTTGCATTTAGAAGAGCTTAAAAAGCTGAGCTAAATGCAAAAAACCATATCTCTCAAACCGTTATGTTTTAAGAGATACAGGCATTTAAAGTTCGCTGTTTCCTACTGACAGCTGTAAAGCTGTCAGCAGGAGATTTGTGTCGGTCGATACGGAGGCGCCGAGATCTCGTTACTTACAAGGAATCCCTTCATTGGAATGGTCTAAAACGTGTGCCTGATGTGCTCAGCTTTTTAAGCTCTTCTAAATGCAAAAAAAACCTTTTTTTAGACATTACTAACACTTTAAGGTAAAGTTTAGGGTTAGATGTAGGTTTAGGAGTAGCGTAGGAACCCCCCCCCCAAAAAAAAAGTTTATTTTATTTAAAAATGTATTTTATATTATATGCTACTTTACATAGGTAGTTGGGTTGGGTAGGTTCAGGGAATACGTGTGCTGGGTTAGGTTTAGGGTTATATTTAGGTTTAGGAGTAGCGTAGGAAACCCCCCCCCAAAAAACAAACAAACAAAAAGTTTTATTTAAAAATGTATTTTGTATTATAAGCTAGTTTAGATAGGTAGTTGGGTTGGGTAGGTTCAGGGAATACGTGTATTAGGTTTAGGAGTAGCATAGGGAAAAAAAATACAAAATACAAAAAAAAATTTATCATAGGAATAGTGTCCGTTTGGGGTGAGAGTTAGGTATAGTTAGGTATAGAAGTTAGTAATTTATTTAGTATAGAGTAGGTGTATACAATGCAGTGAAGGTACACTTTAGAAGAGGCGTATTCCTTTTTGGTGTCTGATTCAGAAGCCACAGACACTGCGTCAGAATTCGACATTACTCAGTTTTCTGAGAGTGAGAGCAGCTCTAGTGATGACGCTGAGCCTTCTGTGAAAAAAAGACCCACTGCTCCTAGATCTGCCCCAGAAAATGCCCCAAGAGCTGCCCCAGCAACTTCCCAAAGAGCTATCCAAAAAACCTTCCCAAAGAGCTGCCCTAAGAAATGCCCCAAGAGCTGCCCCAAGATCTACCACAAGTACTGCCCAAGACAAGTATTGCCACTCCTGCTGATGAATGGGTACTATCAGCCATTTTATGCCCACAAATTTCTGAATTCACAGGCAACCCAGGAATTCAAGTGGATGTGGCAGGATTTACCCATGTTCAGTTTTTTTATTTATTTTTAGGGGAAGAAATTTTGGGGGAAATCGTGTCTCAAACAAATTTATATACATCCCAATATATTGCCGCCAACCCATCAGCATTAGTTTCCAAGGAAGAAATATGGCAGCCCACAGACCTTTTAAAATTCAAGAAATTCTGGGCCCTAACAATGACAATGGGAATAGTAAAAAAACAAGTATTAGATCATACTGGAGTAAAAACCCCATATATGATGCCCCTACATTCATCAAAACAATGACTAGGACTAGATACTAAATTATTTTGCGCTTTATGCACTTTAGTGATAATACCCTGTGCCTCCCAAGAGAACACCCCCAGTATGACAGACTGTTCAAAATTCGTCCCCTAATAAATCATTTACAGGAAACTTTTGCCCAAGTATATACCCCCCAAAAACACAAGTATAGATGAAATATAAAGACAGGTTAGGTTTCAAGCAATACATACCTTCCAAGCAATCCAAAATTGGCATTAAATTTTATAAATTGTGCGAAAGTGCCACAGGCTATACCCAGGCTTTTTTAATTTACGAGGGCAAAGACAGCCAACTTGACCCTCCTGGTTGCCCTGAATCTCTGGGAACAAATGGGAAAATAGTTTAAGATCTAATTTACCCCTTATTAAATAAAGGATATCATTTATATGTTCACAACTATTATTATTATTAATCTTTATTTATATAGCGCCAACAAATTCCACAGCGCTTTACAGTAGGGAATAGACATACAGAGGTTTTAAATAGTACAATCAAATGTGGAAAACAGAAGGATCAGAGGACCCTGCTTATGAGAGCTTACAGTCTAGAGGGAGGTAAGTTTGAGTTTGACACAGAAGGAGTAAGTGCTATTGGGTGTAAGTGCCTCCTGCCACATGAACTGCCAGTCAGAGGGTGGGAGTGAGAAGTGCTGTTGAGTGCAGTGGTCCAGGCAAGGGGAGATTCTTAGTGATAATGTTTATGGAGGCAATTGATAGGCTTCCCTGAAGAGGTGAGTTTTCAGGGAGTGTCTGAAGATCTGAAGGCTGGGGGAGAGTCTGATTAGGCGAGGGAGTGAATTCCAGAGCTGAGGTGCAGCACAGAGAAGTCCTGTAGGCGGGAGTGGGAGGATGTGATAAGAGCTGTGGAGAGCAGAAGGTCATGTGCAGAGCGAAGACGGCAAGAGGGAGTGTATTTGGAAATGAGAGATGAAATATAGTGTGGTGCAGTGTTAGTGCTGTATGCTAATGGGATCCAGTGTAGAGATTGAAAGAGGGGTTTGGTGTCAGAGAAGCAATGAGTGAGGTAGATTAGTCTTGAAGCAGAGTTCATTATGGACTGTAGTGGGGTTAGTCGGGTGAGAGGAAGGCCAATTAGTAATGAGTTACAGTAGTCAAGACGGGACATGATGAGTGTTTGGATTAGAATTTTGGTAGTGTCTTGTGTGAGAACGGGTCGGATTCTAGAGATGTTGCGGAGGTGGAGGCAGCATGATTTGGAGATTGACTGGATGTGAGGAATGAAGGATAGGGCAGAGTCAAATGTGACCCCCAGACAGCGAGCTGTAGGGGTCGGTGTGATGGTAGCGTTGTTGATGGTGAGGGTAATATCTGGGGTAAGGCTGGTTGTAGTGGGAGGGAAGATGATTAGTTCAATTTTGCCAAGGTTAAGTTTGAGTTGACAGGAGGACATCCAGGAAGACACAGCATACAGACAGTCAGATCCTTGGGACAAGAGGGAAGGGGAGAGGTCAGGGGAGTAAATAGATATTTGAGTGTCATCAGCATAGAGATGATGGTGAAACCCAAGGGAGTTGATTAGATTTCTGAGGGACGCAGTGTACATTGAGAAGAGCGAGGGTCCCAGGACTGATCCTTGAGGCACTCCAACAGACAGTGGGATGGGTGGAGAAGTGGAGCCAGAGTATAAAACACTGAAGGAGCGGTTGCAGTGATAAGATGAAAACCAGGAGAGTGCAGTGTCACAGAGACCTAGGGAGTGGAGGGCTTGGAGCAGGAGTGGGTGATCTACTGTGTCAAAGGCGACTGACAGGTCCAAGAGAATGAGTATGGAGTAGTGGCCTTTTGACTTGGTGGTGATCAAGTCATTGGCCACTTTAGTGAGGGCAGTCTCAGTGGAGTGATGATGGCGGAATCCAGATTGCAAGGGATCTAGCAGGGAGTAGGAGCAGAGGAATCTAGTGAGCTGATTACATGCGAGACGCTCAAGGAGCTTGGAGGCAAATGGGAGCAGAGAAATTGGTTGGTAATTTGACAGTGTGTTTGGGTCCAGGGAGGGATTCTTTAGGATCGGTGTGATTAGTGCATGTTTGAAAGAGGATGGGAAGGTGCCGGTTGAGAGGGAGAGGTTGAATAAGTGAGTAAGGATTGGAGTTAGTAGAGGGGAGAGTTCTCGAGTGAGCTGAGATGGGATTGGGTCAAGAGGGCATGTGGTTAGATTTGAGCGAGTGAGGAGAAACTTCATCCTCAGTGACGGGTGAGAAGGAGCTTAGTGTGTATGTGGGAGAGGTGACAGGGCTGGGATGGCTGGGTGGGGGTGGGAGTGATGAAATGTCATGTCTGATAGATTCGATCTTGTCCTTGAAGTGGGTGGCAAGATCTTTGGCAGAGAAGTTAGTGGAAGGTGTTGGTGGGTGTAGAAGAGATTTGAAGGTTGATAAAAGGCGTTTCGGGTTAGAAGAGAGATTAGAAATTAGAGAGGAAAAGTATGACTGTTTGGCCAGGGAGAGGGCAGAGCTATATGAACGGAGAATTAATTTGTAGTGTATGAACTAGTACACCAGCCCCCTTTTATTTAAGTCACTTTTTCATTTTGACACCATGGCCAATGGCACTGTCAGGGGCAATTGCAGGGAGATGCCCAAAGAACTGGTAGCTAAAAAACTAAAATCTAGGCCGTCCTCAGCTTTGTGCCAACAACAGCTGCTGGCAGTTAAGTTTAAAGACAAAAAAGAAGTATACATGCTTTCCACCATGCATGAGGACAAAACTGGCAGTCTCTGTTTGTGGCAGAAGGGGGGGTTACTAAGAAAGCCAGTCTGCAGCAGAGACTACAATAAGAACATGGGGGAAGTTGATCTGTGTGATCAACTCATGCATCCGTACCTCACCATGCAAAGGTGTAGGGCATGGTACAAAAAGGTTGCCATTTACATGATGTAGACTGCAGTATGCAATTCTTTTTTGATTTTCAAATTGCCAAACCCCGCTCTAAAACTTAGTTTTCTGCAGTATCAGCTCCATCTTATTTCCCAATTTTTGTTTCAAGGGGCAACAGAAATAATTCCACCAAAACCCGGGGTAGTACACTTTATTTATAAATTCCCCCCGAACTCCCCAAAAGAAAAACCCACAAAAGCGCTGCCTGGTTTGCTACAGCAAGGGAATATGGACAGATACCCCCACTTACTGTCCTGATTGCCCTTCCAAACCTGGCCTCTGCATGGGTGACTGCTTCAAGCAATACCATGCAGACACAATGCAGTAGTACTGTAAAGTTTATTTTATTATTTAGCCATTTTTCCCCCTGAAATATCCTGTTTTTTTATTTTTCAAAACACATCTCTCCTTAGATCTAACACTATCAAAATATAATGGGAAGCAAAGCACCCTAAGTTTATTTTCATCTCTGATAATGGAAACACACATGTTCCCTACTGGACCCAGTAGCTCCCCCAGACCCTGACTAACCTATACATATGGGGCATTGCCGTACTCAGACAATGTAACTCACCACTAATCTAAAGCACTTAAAAATCTGCAAATATCATCTGATTGAAATCCAGAGCAACACTAAAATATAAGTGTGAAAAAATTGGGTCCCGTAGCTCCCCCCAACCTTGAGAAACCTATGCATATGGGGTATTGTCATACTCAGAAGAAGGAGCTGAACACTAAACAATGCATTTTTAAAAATCTTCACCTATCCTGTGCTTGAAATTCACATCAGCATTGAAGTCAAAGTGTGAAAAACACTGATTTTTTTTCTTTTACTTTCATCAAGTTTTAGGAGGGATTTGTGGTAAAATGGCTGCGTAAAAAATTTGAACGCATACATAAAATGAAAGCCTGGGATGTCTACTTTCCAAAAATATACACTTTTGGGGGAAATTTTAAAGTGGAGCACGGTAGACACAGCCCAAAATAAGACATGGCACCAGTGACGCAAGCTTGAAAATTCATTGTGAAACTGGAAACGCGCATGTTCCAATATGGGTCCTGTAGCTCCCCCAAACCTTGAGAAACCTATGCATATGGGGTATTGCTGTACTCAGAAGAAGGAGCTGAACACTAATCAAAGCATTTTTTACAATTTTCAACTATCCCGTGCTTGATATCAACAGTAATATTGAAATGTAAGTGTGAAAACTGCAAGAAAACAAAAATTACCACAATTTTGAAAACTATTTCTGGAAAAATAGCTTCATAAAAACTCCTGATTATTTACCTTATGTTGTCTAGTTTTCAGAAACACATACCTTTGTGGGACATTTTTTGTTCTGGCACCGTCAACTAAGCTATGATACTCACATGCCAACTGTAGAAAAATTACAGGTTGGAAATAATGGTATCCATCTTGTAATATTTACATTGTAAATGTGAGAAAGGGATTGAAATACTAGGCATATGGGATACTCTTATATTCAGGAGAAGCAAATGATTATATTTAGGGGTATTTTTTTGTAATTAACTAAAGGTATGCAAATCCTGACAGGAAAATGTAAGCAAAATGTTTTTGTTTTTTTGTTTTTTTTCTATTTTAATCAAACTAAAGGATGAGGTATTCAAATAATTGTGGTATCAAAAGAAAGCCCTACTTGTGCTTTAAAAAAACAGTATATAACTTGTGTGTGCATACAAAAGGAATTAAAGAGAAAATATGGTTGAAAAATGACATAGTCAAAAAAGTCAAAATTCCTCCAGTCCTTAAGTGAAATCCACCTCAGATTTTCTCGGTCTTTAACCCCTTAAGGACCGGGAAAATCTGAGTTTGATTTGACTTAAGGACCGGAGCAATTTTGACTTTTTTGACTATGTCTTTGTTCAACCATATTTTCTCTTTAATTCCTTTTGTGCACCCACATAAATTATATACTGTTTTTTTAAGCACAAGTAGGGCTTTCTTTTGATACCACAATTATATGAATACCTCATTGTTTAATTTGATTAAAATAGAAAAAAAGAGGAAAAAAACTGAAAAAAAACAACATTTTGCTTATATTTTCGTGTCAGGATTTGCATACAATTAGTTTATGACAAAAAAATACCCCTAAATATATTCATTTGCTTCTCCTGAATATAAGAATACCCCATATGCCTAGTATTTCAATCACTTCCTCACATTTACAAGGTAAATATTACAAGATGGATGCCATTATTTCCAACTTGTAATTTCTCAACAATTGGCATGTGAGCATCATAGCTTAGCTGACGGTGCCAGAACCAAAAATGTCCCACAAAGGTATATGTTTCTGAAAACTACACAACATAAGGTAAATAATCAGGAGAATTTTGGAGTTTTTCATGCAGCTATTTTTCCAGAAAAAAATTTCAAAATTGTGGTAATATTTTGTTTTTTTGCAGTTTTCACACTTACATTTCAATACTACTGTTGATATCAAGCACATGATAGGTGAAGATTTTTAAAAATGCATTGTTTAGTGTTCAGCTCCTTCTTCTGAGTACGGCAATACCCCATATGCATAGGTTTCTCAAGGTTTGGGAGAGCTACGGGGCCCAAATTGGAACATGCGTGTTTCCAGTTTCACACTTTGAATTTTCACAGCTTGCATCACTGGTGCCATGTCTCATTTGGGGCTGTGTAACAGTGCTCCACTCTAAGATTTCCCCCCAAAAGTATATATTTTTGGAAAGTAGACACCCCAGGCTTTCATTTTATGTATGTTTTCAATTTTTTTACGCAGCCATTTTACCACCAATCGCTCGTAAATCTTGACGTAAGTTAAAAAAACAGCGTTTTTCACACTTGCACTTCAATGTTGGTGTGAATTTCAAGCACAGGATAGGTGAAGATTTTTAAAAATGCATTGTTTAGTGTTCAGCTCCTTCTTCTGAGTACGGCAATACCCCATATGCATAGGTTATTCAAGGTTTGCGGGAGCTATGGAGCCCAAATTGGAACATGCGCGTTTCCAGTTTCACATTTTGAATTTTCACAGCTTGCATCACTGGTGCCATGTCTCATTTGGGGCTGTGTAACAGTGCTCCACTCTAAGATTTCCCCCCAAAAGCATATATTTTTGGAAAGTAGACACCCCAGGCTTTCATTTTATGTATGTTTTCAAATTTTTTACGCAGCCATTTTACCACGAATCCTTCGTAAATCTTGACGTAAGTTAAAAAAACAGCGTTTTTCACACTTGCACTTCAATCTTGATGTGAATTTCAAGCACATGATAGGTGAAGATTTTTAAAAATGCATTGTTTAGTGTTCAGCTCCTTCTTCTGAGTACGGCAATACCCCATATGCATAGGTTTCTCAAGGTTTGGGAGAGCTACAGGGCCCAAATTGGAACATGCGCGTTTCCAGTTTCACACTTTGAATTTTCACAGCTTGCATCACTGGTGCCATGTTTCATTTGGGGCTGTGTAACAGTGCTCCACTCTAAGATTTCCCCCCAAAAGTATATATTTTTGGAAAGTAATCACCCCAGGCTTTCATTTTATGTATGTTTTCAAATTTTTTACACAGCCATTGTACCACCAATCGCTTGTAAATCTTGATGTAAGTTAAAAAAATTGCGTTTTTCACACTTTCACTTTAATGTTGATGTGGATTTCAAGCACATGATAGGTGAAGATTTTTAAAAATGCATTGTTTAGTGTTCAGCTCCTTCTTCTGAGTACGGCAATACCCCATATGCATAGGTTTCTCAAGGTTTGGGAGAGCTACGGGGCCCAAATTGGAACATGCGCGTTTCCAGTTTCACACTTTGAATTTTCACAGCTTGCATCACTGGTGCCATGTCTCATTTGGGGCTGTGTAACAGTGCTCCACTCTAAGATTTCCCCCCAAAAGTATATATTTTTGGAAAGTAGACACCCCAGGCTTTCATTTTATGTATGTTTTCAATTTTTTTACGCAGCCATTTTACCACCAATCGCTCGTAAATCTTGACGTAAGTTAAAAAAACAGCGTTTTTCACACTTGCACTTCAATGTTGATGTGAATTTCAAGCACATGATAGGTGAAGATTTTTAAAAATGCATTGTTTAGTGTTCAGCTCCTTCTTCTGAGTACGGCAATACCCCATATGCATAGGTTTCTCAAGGTTTGGGAGAGCTACAGGGCCCAAATTGGAACATGCGCGTTTCCAGTTTCACACTTTGAATTTTCACAGCTTGCATCACTGGTGCCATGTCTCATTTGGGGCTGTGTAACAGTGCTCCACTCTAAGATTTCCCCCCAAAAGTATATATTTTTGGAAAGTAGACACCCCAGGCTTTCATTTTATGTATGTTTTCAATTTTTTTACGCAGCCATTTTACCACCAATCGCTCGTAAATCTTGACGTAAGTTAAAAAAACAGCGTTTTTCACACTTGCACTTCAATGTTGATGTGAATTTCAAGCACATGATAGGTGAAGATTTTTAAAAATGCATTGTTTAGTGTTCAGCTCCTTCTTCTGAGTACGGCAATACCCCATATGCATAGGTTTCTCAAGGTTTGGGAGAGCTACGGGGCCCAAATTGGAACATGCGTGTTTCCAGTTTCACACTTTGAATTTTCACAGCTTGCATCACTGGTGCCATGTCTCATTTGGGGCTGTGTAACAGTGCTCCACTCTAAGATTTCCCCCCAAAAGTATATATTTTTGGAAAGTAGACACCCCAGGCTTTCATTTTATGTATGTTTTCAATTTTTTTACGCAGCCATTTTACCACCAATCGCTCGTAAATCTTGACGTAAGTTAAAAAAACAGCGTTTTTCACACTTGCACTTCAATGTTGATGTGAATTTCAAGCACATGATAGGTGAAGATTTTTAAAAATGCATTGTTTAGTGTTCAGCTCCTTCTTCTGAGTACGGCAATAGCCCATATGCATAGGTTTCTTAAGGTTTGGGAGAGCTACAGGGCCCAAATTGGAACATGCGCGTTTCCAGTTTCACACTTTGAATTTTCACAGCTTGCATCACTGGTGCCATGTCTGATTTGGGGCTGTGTAACAGTGCTCCACTCTAAGATTTCCCCCCAAAAGTATATATTTTTGGAAAATAGACACCCCAGGCTTTCATTTTATGTATGTTTTCAATTTTTTATGCAGCCATTTTACCACCAATCGCTCGTAAATCTTGACGTAAGTTAAAAAAACAGCGTTTTTCACACTTGCACTTCAATGTTGATGTGAATTTCAAGCACATGATAGGTGAAGATTTTTAAAAATGCATTGTTTAGTGTTCAGCTCCTTCTTCTGAGTACGGCAATACCCCATATGCATAGGTTTCTCAAGGTTTGGGAGAGCTACAGGGCCCAAATTGGAACATGCGCGTTTCCAGTTTCACACTTTGAATTTTCACAGCTTGCATCACTGGTGCCATGTCTCATTTGGGGCTGTGTAACAGTGCTCCACTCTATATACACTCTGTGTATATTTTTGGAATGTAGACACCCCCAGCTTTCATTTTAGGTGTGTTTTCAAATTTTTTACACGGCCATTTTACCACCACTTTCTCATAAACTTAACGTAAGTAAAAAAACAGCGTTTTTCACACTTTGCCTTCAATGTTGATGTGAATTGTAGATTATGCTAGCTTTAGTGTACTCATAATCTTAATTTTAATAATGACAGGAGGCGAGTATTTTGCATTTCTTTCTTTACTGAAATCTCCATAGCAGCACAGTAACCAATCAGAGAAACAGAAACCAAAAGTATAAATAGCCTGGTACATCTAACTACTTCCTCTTTCGCAGTATAAACAACAAGCAAACAGAAACTAAACAGGAACAAGATAACATCCAGATTCCGTCAACCAACAGTAACAGCATTCGCTCTTCGTTCATCAGGTCTCCAGACGGTCCTTGGGAGAAGGTCACACTGGAAAACATGGAAACTCCGTGAAAGGACACAGAAACAGACCGTCTCCACACATAAGGATAAACATTACAGAACAATATAAAAACATAAATAATCACTTAAACACAAGAACAACATAACCAACATGTAGCATCAGATAACCCCCCCAGAACAGTACTTACATACTGACCTCCTATAAAGAACATGGGAGGGAAGAGAGGGAAAATACTCGCCTCCTGTCATTATTAAAATTAAGATTATGAGTACACTAAAGCTAGCATAATCTACAATTTTACTACATGACAGGAGGCTTTGTATTTTGCATTTTTAACGCTAAGAAACCAAAAAATTTGACGCATGAACCTGCGGCCGAAAATAGAAGAGCCGGAAAGTGTGCTCCCTAGACCAATCAGCCGAACGCAAATATCAGCAACCGATGCCCCGGCCGAGACCGCACCGGATGCAGACGCCCCTCTAACGGAATGGGTCAACACCCGCCAAAGATAAAACCCAACGAATCCACCTAGCCAAGGTGATAGACGAAACGGGTTTGTGAAGTTTCACATAAGAAATTAAGAGTTGCCCCGAAGGGGCTGAACGTAAGGAAGCAGTAACCTGAACGTAGTGAAGTAAAACTTCCTCCACACAAAGTTGAGGGACATCCCTAAAAAAAAGGATAAAAAACAGAAACAGAGTCTGACTTAGTACGACGGGATATGGAAAAAGAAACCCCGTCCGGAAGAACTGAAAATCCGTCCACGTCAAAAGCCCGAACATCCGAAACTCTGCGGAAAGAGACCAGACATAGCAGGACGGTAAGTTTAGCAGACAGCTGTCTAAGCGTCAAAGAATCATTCGAAGGCCAATTCTTTAAGAAACGCAGAACCACCTCCACATCCCAAAAACTGGAGTACTTAGGAAACGGAGGTCTAGACAACTTGATCCCTCGTAACAACCGACAGACCAAAGGATCACGGCCCACCGGAAAGCCTGAAACTGGAACATGTGCGGCCGAAATAGCCGAACGAATAACATTCAGAGAACGAAAAGACTGACCAGAAGAAAACCGAAAAGATAAGTAGTTGAGGATGGCCGTCACAGGTGCAGTAAAGGGATCATAATCCCTCTCCAGACACCAGCTAGACCAGGCCCTCCAGGCGGACAAATAAGATCTTCTCGTACCAGGGGCCCAGGAGTCCCACAAAAGATCCCTGGCCTCCTGCGATAAGTCATCGACTGACCAGGCACCCCTGAAATCGCCCAGGCCACCAACCGAAGCCGACCCTGCAGGATGAGAGGATGAGACTCGCCGCGAGGATTCAACAGGAGGCGAGGCGACACAGGGAGGAGAAGAGGATCTTCCACCGATAACTCCAGAAGGTACGGGTACCACGGCTGACTCGGCCACAACGGAGTGACCAGAAGAATACTTACCTCCTGTACTCCTGGTGTAGAACCCGTGCCAGCATCGCGAATGGAGGAAACGCATATGCTCCCTGTTGTGGCCACGTCTGCAAGAATGCATCTACCGCCACACAATCTGGGTCCGGAAGCCAACTGAAGAACGCCGGAAGCTGACGATTGGTCCTGGAAGCAAAAAGATCTACATGGAACGGACCTCTGAGGAGACACAGCTGCTGGAACACTGCCTCGTCCAGTTTCCAGTCGCTGGTGTCTCTCCAATGACGAGAAAACCAATCTGCTGTCAGGTTGGATACTCCCGGAAGATACTCCGCCACTAGAGAAATGTTGCGCCTGAAGCAAACCTGTAAAGGTCTTTCGTTGCCTCCGTCAGGTCCCGAGATCTGGCTCCTCCCAACTTGTTTATGTATTGGACTGCGGATAGATTGTCCATACGCAGCAGAATGCAACAGTCTAACTCGTCTCTGGCAAAACTGCGAACCGCAAAGGACCCCGCTATCAGTTCTAGGCAAGTGATATGAAGGCCTACTTCTGCTTCCGACCAAGGGCCTCCCGTGGCCTGCTCTGCGCAATGGGCGCCCCAGCCCCACAGACTGGCGTCCGACTCCACAATGAAATCTGGGGACGGACCAAAGACCGCTCGGCCATTCCAGGCCTTCATATGCAGAAGCCACCATCGAAGTTCGGACCGAACCTCCGGAGGCAACTCCACCAAATGATCGTAAGATCTCCCCAACCGAAGATGGTATGCTTTGAAACGTTGCATCGCCCGATAATGCAGCGGTCCCAGAAAGATAGCCTGGATGGAAGATGAGAGAAGACCTACGATGCGAGCTAACCAACGCAGAGGAACCTGCCACATACGAAGTATGCGACGGATCTCCTTGCGTATAGCCACAACCTTTGTCAAAGGCAGGCGTAGCAGGCAACAAACCGAATCGATTTCGAAACCCAGAAACTGGACGACCTGCTAAGGTTCTAGCGCCGACTTCTCGACGTTGATAACAAATCCCAAGGATTCCAGGAAGCTCACCACGAAGCGCGTCTGATATCGAATCCTCGATACATTGTTGCAAAACAGCAAAAGATCGTCGAGGTAAATAAAGTAACGAATGCCGAGAGTTCGAAAACGCGAAACCACTGGCTTCAGCAGTTTGGTGAAACACCAAGGAGCAGAGCTGAGGCCAAACGGAAGACAAGTGAACTGGCATGGACGACCCTTCCAATGGAAGCGAAGGTACTGATGACAAGACTGAGCAATCGGCACCGACAGGTAAGCATCTTTCAAGTCCAGACGGGAAAACCAATCTCCCGGAAGTAAAAGGTCTTGCAAAAGATGGATGCCTTCCATCTTGAAGTGGCGATAAACCACAAATCCGTTGAGAGACCTGAGGTTGATGACCGGGCGATAGTCTCCGGTCTTTTTGCGAACCAAGAAGATATTGCTGAAAAACCCGGTCTCGTCTGGCGCGAACTGAACTGCGCCTTTGGAAAACAGAGAGACAATCTTGCCGTCTATCAACTCCTGGTCCCTCGCCGAATAAATCGCAGGTGGTGGAGGATACCTAAGGACCAGAGGAGACTGGAACTCTATCACATAGCCTTGAACACACTGAAGGACCCACACATCCGAAGAGAGGTCCTGCCAAGCCTGAAAATGAGAAGCAATTTTTCCTGCAGTAAAAGGCATGGGAGTGCGAACACTTAACAGTGGCAGTCCTACCTGTTGTAAACTTGGCACGCCCTCTGCCCCTGGCAGGCCTGGACTTGTCCGCTCCTCTGGAGAAACTGGTATTCCGGAACGGAGTGGAGGGGAAAAATCCGGGCGATGAAGGCATGGTGCGGGGGCCAGAGGTCCAGAATCTGCTGGTGGCACGGCCCCGCTGACGACCAGCTCTCCCAAAAACACCCCTGGACGGTGTGGGGCAAAACACCTGGCGCATAGAGGATTGAGCCTTGTTGAGCGTGGTGAAGAGGTTGACATGCCGTTTAAGTTCTACTATAAAAGGCTCACCAACTAACAGGCCGTTGGCAGAAGGACCAAGCTCTGTAGCCCCTAGGTCAGCCAACTTAGGATCGATTCTGAGTAAAGCCGCTTTCCTCCGTTCCGATGAAATAGCTGCGTTGGCATTGCCCAGCAAGCAGACAGCCCGCTGAGCCCACTCCCGGATAGCCTCTGCATCCAAATGATCACCATGTTCAAGTGCTTGGTCTGCAAAGCACAAAATCTTGGCAAGGGGGCCCAACACATCCAACATCTTGTCCTGAGCGGACTTCAAACCTTTTTCAATACCCTTCCGCGGGTCGCGTCCAGAACGAGCCATGAAAGTGAGGACTGTCTGACCGAACTCTGGCGTGACGGCCACCTTGTCTGGCAGTACTGGTCGAGGACATTCCGCACGCAGTCAACCTCGAACCTCCCGGTCCAAGGACTGACGTAACCAAAAATGGACAAAACGAGCCAGATGGTCTGGCATGCACCACTCCGAAGACCTGGGATGGCGAATGGTCCGAGGATCAAAAAGAGGCATCCCTCTTGCGTCATAGAAAACATCTCCCGGGAGAGAGTCCTCCATGGAATCGGAAGGAGGAAGAGCCCCGATGGCCTCTCTAACGTAATTGGCAGATTCCCCAGGATCGGCATCCCAACAGTCGTCCTCGGAGCCGGAAGCACACCACCCGTCAACCACCTCCAGGGGTTTAGCAGAAGGAGCATCCTCGTCTGAAGATCTTGGGGACAAAGGAATGGCAGGCATAGAATCCTCATGCCTAGGCCGTTTCAACGGAGTCTTCCCTTTGCCAGTGTAACTCAAAGAATCAGGAGCCAACCGTTTTCCAACAACCTGGCCTTCAGAGGACCCGATGGAAACAGAGGGAGTTGTGCCCCTGGATGATAAAGCTGGGCCAGGATCCTGAGCGCGAACCCTGGAGAGCACCTTCTCCACGGAAGCCGCCACAGCAGCATCGATAAGAGCCTTGAAGTCAGGCATAGAATCACTCATGATGAAATGGCTATGAACCCCTCGTAGGTAACAATCTAAAGGGAGACAGAAAAAACACTGTCAGGAAGCGAGACGCAACCCCAGAACAGGAGGGGAGAGTCCCAACAAGGTACAACCTGGGGCTCACCCGGGCTAAAAGGAATGGCGTAACCAAGCCAAAACTGATATATGACTGGGGGCTCACCCCAGCAAACAAGTAGCAGCGTAAAACCACTGCTTTCCTGACAAAGAAAAATTATTTTTTTTTTTTTTTTTTTTTTTTTTTTTTTTGTCAAGCAGCTGGACCAATGTTCCAAACTCCAGCAAAGCCTACAGAAACCCCACTAGGGGAACACCCATGCAAGGCATGGCACCATGACTACATAATAGTAGTAAATGCACAGGGGGCTCACCCCAAGTAACAGTGGGGCTCACCCACAATAGTCAGAGGCATGCAACAATAGGAGGCTGCAGAATATGTAAGGGGGCTCACCCCAGTTGTACCACGGGGGCTCACCCCGCTAAGCAACAGTAGCAAACAGGAGAAATAACGGCTAGCAACCAGAGGCCAACCAGCTGCCTTAAGAGAAAAACCACCGCAAGGAAGGAAACCCCCCAGAATAGGGCAGGAAGACACAGGAGCCAGTCCCAACCTAAAACAGTAATAGGCCAAAGCCCCCGAAGGAATTTACAGAGGAGGATTCCCCTCCATGGCCAGAGCAGCCCAGCCACGGAGCGGAGCCCTCAACAAAGATGGCCGCCGAGGTAGTCAGGGGAAACCACATATAAACAAGTATACTTTACTTAAAGCATTAGGTACATTGAAGGGAAAACAAGAACATGTACAAGGCTAGAGTACAAACAGGTCTAAGTAAAAAGATAGCAAGACATTTATTCAGTAGCTAATAGGATTAAGTTAAAGTAAAACACATTCCTAAAAGAGCCCATATAAAGAGACAGTTTAGGAAACACAGTAAAACAGTAACAATTTAAACTGTCCCATAACCCAAACACCCCCAAAATCAAGTAAGGGAGAAAAATCAGACACTCTGACCTGTGCAGCTTGTTGGAGCAGCAAGAAAGAGGAAGTAGTTAGATGTACCAGGCTATTTATACTTTTGGTTTCTGTTTCTCTGATTGGTTACTGTGCTGCTATGGAGATTTCAGTAAAGAAAGAAATGCAAAATACAAAGCCTCCTGTCATGTAGTAAAATTTCAAGCACAGAATAGGTGAAGATTTTATAAACTGAATTGAATAGTGTTCAGCTCCTTCTTCTGAGTATGGCAATACCCCATATGCATAGCTTTCTCATGGTTTGGGGGAGCTACGGGGGCCAAATTGGAACATGCGCGTTTCCAGGTTCACACTTTGAATCTTCACAGCTTGCGTTACTGGTGCCATGTCTCATTTGGGGCTGTGTAACAGTGCTCTTTTTTTAAGATTTTCCCCCAAAAGTGTATATTTTTGGAAAGTAGACACCCCAGGCTCTCGTTTTAGGTGTGTTTTCCAATTTTATACACTGCCATTTTACCACCAATCCTGTGAAAATTTGACGTAAGTAAAAAAAATTCAGCATTTTTCACACTTTGCCTTCAATTTTGATGTGAATTTCAAGCACAGAATAGGTGAAGATTTTATAAACTGAATTGATTAGTGTTCAGCTCCTTCTTCTGAGTACGGCAATACCCCATATGCGTAGCTTTCTCATGGTTTGGGGGAGCTACGGGGGCCAAATTGGAACATGCGCGTTTCCAGGTTCACACTTTGAATCTTCACAGCTTGCGTTACTGGTGCCATGTCTCATTTGGGGCTGTGTAACAGTGCTCTTTTTTTAAGATTTCCCCCCAAAAGTGTATATTTTTGGAAAGTAGACACCCCAGGCTCTCGTTTTAGGTGTGTTTTCCAATTTTATACACTGCCATTTTACCACCAATCCTGTGAAAATTTGACGTAAGTAAAAAAAATTCAGCATTTTTCACACTTTGCCTTCAATTTTGATGTGAATTTCAAGCACAGAATAGGTGAAGATTTTATAAACTGAATTGATTAGTGTTCAGCTCCTTCTTCTGAGTACGGCAATACCCCATATGCGTAGCTTTCTCATGGTTTGGGGGAGCTACGGGGGCCAAGTTGGAACATGCGCGTTTCCAGGTTCACACTTTGAATCTTCACAGCTTGCGTTACTGGTGCCATGTCTCATTTGGGGCTGTGTAACAGTGCTCTTTTTTTAAGATTTCCCCCCAAAAGTGTATATTTTTGGAAAGTAGACACCCCAGGCTCTCGTTTTAGGTGTGTTTTCCAATTTTATACACAGCCATTTTACCACCAATCCCTCGTAAACCATGACGTAAGTAAAAAAAAAAAAAAAACAGCGTTTTTCACACTCAGGGTTGGCGGCAGTATACTGGGCTGCATACAAAGTTTGGGAAACAATTTCACCTAAAATGTCTTCCCCCAAAAACAAATAAAAAAAATGATCATGAATAAATCCTTCCACATCAATTTGAATCCCTGGGTTGCCTGTGAATTCTGAGATTTGTGGGCATAAATTGATACCCATTCATTAGGATCCGGAGTGGCAGGTGTTGGGGCATTTCTTTGGGCAGGTCTTTGGGCAGGTCTTTGGGCAGATCTTTTGGCAGGTGCTGGGGCAGTTGCCAGGGCAGCTCTTGGGGCAGCACTTGGGGCATTTCTTTGGTAGGTCTTTGGGCAGATCTTTTGGCAGGTGCTGGGGCAGTTGCCAGGGCAGCTCTTGGGGCAGCACTTGGGGCATTTCTTTGGGTAGGTATTTTGGTAGGTCTTTGGGCAGTTCTTTTGGCAGGTGCTGGGGCAGTTGCCAGAGCAGCTTTTGGGGCAGTGCGTCTTTTCTTGACAGAAGGCCCAGCGTCATCACTAGAGCTGCTCTCACTTTCTGAAAACTGCGCTATGTCAAAATCTGACGCAGTGTCTGTTGCCTCAGAGTCAGACGCCAAAAAGGCATATGCCTCTTCAACGCTGTACCTGCGCTGCATTTTGCCCACTAAAAAAGCTTTTTTTTTTTCTTACGCTATCCCTAAACCTAAATCTAACTCTAAAACTTACCCTAGCCTACGTATATCCTGAACCTACCTAACCCAAGTGAACTACCTATCTAAACTGCACTTATTATATATATTTTTTTTTGGGGGGGGGGTTGGGGTTTTTTGGGTTTTTTATTTTTCTTACGCTATCCCTAAACCTAAATCTAACCCTAAAACTTACCCTAACCTACGTATATCCTGAACCTACCTAACCCAATTGAACTACCTATCTAAACTGCGCTTATTATATTTTTTTTTTTTTTTTTGGGGGGGGTTTGGTTTTTTTTTTTTTTTTTTCCCCTAAACCTAAATCTATCCCTAAAACTTTCCCTAACACACGTCTACACTAAACCTACCCAACTACCTACCAAAATACCTAAACTATATTTATTATAAAAAAAAAAAAAAAAAATTAAAATTTTAAATTTTTTTTTAAATTTTTTAAAAAATCTAAAAAAATTCAAGGGGGATGGGGGGTGTCCCACAGATCAGAAAACACTGATCTGCAGCAAATTGATCACTCCAAGAGTGATCAGATGGGGGGGCACTTATTGATCACTGCAGAACAGTGATCAAAGGGTTAATTTTCTTTATTTAAACTTTTTTTTTTACAGGCACACTGGAACACCATCTCCCTCTGTCTCTCTCCACCTTAGCAGTATGCAAGGTGGAGGGAGGCAGAGAGATCTGACAGGGACAGTATTTACAAATACTGTCCCTGTCATTCAGGTTTTGCAACATGTGATTCGCTTTTGAAGCGAATCGCATGTTGCAACAATGTTTCAGCCGCTTGTTACTAAGTGTCCCGATACCGGGACACTTAGTAACAAGCGGCTTGAACTCTTCCATCGCTCCGTGCGGCCGCGATGGAAGAGTTTAACCCTTGACGTACCAGGACCGTCAAGGGTCGTTCGGTCACATTTACCCTTGACGGTCCTGGTACGTCAAGGGTCGCTAAAGGGTTAAGGGGTTAAAATAAAATCTTGAAAATAAAATAATTTGATCTTTCTCAACATTATTCTAAAATTATCAGAGTGGTGTCAGTAGGTCATAAAGAGACCTACATTTATCCTGCCCCCAGCACCAGCCTTGAAGGGGTTAATACCCCAAACTTTGGCCTCTTTGTGTTTGCTTTTGGGTCTGCTCTCTTTCATAGTAAGGAAGAGAGAGGCAGAGAGCAGTCACAAAGACAATGTCTGAAACACATTGCCTTTGTGAATGAAAATGCTGGTAGATGTCATCAATTCTGGAGTGATCACGTGTACAGGCAGAAGAGAGAAGCACTGAAACTAAGTGCTCAGTTTCAGCCTCTGCAGAATGATAGTAGCGTGTGCACCAAGGAGTGCTGCTATCATTTAACCCATGTTGTGCCAGGACTGTCATGGGTCCCTATGGAAGTTTACCCATGATGGTCCTGGCTTATCATGGGTCCTTAAAGGGATAGTAATACTTAAAATGTAAAAAAAAAAAAAAAAAAATGTTGTAGGTTTTTATCCCCCTGAGTAAAACAAGGGTACTCCCACTGCTGAAAGGTGTGTTATTCAAAAGTTATTACAGTTCATATTTGATTTTTTTAGGTGCAATATCACAGTGGCACTTTTTCTACACCATGCTATGGACAGCTCTGGTCCCAGGACCATAAATGGTGTAGCAACAGCGACACTGTACAACATATTTTTTTACATTTTAAGTATTATTATCCCTTTAACAGTTTAAAAGGAGGCAAATATGTGTCCCTCAAATAACAATAAAAACATTAACACATGTTCATTCTACACATACAAAGTGTTTTGTGGCCACATACACTGCCACTTTTTCAATTAGATCTTTAATTAAGAATGAATGCCAAAAGAGATTACTTTTGTAATTTGAGGGACACATATTTGTCTCTTTTTAAGTTAATTTTAATAAATATATTTATTACCCTGACATAATGCACAGATGGAGAATACCCTGTCTCCACTCAGTGCTCCGGGATCCTCTAGAATAAAACAGCTGCTCTCGTTGATATGTAATAATTAAACAAAAAAAAAAAAAAAAAATATATATATATATATATATATATATATATATATATATATATATATAAATAGTATATAATATTTGTGACCAGAAGCTTCAATAAAGTCAAAGAAGACTTGATCTTCTTGTGTCATCATGCCCTATTATTTGGTCCATGTCCTGAGTGTCCAGGGGGCTGGTGGCGATTCTGCGAATGGAGTCGTAGGCATTGCTAGGCAACAGCCTTTTTTCCAATGGGCTGTCAGTTTTGCAGTGGTCATTTTACTTCTCTCTTGTTTATCCTATGCAGAGACTTTCCTTGCTCTCTATCTCCAGATTAACCCTTCACTTTCCAGATAAGTGTATTTTCTGGGCTTTTCAGGGTGATGGGACATGAGGGCAAGGCTAAGGACTCAGGGGCTTCCCTTAAACCCCTTACATATTTTTATCCATGCCATATGGGGCTTCCTAGTGAGTATTCAGGATCTCTCTGCCCCCCACCCCCACTCCATCGAGGCCCTCCAGTATCAATCAAGAGCTACTTTGGGTCAAGAAGATACTGTCTTCAGTAGCCCAAACCCCCTTCTTTCTACAGGGGGTACTTCAGTCTTGGAAGCCCCACACTACCTTTAAAATGTGTCTCCCATTTCTAAGAGTGTTCCACAAATTCTTGGGGTTTCCTCTGAGGTGGAGTTGTCAGAGGGAGATGAGTATGTGAACATGAATTATTCCTACTCCTATGTGGATTCAAATGAGGCTGATTCTATCCCCTCGGCTGAGAGGCTCTTTAGAGCAGTTCTGGCTCTCCTTCAGGACTCTGTCACCTCTGATGAGGGAACTGCCTCTGCTGTTGTCTTCCAGAGGAGTAACGTCTTCCCCTTTCTTTCCTCCTAATGCCACTCTTGACCAGATTCTCAATGTTTATCAATAAGATGTTTTCTGAACAGTGTCCTTGTTTCTGATATGGCCTTAGCTCAGTGGGCCTCACCACCTATAGTGGACCTTCCTATATAATTCTTGACTAAGTCTACTGCTACTCCTCTTGCGGATGCAGCAGACCTGAAAGGGCCAGCAGACAAGAAGCTGGACTTTATCATCAAGGCTGCCTTGCAGCTACTGGGGCAGCACTTAGACCTATTTGGGGTGAGCAGCTGGTTGATGCTGTCTGTGCTGAAGTCTCCAAGGAGGATCTGTTTTTTTCTTATGACCAACATTAAGGAGGCCAACAATTATGTTTGAGGCACTTTTTGATGCAGTCAGGTTGTTTGTCAAGGCCTCAGCCTTTTCTGTCTGCTGTGTATCACACACCATGGCTCAAGATTTGGTCTGTGGACCAGTCTTCCAAGAAGTCACTGGTTTCCTTGCCTTTTCAGGGCAAGTCGCTGTTTGGACCTGAGCTGAAACAAATTATCAGTGACGCAACTGGTGGTAAGAGCTCTTTATTGCCCCAGATGCCCACCAAGTGTCTATCCATGGCAATGAAGGTGCACATTTTTTGTCCCTCCACCAAACTGGGGCGGCGGGGCAGAGGCCACAGAGCGGGCTTGCAAGCCTCTTAAGTGAGCCCAGCCACAAAGCCCAGACAGGCCTGGCAGCCCAAGCGAGCAAGCTGTAAGGTCTAAGTCTGACAAGCACTCTCCCACATGACTCATGGAACCCTGGGCCGTTGTTACCTGTCTCCACTTTTTTTGAGATGCCTGGGAGTATTCAGTCACAGACCACTGTGATTTCAAGTCCCTTCCCCCTTATCACTTCTTTCTCTCAAGGGGAACCAGATAAGGCATGGCTGTTCCAGGAGGCAGAGGACTCACTGCTGGAAAACCGGGTTCCAGTACTTCCTCAGAGCACAGTTCAGGTTTCTTTTCCAACATGTTTGTGGTTCAGAAGAAGGATGGCAGGTGTGTCCCACTGTGAACTTCAAATGTCTCAAAAAATATGTCATAACTACACACTTCAAGAAGGGATCCTTGTTTTATGTCATCACGTCAATGTGTCTGGGAGAGTATCTGTAACGGTTTTCAGTACACTCAGAGGCAGGCAGTTTGGTAAAACACAGTTTTATTGAAACCAGACAGAATAAAGTAACCCTCGCAGGTCCAGCAATAGTAACACTTAATACTGACACAGGACAGGTTGCAAAATAACATTAACCCACACGGGTCCAGTACATATATCAGTGAACAAATGCATATACTGACACAGTTCAGGTTACAGTTTGTGTGAATCAGTGAGACAATGATGTGAAGGTGCTATTAGGCCGGGAGGCTGGTAGGCCCTAATAGCGAGGCCCAAGAAGCACTCTCTACTGGAGAGTGACACAATAGCGACTATGCCCTCAAAGGGTGAGCGAAGCCCTGAATGAATCACAGACTACCAGACAGTACTGTAACCGGAGGAACAGTGGAACACCCAACGGAATCAGCATGAACTGCAACCCAAGGATAACGGCACCGGACAACAAGGATAACATACGCTTCGGCTTGATGGCAACTGCCAGGTGGTAGAGACAACTGAGGCGCCCAGGAGACCAACCTCAGTAGGGGAGCAGTAACGAACCAAGCATATGGTGTGCAAATGAGAATAGCTCCTACCCGGGTGAGCACCGGACAGCAAGGGTAATAGATGCTCAGGCTTGATGGCGACTGCTAGGTGGTGGAAACTAACTGAGGTGCTGACCTTGAAGAATCACAGCTATTAATGCAAATAGAAAAGGCTTCCCAAATAGGGAGAACTATAATTATGGGGGATTTTAATTATCCAGAAATAGACTGGAAAAATGGAACAGCTAACTCTGCTAAAAGCAGCAAGTTTCTGAACTTGTTGAATGACAATTTTTTGTCACAACTAGTGCAGACCTCAACCAGAGGGAATGCATGTCTGGATTTGGTAATAACTGACAATGAAGAACTTATCTCTAACATCCAAGTAAGGGAGCACTTGGGGAATAGTGACCATAACATGGTATCGTTTGAGATTAATTCAAAAAAACAAGTTGATATGGGTTCCACCAAAACACTGAATTTTAAAAAGGCCAACTTTAGCAGGTTTAATTCATCCCTTGGTCTCGTTGACTGGGATAAAATATTTTCAGGAAAAAACACAGAAGGTAAGTGGAATGCCTTCAAAATAACATTGCAAAAATACACATATAAATTTATCCCTGTTGGAAACAAATACAAAAGAAGCAAATTAAAACCAATGTGGCTAACCAGTAAAGTAATCCATGAAATAAATAACAAGAAAGCGGCATTTAAACATTACAAAGCTGAGGGATCAGCAGAGGCATTTGCAGAATACAAAAATGTCAACAAAACCTGTAAAAAGGCTATTAAATTAGCTAGACTGGAGAATGAAAAAAATATTGCTAAGGAGAGCAAAAGCAACCCAAAAAAATTCTTTAAATACATTAATGGCAAAAAATTAAAGTCTGATAATGTTGGGTCCTTGTTATCTAAAACGGGTGAGATGGTCAAAGGGGACAGAGAGAAGGCAGATATTTTAAATAATTTCTTTTCTTCTGTTTTTACCAAGGAAGACCCATTGGACAAGAATCTGCAAACAAATTTTACAAAACAGTCACAGCAAGCTAACACAAGAAAAAGTGTTAAAACAATTGAATGGTGTTAAGGCAGACAAAGCTCCGGGGCCAGATGGTATACACCCACGGGTACTTAAAGAGCTAAGCCAGACCCTGGCCAGACCAATATATCTGATTTTCAGGGATTCTTTTATTTCTGGTATGGTGCCCATGGATTGGCGTAAAGCAGATGTGGTGCCCATATTTAAAAAGGGATCAAAGTCCCAGCCAGGAAATTACAGACCTGTAAGCTTGACATCTGTGGTAGGGAAGCTGTTTGAAAGGTTGCTAAGGGAATATATTCAAGAATTCTGCTGGAACAGGAATATCATTAGCAATAGCCAACATGGCTTTGTGAAAGATAGGTCTTGTCAAACAAACTTGATCGCATTTTATGAAAAAGTAAGTAATAATATAGATGAGGGAGCGGCGGTTGACGTGATCTATTTAGACTTTGCCAAGGCATTTGATACAGTTCCGCACAAGAGGTTACTGTACAAATTGAATGAAATAGGACTAGGGGAAAATGTTTGTGTGTGGATTGGAAATTGGCTGAAAGATAGAATGCAAAGAGTGGTAGTAAATGGCAAGTTCTCCAGTTGGATAAACGTGATAAGTGGAGTACCTCAGGGATCTATCCTGGGTCCTCTTCTTTTTAATTTGTTTATTAATGACCTCCCAGAGGGCATAGGAAGCCATGTATCAGTGTTTGCCGATGACACAAAATTAAGTAAGGTAATAAAGTCTGAACTGGATGTGTCTTCATTACAAGAGGATTTGGACAAATTGAGTAACTGGGCAGGCAAATGGCAAATGAGATTCAATATAGACAAGTGTAAATTTATGCATTTTGGGTATAATAATAAAATTGTAACATATAGTTTAAATGGTGTTTCTCTGGGGAAATCTACTAATGAAAAGGATTTGGGAGTAATGGTAGACAATAGACTTAACAGTAGCATGCAGTGCCAGCTGGCAGCTGCAAAGGCCAATAAGATATTGGCATGTATTAAAAGGGGTATTGACTCGAGGGAGGAAGATATAATTATGCCTCTTTACAGGTCCATGGTAAGACCCCACCTAGAATGTGCTGTTCAATTCTGGGCGCCCTTTCTGAAGAAGGACATTATGGAACTAGAGAAAGTGCAGAGGAGGGCTACAAAACTAGTAAGGGGAATGGAAAGTTTTAGTTATGAAGAGAGGCTAGAAAAGTTAAACTTGTACACACTAGAGAAACGGCGTCTTAGAGGGGATATGATAACACTATATAAATATGTTCAAGGCCCATATAAAGGGCTTTCAAAAGACCTGTTCATTAACAGAACAGTACACAGGACAAGGGGCCACCCGCTTAGACTTGAGGAAAGGAGATTTAATCTACAACAGCGGAAGGGTTTCTTTACGGTAAGGACAATAAAGGTATGGAATGCACTTCCAGAGGAGGTGGTGCTATCAAATACATTAGATGCCTTTAAAAGGGGCCTGGATACTTATTTAAAAGAGCATAATATAGAGGGCTATGTACGTTAGTATTGGGATTAATATTTAGTTAGGGCTTGTTGATCCAGGGAGAAGTCTGATTGCCATTTGGAGTCAGATGCCTTCTTTTGGGTCAGCGATGGTACACAGGAATAGGAAAAGGGTTGAACTGGATGGACGCAAGACTTTTTTCAACCTAAATTACTATGTAACTATGTAACTATGTAACCTCAGTGGTAGTGAAGTAACAAGCCAAGCGTATAGTGAGCAAACGAGATCAGCTTCACTCCTGGGGTATGGAGATACAAGGCACAGGAGCTTAATGGGTCGCAGTAGCTGAACGGTAAAGCAGTACTCGAGGCAACCAACTGGGTCATCACTCTCTAGACAGAGCACCAAAAAGTACTCTCTACCGGAATACCGGGCGCAGTAGTGAAAGGGGCCAGAGACACACAGAGCAGGAATGGAAGCCAATCCGGGTCGATGCACAGAAAAGGAACGTCAGTCAGGCCGGGTCGGTACACGGAGCAGGAACGTCAGCCAGGCCGGGTCGGTACACGGAGCAGGAACAGAATCAGAGAGAGTAGTCAGGCAGTCCGGGTCATACACAGGATTCACACGATAACGACAGCAAGCACTAAGCAACAGGAACACCACGAAAGGGCCCTGTAGAAGTGACAGGGCTCAGTACTTAAAGGCTACCACTTGGTGGAGCAATATCACGCTAGCCAATAAGAAGGCATCAGGAACAATGCTGTCAAAATGTCGCCAGCAATACATGGGCACCATGATAGTATCTGGCCTCTGTGGACCTTCAGGATACATATCTGCACATCACAATTGCGGCCTTAGAGGCTTTCTTTCATACCCAAGTCATCTCCATGACTCTTTACTGGATGACCTCTTAATCAAGGCTCCCTCAGAGGAGCTCTAGGCTTGTCATTTTTGGGAATTCATCTGACTTCTGGACCACCATGGCTGGACCTTGTACATGCTCAAGTCCTCTCCGGTGTCCTCCCAGGTACTGGTGCTCATGGGAATGAGGTTCGACACCCATCAAGACAAAGTCTTCATACTAGAGGACAAGATTGTTCATGTGATGCAGGAAGTATTCCCGGACCTGGAGTGGCCCTCAGCCACAATCAGGGAGTACATGAGAGCTCTGGGCAGACTGATGTCAACACTAGATGCTGTACCTTACTCTCTGGTCCACACAAGAGAATTACAGAGAAATGTCATCCAGAGCTGGTCCAGGAATCCATAGCATCTGGATCGACAGATCTTTCTCTCTCCAGTGGCCAGAGGACCTCTAGTGGTGCATGTGCTGGCACACCCTGGAATAGGGGAAAACCTTTGTGATTCCAGAGTGGACCTTGGTCATGATGGATGCCAGCCTAAGTGGCTGGGGTACGGGTTTGGGACATCTAGGTGTTCAGGGAAGATAGATTCTCTTCTGTTCATCAATGTCCTGGAACTTCAGGCAATCTGACTGGCCCTTGTGTATTGGACCTCACTTCTGTTGGAGAAGCTAGTGAGGGTCCAGTTGGACAATGCCATGGCTGTGGCATACATCAGTCGCCAAAGGGGCACTCACAGTGCAGTTCGAGGCAAGGTACATTTTCGGTTCGCCAAAGGCCCTATTTCTGGCCATCTTATCCGTTCCGTTCACATTCCAGGGGTAGAAAACATTCTGGCAGACTTTCTCAGTCACCAAGACATAAATTGCAGAGAGTAGGGAACTCAACCCAGAAGTGCTCTACTTTATTGTGCAGTGTGGTGTACCAGCTATACATCTCATGGTCAGCAGGGACAACAGGAAGGTTCTAACCTTCTCCCAGAGGAAAGATCCTCTGGCCTATGCCAAGGATGCAATATTGATTCCATGGAACTTCCACCTCGCTTATCTGTTTCCTCCCTTACCTTTAATTCCTAGTGTACACTGGAAGATCAGGATGGTGTTCCATCCTGGGTGTGTTTTGCAGACCTGTTCAATCTTTTGATTCAGGATCCACTCCATCTTCTTACTCTAAGCTTCTTGACCAATGTTAGCTGCCTGAGAACACCTTGCGGAAGGGAATCCCCACATGAAATAGAAGATTGCTGATTTGATATAAATACAATATACAATGACAGGACACAATATGGAATACTTACTAGATAGGCCCGGTGAGGTAAGAGCTAGAGTTTGCAGGTTTGAGAATGTTGCTAGCAGTCAGTGGCTGCTCCCAGGAGGTCTTGCCGTGGCCAAAGCTGGGTAGAGGTGCAGACCGTGAAGCATGATAGCAGGATAAACATCCAGGACACAGACAGCTACTCACCAGGTCTTAAATCAATGTATTAAACCTACCAGAAGTATATCTTCCTCTGTCAAACACTGGATCAGCAGCACAGTACAAATCAGCAGGCAGAAGAATAGTCAAATAACAGGCCAAGATCAAAATCAACACAGGAGTCATAGCAGAATCAGGAGACAAGAGACGTAGTCAAGGAAACCGGGTCAAACACTGGAAACACGAAGAACAAACGTCAGAGAATGGATACTCAGAAAGCTTTGATCGCTCACTGATACAGGGGTGTCAGTGCTTGATGTAGGCCCAAACAAGGGCATTGCTAGAAAGGCAGGTAAAACAAGAGACAGGTAAGAGAACCAGAATACCTGGTAAAGACAGGAAAACCCGGAGAATCAGGACACTACCCCCCCAAGGGACTACCTCCGGGAGGGCACAGAAAGGCTTGGATGGGAAGGACTGGTGGAACCAGCGGACCAGGGATAGGGCATGGACGTCTGTGCCACCACCCATGAACGTTCCTCCGGGCCATAACCCTTTCAGTTCACAAGGTACTGAAGGGCGCCACGAGAGATGCGTGAATCAAGGACTGTGTCAATGACAAACTCAGAATCATCCACAGACACACGAGGAGGAGGAGGAGGAGTAAAGGGGGGGTAAGAGGCATGAGCCTCCATGAACAGCTTCAGACGGGAAACATTAAAGACTGGATGGCTCTTCAGGGACTCTGGAATGATCAAACAGTAAGAGACGGGGGAGAGACTGGTCTTGACCTTGTACAGACCCAGATATCAGGGTCCCACTTTGTCAGAGGGCTGATGGAGCCTGATATTCCTGGCCGAAAGCTAAACCAGATCTCCTGCATCATACCTCGGGGGGCTAAAGATCGATGGCAATCTGCCGCATCCTTTTGACACATATGGAAGAGGAGTGTTCGACTTATGGCCTGCCAATCAGCCACTAAGTGCTTGGTAAAGGGCTCCATGGAGGGAACATGCGTCACAGGAGGACAAAGAGAAATGGCCAGAGGATTGTAACCCAAAGCAGCGAAAAACGGAGAACACTTCACAGAGATCTGAAGGAGAGAGTTGTATGAAAACTCCATCAGGGGCAACAACAAAGTCCAATTGTCCTGTTGTTGGGAACAGTAGCATCAAAGGTAATGTTCTATATTCTGATTTAAGCCTCTCCGTTTGGCCATTTGCTTGTGGGTGGTATGCAGAGGAATGGTGCAATTGCATACCTATACTGGAAAAGAACACCCTCCAGAAACTTCTGCAATCAGAAGTGACATGTTGAGGTATCCCGTAAAGCCGGTAGTTCTCCCAAACGAATAAGTCAGCCAGTTGGGTTATTTTCATTTGGGCACAGACAGAGGAAACAAAAGATGACACTTCGTCCTTAAATGCAGGCCACCAAAAATACCTGGCAATAAGATCCTGGGTATGAAGTATGCCAGGGTGACCGGCTGTCACAGAGCAATGACCCCAACAGAGCCATTCACGTATGAAGTATACTTCTGGAGGTGGGTATACATCAGAAGGAATCTCTGCCTGTGCCTCTTTTGTTGTGGTAACGAGGTTAGTATTCAAAGTGGATAAAATCCAAGTAGAGGATACTATAGGCTCAGGATTCATCAGATGAGGACTAGGGGATTCATGTTGATGTGGCAAAGCATCAGCCTTAATATTTTTGTTGCCAGGGATGTACAAAATAATAAAATCAAAGCACGAAAAGAATAAGGACCAATGGGCTTGGTGGGCATTTAACCGCTTTGTTGTAGTCAGATAGTGGAGGTTTTGGTTGTCTCTTAAAATAGTCACCACATGTGGAGATCCTTCCAATAAATACCTACACTCGTCTAAAGCTAGTTTTACGGCTAGCAACTCCCTGTTGCCCGTGTCGTAATCCCTCTCAACAGAGGAAAAACCTCTAGAGAAATAAGGACATGGGTGCAAAATGCCCAACTCAGTGGATCACTCTGAGAGGACTGCTCCGGCTGCAACCTCAGAGGCATCCACTTCAATTACAAATGGTTTCCACAGGTCAGCTATTTACCATGCAGGATGTCATTACCTGATCAGTTTGATGGTTCCTTGACTGATCTTAGGGGTTTTTTGAACCACTACCTGCACTTTCAGAACCAACCGGAGGTCTTTGCTTCATATCAGGCCCGGATTACTTTATTGTTTCCCTTCTCCGCTATTCCGCTTTGGTTTCGGTTTCTCCTCTGCTGGACCACCAGTCCCCTGTGTTAGCAAACTTTGATTCCGTTGTTGCTGCATTCCGCTCTGTCTTTGATGTCCCAGGATGACATGCAGGAGAATGGGGACAGAAGAAAAGGCACCCTTCAAGGTTTTGAAAGCCCACATAGCCTCTGATGACCACTGGTGAGGATCTACTCCTTTCCGGGTCATGACTTTGATGGGGGTGACAGCAGTCAGCTTGTTCGGATCCATGGCTAGACCCCTTGAGGAAATAACATAACCCAATTATGATTTTGCAGAACAAACGATTGTCTCGGAGGAGGGATAGCACATGACGTACATGTTCACGGTGTTTTTCCAAGGAGTGGGAGGCTATCAAGATATTGTCTAAGTAGACTGACTTAGGATAAGAGAAGATCCCTAAATACGCCGTTGACAAAGTTCTGTAAGACGGTGGGGGTGTTGCTGAGGGCGTAACCAGGTACTCATAGTGCCCGAACCTAGAGTTAAAAGCCATCTTCCATTCATCCACCTCTTTCATCCGTACGATATTGTAAGCACCCCTGAGGTCGAGTTTTTTGTGAAGACCCGAGATCCCCTGATCCTGTTCAGTAAGTATGGAATCAGAGGTAAGCAGTTTAAGCCCCTATATCTACACAACTGACAAAAAATATACCAGCCTTGGCGGGGAGGTAGAAGGAAGTAAAAAATAAACCCTCTGGTAAGGCTGTCCTGAATGTACTCTTCAAGTACTTTAGTCTCGGGAACAGATAGTGGGTACATTCTACACTGGAGCAGAACAGCACCAGGTATCAACTCGATGTGGCAATCATAGGCCCAATGTGGCGGTAAGGTCTCAGCTCTCATTTTGCAGAACATGTCTGCGGAGTCACGGTACACTGAAGGTAAGGTGGGAACAACAGTTCTAAGGTGTCCAGGGAGGACAGAGATCTCTCTGGTGAAGCCAGAGGTCCAATTGATAGCAGGGTTACCCCTCTGAAGCCAAGGGTAACCTAGGATAACCAGATTGGCCTGACATGAGATAAGATTGATGGAGATGGTCTCAGTTTGTAAGAACCCATCTGCATAACAAGAGGGGCAGTGGTAAGAGTAATGAGACCAGCCCCCAGAGGAGAACCATCGATTGTAAGGATCCAGAAAGGGGTCTCCTGTTACGGTTTTCTGACACTCAGACAAAGGTTAAAAGCAAAAACACAGTTTATTTGAAATAAAATTAAAGAACACCGCCCCTGGGGGCCAGGACAGGTATAAACAGGTAATGACAGAAATACAGGCCCAAATATGTAGGCGCAAACAGTAATGATCAGAATAAATGTAGGAACAAGGGTTAATGCTTAGAGCAACTGATCAGTCTCTGTGATGGTAATTAGCCAACGCCCAGCAGGTATTATCAGTCTCTTAGATAGTGCAAAGGAAGGTGCAGTAGGCGACTGAACTGAATCACTCTCAGACAGCTGTACAATAGGACGCCCAATGATACAGCAAAGACTGACCAGAGCTGAGCCAATACCCCCTTAGGGTGATATAACAGAGGAAAGCCACTGCTGGAGATAATAGGACCAGAACCTGGAACGCCCTTAGTTCTCTCAATGGAAGGAACCCTGCGTGTGCCAACGGGACCAGAGCCAAGAACACCGCTTGGGTGCCACAACGGAGAAATACTGCACAAGCGATCTGAGAGCCAACGCACTGGTAGTGCGATAGATAGCGTAACACAGTGAGCACTTGGAGACCAGAGCCAAGACACCCTTCCGGTGCCGTCACGGGGCAACACACTGCAAGAGCTAACAGAATGCCCACTAGCACCAGGCGGTGCAACAACGGAACTGAACGAGCACCGGAATGGAAGCTGCTCTGCTAGTGTTTAACGGATAGGCTCTGTAAATAAGGCACAGGCTCAGTAAGTGTTAAATGGCTCGGATGGAACACGACAGGCTTGGCAAGTGTACAGATACAGGCTCAATATCGGAGGCAACCAGCATAGCAAGGGTATCTGACAGGTTCGGTAACGGAGGCAACAGCTCAGCAAGGCTATGCAGACTGGCTCGGTAATGGAGGCAACAGCTCAGCAAGACCCAAGCAGACAGGCTTAGGAAGGAGGCAACAGCTCAGCTTACAGAGAAGTGATTAGTCAGAGCGATACTATCAGCACAGTTCAAAATGTCGCCGACAGGCGACCGAGATCTCACGGGAACACAGGAACAATCACGGAGCAGGAGCATCAGCCGGAACCGGGTCAATTACGAAGCAGGGACGTCAGCCAGAGCCAGGTCAATCACGAGCAGGAACGTCAGCCAGAGCCGGGTCAATCACGGACCAGGAACGTCAGCCAGAGCTGGGTCAATCACAGAGCAGGAACGTCAGCCGGAACCGGGTCAATCACGACAGGAACAGCAGAATGGTCAGACAAGCCGAGTCGGTACACAGGAACGCAGGAACACAGCAACAAATGCGCAGGATCAGGAACACCACGAAAGGGCATCTGACAGGTGCCATAGACCCAGTATATAAAGGAACATCCTGGGCGGGCCAATCAGCCTCTTCCAATGCACAGGTATCATCACAGAGATTGACAGGGAATCACGGGGACCGTGATATCTCCTTGGGCAAGGTCGAAATGCCATGAAGACTGGCAGAAGTGGCATCCAGAGTCTACAAAGGTTGACGCCTTTATGGTTTTGTGGGCATGCAAATTAAGATAGGAATGAGCAGTTTGCTGTCTTCCTTTGAGGGAACACAGAAAAGACAGCGTAGGTCCCTCACCAAGCCCCAAGTCTGAGCATTTCCCGATTTATTCAGGCAAAAACGAGTGAATTGCCCGGGTTGTGCGTAGTAAAAGCACAATCCTGAAGACTGTCTCCTGGACTTTTCTCTGTCAAAGAGACGGAGGACTCGGCCTACCTCCATAGGCTCCTCAGTAACCACGGTAGGAGACACCGGGGTCTGGAACCTAGGTGCTAGGTGGACAAGTGGTTTAACTACTGGGCATTTGCTGTGGTTCCTGAATTCAGTGCTCTAGTGTGGAGTACGAGGCTATCAGACCCTCAAGGGTGTCAGGAATAGGACGAGTGGTAAGTTAATCCTTTAGTTAGTCCGACAAATCTCTCCTGAATACTGCCTTTAAGGCCCGTTCATCCCAATCTGCATCTTATGCCCAGGTGTGGAATTCCACTGCATATTGCAAGAGGGTGCGGGATCCCTACTGTATGTCAAGGATAGCTGCCACTGCTCGTCTGTCATCCTGGTGCATCAAAGACAGAGCGGAATGCAGCGACAAAGGAATCAAAGTTCGCTAACACAGGGCACTGGTGGTCCAGCAGAGGAGGAACCCAAGCCAAAGCGGAACCGCGGAGAAGGGAAACAATAAACATAATGCGGGCCTGTTCTGAAGCAAAGACCTCTGGTTGGTTCTGAAAGTGCAGGTAGTAGTTTAAAAAAACCCTAAGATCAGTCAAGGAACCATCAAACCGATCAGGTAATGGCATCCTGCATGGTAAATAGCTGGCAGGCGGAGGCACAAGAGGTGTAGAAATGGGAGGACTAGCTGGAGGCACGGCTGCATCAAACTGTAGCTGCATCTGTTGTAGCATAGCCATTGTAGAGTTCAGTTTGGAGTCCATTTGGGTATGCTGGTCTATCTGAGCTCGGGATAAGTCATTGGCGCAATCCGAAATTAAGCTTCTTGATCAGAGTGCCCAATGTAAGCTGCCTGAGAACACCTTGCAGAAGGGAATCTCCACAAGAAGTACCTGACTGCTGATTTGATATAAATACAATATACAATGACAGAAGACAACATGGAATACTTACTACATAGGCCCCAGTGAGCCAGGAGCTAGAGTTTGTAGGTTTGATAACGGTGCTAGCAGTCGGTGGCTGCTGCCAGGAGGTCTTGCTGGGGCCGCGAAGCCTGATAGCAGGATAACCACCCAGGACACAGACAGCCATTCACCAGGTCTGGAACAAATGTATTAAACCTACCAGAAATATAGCTGCATGGTACAAAATCAGCAGGCAGAAGAATGGTCAAATAACAGGCCGAGATCTGAACCAACACAGGAGTCATAGCAGAATCAGGAGACAAGAAGCGTAGTCGAGGAAAGCCGGATCAAACATTGAAAACACAAGGAACAAACTTCAAAGACTGGATACTCAGAATACTTTGATCGCGCACTGAAGAATCATGACACCTCCCAGGCCAGATCTTTTGCTCCAGGGCTATGTGTGGTATGAGGAAATAGATAAAATGGCTTTGATGGCATGGCTCTTGAAACCAACATCCTGAGGCAGAAAGGTTTCTCCATGGAGGACATTTCTACAATTATTCAGGCAAGGTTTCCTCCGAGGCATACCATAGGTTATGGGTTTATCTTTAAAGGGATAGTAATGTTTCATAATAAAAGCAACTCTAATTAATCATCATAGTATTTGGACTTTGGAGAGTGTTATTTCAGTTTTGTCAGAGTTGTAGTTCAAGAGTAATTCAATGACTAAGTATCCCCCTCCAGCCCCTTTTACTGATGTAACACACAATCTTCAATTAAGATAAGGGAAAAACCTGAAAAACTTATCAAGGGGGGCAGGTCTTTCATTATTCTCATGGGAAGAAGAATGTCCCCTGCTGTTATCTGTCTGGTCTATGGACTGCATTCCACATCTGAGAAGAGATGGCTTACACTAGGTAAAAGGGGCGGGAGGGGAAACTTTGCTTGTGAATATCTCTCAAACCATAAAGGTTTGAGAGATAAGACTTATATCATTCTTCATGTTCTTTAGTTTGAAAGAATTTTATTAGGTTATTCAAAGTACCGGAATTAAGCAAGTACAGAAAATGACAAATTGTAACAACTTCATGGGTACAAAAGACAGGTGACATAGCTTTGTACAAGTTTAGCAAAGGAGACATTATATCTCCATAAGTATAGCGCAATTAACAAGGCACAATATGCAAGAATATAAACATAACCCAGTTAAACATGGTGGTCTTGCAGTAACATAAAGCGAAGTAACCAGATTTTCATTAGGAATAAAAGTAGCACAAAGATTATATAAGGAAAGGAATTCCTTAAAGAAAAGAAGAGTGGAGAAGAATGGAAAAAAGGCCAGTATAAAGATCAAGGAGGAATTATATCGACTTGTTAAAGAAGTGAGGTGTAAAGGAGGGAAAAAAGAGAAAGAAGACATAGTGAGATAGATAAAGGGAAGAGGAAAGGGGTGGTTATCTTGATTAAGAAAGGTTAGGGTCTGCAAAGCTACGGACAAAGCAAGCGAGGAGCTCCGCGAGGGACATCTTGTCGTACATGAGATTCTCTGGGGTTCAAGAAGCCGGTGGCAAAGGTTTTGCCGCTAGCCATAAGGACTGTAGATCAAATAAAGCTTTCGGATCTCGTCTTCTATGTGTCCAGGTAATTCTAGTGAACATCATATGTTCATCAACCCTATTTATTCAATCCAAAAAAGACGGAGGGGACGGTGACTTGCATCTTAAGGGAATCAAGGACTTAGCTGCATTTAACATCGTCAATAAAAATATTTTCTTTGGCTGACTTCAAGAAGGTAAATCTTTAAATAATAATATTTCCAAGGGTCGTTATTCAAAGTAATACCAAGAATAAGATTGGCGTGTGTTATGCATTTGGACCAGAATGGTATTATCAGTGGGCAAGTCCACCAAATATGTAAAAGAGTACCTCTACATTTTTTTTAATGCCTACAAAATAAAATAAAGATAAAATGAAGTATTACTATCCCTTTAAGTAGGGCTAGGAGAAGGTTGTGTCCTCACAGGTGTTGTCTTTTCTCCAAGATCAAGTGAACAAATGACTCACTTAAGATTCAGATCTCAGTACTTTGTATTTTTCCAGAGACATATTGCCACTTTTCAAGGGTTTCCTTCAAGGAGTGGCTCATGCCTTCCCTTCCATTAAGGCTCCTACTCCTCCTTGGGATTTAAACCTGGTTCTGGGAGTTTAGCAGAGGTCACCTTTTGAGCATCTTGATTATATATTTGTGTGTCTACTGACACTTAAAATGACTTTTCTTTTGGCAGAGGTCTCAGGTTGAAGAATTGCAGAGTTGCAAGACTTGCCTTGTAAACCTCCTCTCCTGATTTTTCAAATCTCTCAGGAACTTCTTCCCAAGGTGATCACTGAGTTCCACATAGATCAAGAGACTGTTGTGCCTTCCTTTTTAAACAAACTAGAGAAACAATACTGCTGCTAGAAGTTTGCCTACCAAGCGTAATGCATACCAATGTAACACTCGGATCAGAGTAGAAAAAAAAGTATAATATTTATTGAATCGTTGGACACATAGCATAAAATATTGCAAAACAGGACTTACATACACTTATGACAATCCATTCCTAACGCATTTCAGAGACACACAGGCCTCCTTCATCAGAGGATAGGACTGCCCTCTTCAAACAAACTATATATAGACAACTCTCAAATCCACTAATTCACAAGCAGGTACGGGTTAACCCACACACTGCCGGCTGAGCACCCAAGCAAAAAATGTATAAAATGCTCACCAGGCAGCGAAAGAGACATCCACGACCACTATCCACGTCTCATAACAAGATATATAAGATAAATATAGACCTAAAAAAACAAAACATATAATTAAAAACAAAGACTAGACAACCTCTTAAGAAAGGAATAACCTGTAAATACTTAAAGGGCTAATAAAGAAGTACTAATAAAGAAGTACTGCCACACTCAGCAAGAAAGGAGAGAGAACTTGTAGATCTATCCTACATAACAATCTAAATCCCATTCTATATTTAGACCATAAGGTCTTTTAGTCTGTAATTGAAAAATCCAGAAAACATCTCTTCTATGTAGTGTAACAAGTCTGTCTCCTCTTGGTGAGTGTGCACACTTCTCTATTACCTGAAAAGTGAAGAACGATCTGTCAGCTCCATGTTCTTCTACAATGTGGTTGGCAACTTGTGACCGACCATCCCGATTATCTAAGGAATTCAGATGTTCTCTAATCCTAGATTTCAAAGAGCGAATAGTGCGGCCTACATACTGTTTGCCGCACTTACATTTTACCAAACATACAACATATTTTGAATTGCAATTTATAAAATCTTTCATATGATAAATCTTTCCTGTAACTTTAGACTCAAAAGTATTTGATTTTACCACATAGGCACAACAAATGCATCTTTTTTGTGCACATCCAAACATGCCCTTAAAAGTCAACCACTCCACAGGGTTTTTTTGACAAGAACATGCTTGGGGAATATCACGGTGCCCGTGATCTCTCTCTGTCACTCTCTCTTGTGGTGCGCTCTGATTGGCTGAGTCTGTTTGGCTCGACCCTGGTGACCTTTTTATGCCTGGCCATTGACACCTGTCAGGTGCCCTTTCCTGGTGTTCCAGAGCCAGTGTTGCTGTTGCTGTGTTCCTGTGTCCCTGATTCCTGTGTACCGATTTGGCCTGTTTTTGACTACGCTCCTGAGTTCCTGCTCCGTGATCTGACCCGGCTTGGCTGACGTTCCTGCTCGTGACTGATTTGGCTTGTCTGAGAACCACCTCCGTGACCCGACCCAGCCTGGCTGACTTCCTGCTCCGTGACCTGAACCAGCTTGTTACAGAGATCTGCTTTGTTCCTGCTGCTAGTGTTGCCGTGGCGACATTCTGACTTCCGCTGAGCTCGTTACCGGGCTGATCCTGTTTCCTCTTTAACTCTTGCAGAGCCGTGTCTCCAGTGCTGAGTCTCCGTTTACATTTGCAGAGCTGTGTTTCCATTGCTGAGCCTTCCTTGGCACTTGCAGAGCGATACCCACTATTGCTGAGCCTCTGATCCTTGAGCTGCTATTAACCCTTGCAGTGCTGTTGTCTCCTTATCTGAGCCCTCATTTTACACTTGCAGAGCCTATGCTGTTGAATCTCTACATCTGCTGAGCCGGCCGCGTTGTAAGCCTGGTATAGATGGCGGCTCTTCTTGTCACTAGCAGAGTAGTCGGTTTCCGTTACCGCGCCCGCGGGAGGCGCTATTGGCTCTTGCTCTAGCTGTGTTCTCTCCAGTATATGCCCGTTGGGGCTATTGGCTCACAGGGTGGTCTCTGTTGTTACGCCCGTGGGGGCTATTGGCTCAAACACTTGCAGTGCAGGGTGGTCTCCATTGTTACGCCTGTGGGGGCTACTGGCTCAAGCTCTTACAGGTTGTCTCCGATATACGCCCGTGGGGGCTATTGGATCAAGCTAATCCTGTGCTGTTGGTCTCCGTTATTATGCCCGTGGGGGCTATTGGCAAGCTCTTGCAGTGTAGCTATCTCCGTTGTTACACCCTTGGGGGCTATTGACTCAAGCACTTGCAGTTTAAGTTGTCTCCGTTGCTATGACCGTGGGGGCTATTCACTGCAACTTGTCTGCAGATTCTACTGCCTAGCAGCTTTCTAACCTTAAGAACTTTAGGTGTTGCATCATCTAACACCAATTGCTGCCTGATCACCACCTTGGGTGTGCCAAACACCACAACAGAGACTGATTGATTATTCTATTTAACCATTGAGTATCCTCGGTACTGTATGCCTGTCCTGAAACAGTATATGTGATACTTATGCTTCTGTATACTGGGCCTGTGAAGGCATAACTGTCATTATATCGCTATTATTTTGTGTTGCCTGTAGAGGGCGATCTTTCTTCTTTCTTTTTTTTAGTAAAACTGTGTTTTATTCCAACCAGCTGGTCTGAGTGTCTTAAAAACCGTTACAGTACGAAAGGGCCATGACCTCAGACAGTAAAGGTGAAGGTAATACACAAAACATCCACTGGAGGATGGATGTTCACGAGCAGCTCCTAGACCAGTTGGCACTGGCCTTACAAACCTTACTTGAGAGTATGGTACAACTTGACAAACCTAACCGGAATCCGGTGGTCTCCCCAGTCTCGACACCGGATAATCTGTCTGTAGTCCCTACTACACATACCAGAGGCCTAACGGCGGCAGCGCTGTTACCATTGAGATATGATGGCGAACCTACTCAATGCAGGGGCTTTATTAATCAATTGGAGATATTTTTGGAACTAATGACCGGAGTAAGGTCGGATTTATGATATCGCTTTTGACGGGCAAAGTATTGGCATGGGCTAATTCCCTGTGGAGAATGCCAAACCCTGCACTCTGAACTTTGAGTTCGTAAGGAAGTTCCGCAGAGTGTTTGAGGTTCCTGGCAGAGCTGCCTCTGCCGCCCAAAGGTTAATGGAGATACAGCAGGGCGATCGTACCTTGGGCCACTATGCCATTGAGTTTCGGACCTTGACAGCAGAGGTGGGATGGAACAATGAGGCATTAGTAGCAGCGTTTGCTCAGGGTCTGTCCGAATTCATTAAGGATAAAATAGCTGCCAGAGATGTACCCAGTGATCTGGATGAGTACATTGACTATGTCATGCTTATTGACTCCCACATTCATGAGAGATGGTTGGCTAAAAGGGCGAGATCCAGAAACTATGGGCATGGCAGTCTTTTAAACCCACCCTCGCCGCCCTTTCCTCCTGAACGTTCACCCGAGTCTGGAGAGCCAATGCAGCTGGGGTTCACTAGACTTACTAAGGAGAAGCCGGCGCACCGTTTGAAACAAGGCCTATGCTTATATTGTGGTAAAGCTGGGCACCTATTACGCACATGTCCGGTACGGCCGGGAAACAAACTCACCTAGGGTACCTTGGGGGACAGGCCCTAGGTGGTGTGCAGCAGTCCCTAGATTCAAGTACACTGAAACCCACCATCCAGGTGGTATTCTCTTGGACAGACCTGTCTGTGGAAGTCATGGCATTGGTGGACTCCGGTGCAGCTGGGTACTTCATGGACCAATCCTTTGCCGAATTGCACAGAATTCCGTTAATCAAAAGAGAGTCTCCCCTGGCTATTGAAGCCATTGACGGCAGACCTTTGGAACCTGCATTTATTACCATGGAAACTATTCCTATTACTATGTCTGTTGGGGCTTTCCACAAGGAGGAAGTATGTTTCCAAATAATTCGATATCCTCATCATGCAGTCATTCTGGGGTTTCCATGGCTACTATAACATAATCCTCAGTTTGACTGGCAGAGATGTGAGGTTAAATCATGGTCTGAGTACTGTGCAAAAAACTGTCTATCGCACCCAGTCAAGATTTTGTGTACCTCTCCCTCCATGCCAGCTGAATATCGAGAATTCAGTGACGTATTCAGCAAGGGAGAGGCTAGCGCATTGTCTCAGCACAGACCCTATGATTGCGCTATTGATCTGCCCTCGGGTGTGGTGCCTCCTAGGGGTCTCACTTATCCACTGTCGTGTGATGAGAACAGGGCTATGGAGGACTACATTGAGGACGCCCTCAAGACAGAGATTATTCGCAAGTCTACCTCTCCGGCTGGTGCCGGGTTCTTCTTTGTAAAGAAGAAAAATGGTGAGCTTAGACAATGTATTGATTACCGGGGGTTAAATAAGCTGATGCCTAAGAATGCCTACCCCATTCCACTCATTACTGAGTTATTTGACAGGTTAAAAGGCTCTTCCATCTTTACTAAACTTGATTTGGGGGCTGCATATAACCTGATCAGAATTAAGGCTGGAGATGAGTGGAAGATGGCATTTAATACCAGAACAGGGCACTATGAATATCTGGTGATGCCATTTGGCCTATGCAATGTACCTGCGATGTTCCAGGAATTTATTAATGACATCCTGCGTGACATGCTTCAGTCCTGTGTGGTGGTATATCTAGATGATATATTGATTCACTCTGCCAACCTCACCCAGCTTATTAAGGATGTCTCTGAGGTTTTGCTTCGATTACTCAAAAATAAACTGTTCTGTAAACTAGAGAAGTGCGAATTTCATAGGCCCCAAGTACCATTCCTGGGGTTCGTAATTTCTAGAGATGGCATTGCTATGGACCAAGAAAAACTGGCAGCAGTCCTACAGTGGCCTCGCCCCAAGGGGTTAAAAGCTATTCAGCGCTTTTTGGGCTTTGCCAACTACTATAGGAAGTTTATCCAGAACTTTTCTACTATTGTGAAACCTCTGTCTGACTTGACACATAAGGGTGCTACTCCCTCTCAATGGTCCGAGGCAGCTGAAAATGCGTTTGAGACTCTGAAATCTGCCTTTGCTTCTGCTCCGGTGCTGTCCCACCCCAATCCCACCCTGGGGGGAGGTTGGGGCAGTGCTCTCCCAACGTCCTGTGGGAGGTGGCGCCTTGAGACCTTGTGGGTTCTTTTCTAAGAAACTCTCCAGTGCATAAAGCCACTATGAGATTGGCGACAGGGAGCTCCTGGCTATTATTCTGGCACTTAAAGAATGGCGTCACCTATTGGAAGGTACCAGGACCCCAGTATTAATCCTTACTGATCACAAGAATTTGACATATCTCTCTGAAGCAAAGAGACTGTCCTCACGACAAGCTAGGTGGGCACTCTTTTTGTCCCGGTTCAATTTTGTAGTGTCCTACCTTCCGGGCTCTAAGAATGTTAGGGCAGACGCTCTGTCCAGACAGTTTGCGTCGGACCTTGAGAGGGAGGAAGAACCAGTACCTATTATTCAGCCAGACTGTATCCTGGCTACTATACGTACTAGCATCACTTTGCCACTGGGGGAAGAAAATTTTGGCCTCTCAGGCAAGGGCTCCCCCAGAAACCCCAGTTGGCAAGTGCTTTGTGGATGAGCCATTCCGTACCTGTCTATTGGAGACATACCATTCATCTAAGGCGGCTGGGCATATCGTGAGGGATCAGCTGATATGGTCTCTATCACAGTTATTCTGGTGGCCCTCCCTTAGAGCCGATTGCTCCGCTTTTACTGCAGCCTGTGCCACCTGTGCTCGTGCCAAGAGCCCCAGGCATCTCCCAGTGGGCCTACTCCAACCTGTGCCTAATGGCGAACGTCCATGGTCCCATATATCTATTGATTTTCTGGGAGAACTGCCAGCATCTAGGGGGTACATGTTTATCCTCATGGTGGTCAATAGGTTCTCTAAGATGGCTCATTTTGTGCCTCTCTCTGGCCTTCCATCAGCTCAGGAGTTGGCTATAGTGTTTTGCCAAAGAAGTGTTTCACTTGCACGGGGTACCCAGAGTGGTGGTCTCTGATCGTGGGAGCCAGTTCGTGTCTAGGTTTTAGAGGGCATTTTGTGGCCAGATGGGCATTCAATTGTCCTTTTCCTCCGCCTACCATCCCCAGACCAATGGGGCCACTGAGAGTGCCAATCAGAAACTGGAGCAGTTCCTTCGTTGCTTTGTAACCGATCATCATGACAATTGGGCCGACCTGTTGCCATGGGCAGAGTTTGCCAGGAATTGTGTAGTTAATTAATCGTCCGGGAGCTCCCCGTTTCTCATTAACTACGGGTTCCAGCCGTGCCTGCTCCCGGACTCATTTCAGTCATAACAGATTCCTGCCCTGGATGAGCATATGGCACAACTTCGCTCCACTTGGGCACAGGTTCAGAGGACCCTCAGTCAGTCATTTCAGCAACATCAGCGGCATGCCAATCGTAGACAGCTGCCAGTGGTCTCATTCCAGGTTGGGGACAGGGTATGGCTCTCCTCCAGGAACCTCAATTTGCAGGTACCCTCCAATAAGTTGGCTCCCCAGTTCATTGTCCTGTTCAAAGTTATCCGCAAGGTCAATCCTGTCTCATACGCATTGGAACTTCCAGCCTCTATGCGTATACATAATGTGTTCCATGTCTCTCTCTTGAAACCCTTGGTTTGCAACTGCTATACTACCACTCCAGTGATTCCTCGGCCGGTGGACGTTCAGGGCCAAGAGGAATACGAGGTCCAGAGTATCATTGATTCTAGGAGATTTAGAGGGAAGTTGCAATATTTGGTCCATTGGAAGGGCTATGGCCCTGAGGAACGTTCCTGGGAGGATCATAAGGACCTCCATTCGCCTAGACTATTGCGCAACTTCCACTCTAAATATCCCCAGAAACCCAGACCTCCTGCAGGGAGAGGGGGTCTTTGAGAGGGGGGTACTATCACGGTGCCCGTGATCTCTCTGTCACTCTCGCTTGTGGTGCGCTCTGATTGGCTGAGTCTGTTTGGCCCGCCCCTGGTGACCTTTTTATGTCTGGCCATTGACACCTGTCAGGTGCCCTTTCGTGGTGTTCCAGAGCCAGTGCTGCTGTTGCTGTGTTCCTGATTCCTGTGTACCGATTTGGCCTGTTTTTTACTACGCTCCTGAGTTCCTGCTCCGTGATCTGACCCAACTTGGCTGACGTTCCTGCTCGTGACTGATCTGGCTTGTCTGAAAACCTCTTCCGTGATCTGACCTGGCTTGGCTGACGTTCCTGCTCGTGACTGATTTGGCTTGTCTGAGAACCACCTCCGTGACCCGACCCAGCCTGGCTGACTTCCTGCTCCGTGACCTGAACCGGCTTGTTACAGAGACCTGCTTTGTTCCTGCTCCCTGCTGCTAGTGTCGCTGTGGCGACATTCTGACTTCCGTTGAGCTCGTTACCGGGCTGATCCTGTTGCCTCTTTAACTCTTGCAGAGCCGTGTCTCCAGTGCTGAGTCTCCGTTTACATTTGCAGAGCTGTGCTTCCGTTGCTGAGCCTTCCTTGGCACTTGCAGAGCCATAATACAAAAAACAAACAGCACAAGGGATATCTCTAAGCGTAGTATGCTTGTCAGTTCTGATTCCTTCACCATCACCACGTGTCCACAATCTGGTACTCACATTTGTGAGAGGTTATTACTGCCTCTCAGTATTCCCCACACTCCTGGTATAAACCCCAGGTCGGTTTAAACTCCACGTCTCCCAGGTATGTCCACCTCTCCGTCCAATTTTCTTCAGACACCTTACACCTTCTGTTGTTGACTCTCAACAATACATAACACCATATAATAGCAAAAAATATATAATCTCAAAAGAGTGGAAACTACTGGGAATCTATACGAAAGGAGTAAAAATAGTACCATATACTCCTGGTATTATGGTAAGTATAGGAATTTATTAGGTAAAAAATATAAGAAATAAAATAACAATACTCAATAAAATGACAGATAAAACTGTATCAACAGAATTACAGCTTACGAGTTTCATAGGACCTGCCTACTTCTTCAAAAGCTATTATTAAAAATTACTTGCCATTTTACATCTGCTATTTATGAGGAGTCTTCTCCCGGTCAACACTGTGCTGTTTGTTTTTTGTATTTTTGTTCTTTATAGTACGTTGATGGGATTCCCTTCCTATATTGCAGCAGCATAGGATTCCAGAGGACTCTGGGGAAGTTTTAATTTGTTCCTGTGAGAAGGACTGTCGATTGTTAAGTGAACAGAGATTTTTTTTTCCTACTTTCTTCTTTTTGATTCAAAGATCTTTATATATTTATTTGATTATTTGATATCCTTGTTTTTGTGGCGCTCCCTAAGTGTCCCACGGTTAGAACTTGTAGTAGTTCTGTACCGAGGGCACATATATATATATATATATTTTTTATATATATTTATTTTGTGTTACTTGTTGTAGGTTGAGGGAAATAAGGAGAGCAGCCTCAAAAGTTTGTAAAGATGGTTTGTAGTGCAGTACAATCTAGAGCACAAAGAAAAAAGAATATAATTGAATTTTTCGATAGAAGTTCATATGTGACCTCTAATAATGTTAAAATGGTAATTAGTGAAGATGAAAAAGAGATGAAAAAATGTTTTTTTTTCGTTTAGAAAATGTTCTTAGCTCTGAATTAAAACATTGGTGGGACTGCTTACTCTTGGAAAAATATTTAGAGGTAAATTTGATACCAAGGGGATTGAGAATATATAAAAATTGTCCATTTCAGGATTCCAAATTTGTGGAAGCCTGGAATGGAGAATTAACATTATGCTCACAGAATTTAATGAGAAAAATAGTAATATACAGAGAAGAATGTTTGAAAAAGATAGAGGAGGAAATAGAAGAAATAAACGAAAAATTGGTTAAATATGAACATATACCATCTTATAAAGAAATGGATAAAAAGGTGCAAACGAATATCAATAAATTGGAGAAAGAACTAAAAGAAAGAAAGGAAGGAAAATTCCAGAGGGATCTAATGGACTCTAAAGGTAATAAGAATGATAATAAGAAGAATGGTAAAAATAAAAGAATTTATGATTCTAAATATAAATATTATGGAGAGGTATATCAAAGAGAGAGAATGGGAGATAAGAGAATCGTTGAGAATTCAAAAGGAGAACAAAGAGAGAAAGAAAGAGGGAGGAAGGAGAAAGTGAATGAGATACATGAGGATATAATTGAAGTACCTATCCAAAACAGATATACTGTACTGGCAGATGTACATGTAAGAGATAAAGATCAATAATTAATTCATAAGACCTGTCAAGAATTAGAAAATGAGATAAATCATTTAGAACAGAGTATTAAAGAATGTAAGGGTAATAATTTACCCAGTAATAACCCAGTGGTGTCTTTTTTGGAGAGAAATTACAAAAAGGACAAAAAAGAAAAAGGGGAGACGATACTAAGAAAGAGAGAACTAGAATTAGGTATAGAGGAAATAGAGGAGGAAAACGTAATCAAAAAAAGCAAAATGTGATAATTCCACCTAAAACAATAGTTGAAAGCATCTATAATCTTTCAGATATAACATTAGAGAGAGATGAAGTGAGATTATTAAAGAAGGGGTTGAGATTTGCACCAACGAATAATATAAATGATTTTGAATTTTTTGTGGATCTAAATAGATTAATAAGAAAGTTAACGTTGAAAAGATATTTTCAAATAAAACAAAAAGAAAATAATAAGGAAAAAGATGAATTAGATGTTCTTGTAGGTCTATTAGATAAAAGTAGGGAAGAAAAAGAAGAAAAAGAATAAAGGTATGATAGATATAGTATTAAAACTCAATTGAAAAATAAATCTAATTTTTACCCTACTGGATATAAGGGTCCCTATATACAAACATTCTATAAACTTGTGATGGAGGAGTATAATAAAGAAATTAAGAACAAAAAGAAAAAACTTGGATAAGATAATCTGAGTAAGGGAGAAAGAGGAGCAATGATGAAGTTAGCAAAAATGAAAAAATTACCATTCAAGAGGCGGACAAAGGGGGGGCTGTTGTAGTCTAAAATACTGAGAACTACATAAAGGAAGGATATAGACTACTAGTAGAGGAAGGATTTTATAAAAAATTAACATCAGATCCCAGTGGGGAATATAGTGATGAATTGGATAAAATATTAAGAAAGGCTTTTGAAAAGAATATTGTATCTAAAGAAGAATTGGAATTTATTAAGGTGAAACATCATGAGCCGGCATTTTTATATCATAATCCAAAAATACATAAATCTATTATTAATCCTCCTGGTAGACCTATAGTAGCAGGAATTAATAGTATGACCTCTCACTTGTCTCAATATGTGGACCATTTTCTCCAGGAATATGTGGTGAAGCTTCCTAGTTATATTAGGGATAGTCAGCACATCCTGGAGAAAATGGAACAGATCATATGGCAACTGGGGTATAGGTGGGTGTCTTTGGATGTGGTGTCATTATACACAAACATCCGACATAGCCTAGGAATCCGAGCCATAGCATATTATTTGGATTTAGATCCGGATAAAACTATTGCTCATAAAGAATTTATACTCAGATCGATCTTATTTATGTTAGAACGGAATTTCTTTATATTTCAAGGGGAATTTTTTCTCCAATGTAGAGGAACGGCCATGGGTACCAGATTTGCCCCCTCTAATGCTAACTTGTTCATGGGGTGCTTCGAGAAGGAGCACCTCATGGACAACTTGGCGTGGAGGTCTGGTATACTATGGTCGATTTATTGACGACATACTCCTTATTTGGAGAGGGGATGTCGATATTTTGGAGGGATTACTGAAAAGCCTTAATGATAATTCTGGAGGTATAAAGTTCACCTATAAAATCAGTGAGGTAGAAATTGAATTTTTGGATATTGTCCTCACTGGTAATAAGGATGGGAGCATTGGGAGCAGTATTTATAAAAAAGAAGTAGCAGATAATAAATATCTTCATGCGACCAGTGCCCATCATAAACAGTGGTTGGACAATATACCGTTTGGACAAATGCATAGGCTTAAACATAATTGCAGTAATCAATTGGATTTTGAGGAAAAATGTATGGACCTGAAAAAGGAGTTTATGGAGAGAGGATATGCGGAGGGGCTTATAGATCAGGCTATTAATAAAGCAAGAACTTTAGATAGGAGAAAAATAATAAAAAAGAAAGAAAGAAAAAAGAAAAATTTATATAAGAATAAACAAGTAAATCATATTACTACCTTTAATGCTCAAAGCAAAAATATTCAAAATCTAATTTATAAGCATTGGGGTATTATTAGATGTGATCCAGATCTGGCGGACATTTTGCCAAATAAACCTAAGATAATATTTAGAAAAAATAAGAACCTACGTTCATATATAGCCCCAAGTAGGCCGAAAGAACTTGTTGAAGAAAATAATAAGAAAGAGGTGAAAATTGGAAATTATAGATGTGGAAAAAAGAGATGTAAGAATTGTTCTTATAAGCTGACAGGGATACAGGAATTTGAAGATGTCACTGGGAAAGTAAAATATAAAATGAAGAATTTTATAGATTGTAATACTAACTATGTTGTTTATCTCATTTTGTGTGGATGTGGAGTTAGATATGTGGGGAGGACCACTAGGAGATTGAGGACGAGAATTGGTGAACATAGGCGCAATATAGAAGGTGGAAGAAGGGAATATGGAGTTTCTTCTCATTTTCTTACATGTAAAGAGGGAGGGATCCAGGGGTTTAAAGTTATGGGAGTGGAATGTTTTACTGAAGGTACACCCAATAGGTTTAATAAGTTATGTGCATGTGAGGCATTTTGGATTTACACCTTAGGGACTATGGGTAACAAGGGTTTAAATGAGGAGATAGATTTATGTTTTATTTAAGTAGTTCACTTATAGGGATATATATATGGAGATTTTTATTATAATAATGATCATTATCATATTATTATACAGTTTCATTGAGAGTGTATAGTCTATTTGTTTATTGTTAGAAATTGACATCGATTGTAATGGGTGTGTTTTTTTTTGTTTTTTTTTTTATATACACTTCACTTTGAGTATGTGTTTACTATGTTCGTCTTATTGTCTTGTTGTATGTCTCCTTATGTGGTCCTTCCCAGGAACGTAGGTTATGTTGGGTTTTTGCCCGTAGAATGTGAGTAGTTATGTTGTTTATATGTTTATGGGGAGACTTCATCTTTGGCACGCTGCAGTTTCCACTTTCCGTTTCTTTGTTGATTCCCCGCCTGTCCAAAGACATTTGGAGGATCGAGATTGGAGAACTATTTGTTCGCAATGTATGAGGCATGCGTAGTTGATGCGTTCCAGGTTGGAACGCGGAAATAGAGAAAATGAAATGTTTGGGCGGAAGTTGAGAGGAAGAGAACGTAAGTGAAGGAAAGCGGCATCTATGGGGCAGTGTTGACCGGGAGAAGGCTCCTCATAAATAGCAGATGTAAAATGTCAAGTAATTTTTAATAATAGCATTTGAAGAAGTAGGCAGGTCCTACAAAACGCGTAAGCTGTAATTCTGTTGATACAGTTTTATCTGTCATTTTATTGAGTATTGTTATTTTATTTCTTATATTTTTACCTAATAAATTCCTATACTTACCATAATACCAGGAGTATATGGTACTATTTTTACTCCTTTCGTATAGATTCCCAGTAGTTTCCACTATTTTAGAAGAGATTATATATTTTTTGCTATTATATGGTGTTATGTATTGTTGAGAGTCAACAACAGAAGGTGTAAGGTGTCTGAAGAAAATTGGACGGAGAGGTGGACATACCTGGGAGACGTGGAGTTTAAACCGACCTGGGGTTTATACCAGGAGTGTGGGGGAATACTGAGAGGCAGTAATAACCTCTCACAAATGTGAGTACCAGATTGTGGACACGTGGTGATGGTGAAGGAATCAGAATTGACAAGCATACTATGCTTAGAGATATCCCTTGTGCTGTTTGTTTTTTGTATTTTTGTTCTTTATAGTACGTTGATGGGATGAGATTTTTTTTCCTACTTTCTTCTTTTTGATTCAAAGATCTTTATATATTTATTTGATTATTTGATATCCTTGTTTTTGTGGCGCTCCCTAAGTGTCCCACGGTTAGAACTTGTAGTAGTTCTGTACCGAGGGCACATATATATATATATATATATATATATATATATATATATATATATATATATATATATATATATATATATATATATTTTATATATATTTATTTTGTGTTACTTGTTGTAGGTTGAGGTATCTACAGATACGAAACGCGTCGGACCTTGTTGACCCCATTGTGCTTCTATATAGTTTTTATTTCATTACAACTTTTATACAGTCTCATGAATACTTGGAATTTTATACTCCTATAGCCGGGAGGTGCTGTGGATTGTGATTTACAGACCAGCCTGATTGTGCTCACCTGGCAGTATCAGCTGCTGTCCACTGCTTCTGAGACAGACTCCTGCTGGGATTCAGACATTTGGACTCACAGCCAGGGAGCACTGACATATGTGCTTGAAAAACGTACACCTCTGCCCGCTGCTGAATAAGTAAGATCCTTATATTTTGGAAATGGATTCCTAATGATACAGCCGTGAAGACGGGAGAGATTCAGTATATCAAGGGTGAATATCATCTATAAGGCACCTGCCCGCCGGATATTAGCTTATTTACGGTACCGTTTTTTATACATGAGACCAAGTTTTGAACTTTGCACATCAAGGGGTTAATGTTTTTGTATTTATTTTTTTTTTTGGTTCTTTTATTACTACTTTTATTGTTATTAGTGAATTCCCTAATTTATCCTAGTTTCACTAGGATTGTTTTATGAAAGTGAATGTTATTTAGATATTTTGTATCCTAGGCTTTATGTATTCAATTGTCTTTAACTATTTCACTAGCACTCTCCTCTCATTACTGTTTTTTTTTTTTTTTTTGTAGTTATTTATTCTGTCCACCTCCAGAACGAGGATTGCAGCGACAGTGTTTTATTTATTTTTATTTTTTCATAAGGGTTTCAGCGTATCTGGATAGGCGCCATTACTTATACTTATTGTTTGTTTGGTTGTATATTTTTTATATATATTTATTTTGTGTTACTTGCAGAGCGATACCCACTATTGCTGAGCCTCCGATCCTTGAGCTGCTATTAACCCTTGCAGTGCTATTGTCTCCTTATCTGAGCCTTCATTTTACACTTGCAGAACCTATGCTGTTGATTCGGTACATCTGCTGAGCCGGACGCGTTGTAAACCTGGTATAGACGGCTGCTCTTCTTGTCACTAGCAGAGTAGTCGGTTTCCGTTACCGTGCCCGCGGGAGGCGCTGTTGGATCTTGCTCTAGCTGTGTTCTCTCCGGTATACGCCCGCGGGGGCTATTGTCTCAAGCACTTGCAGCACAGGGTGGTCTCCGTTGTTACGCCCGTGGGGGCTACTGACTCAAGCTCTTGCAGGTTGTCTCCGGTATATGCCCGTGGGGGCTATTGACTCAAGCACTTGCAGTTTAAGTTGTCTCCGTTGCTACGCCCGTGGGGGCTATTCACTGCAACTTGTCTGCAGATTCTACTGCCTAGCAGCTTTCTAACCTTAAGAACTTTAGGTGTTGCATTATCTAACACCAATTGCTGCCTGATCACCACCTTGGGCATGCCAAACACCACAACAGAGACTGACTGATTATTGTATTTAACCATTGAGTATCCTCGGTACTGTGTGCCTGTCCTGACACAGTATATGTGATACTTATGCTTCTGTATACTGGGCCTGTGAAGGCATAACTGTCATTATATCGCTATTATTTTGTGTTGCCTGTAGAGGGCGATCTTTCCTCTTTATTTTTTTAAATAAAACTGTGTTTTATTCTTACCAGCTGGTCTGAGTGTCTTAAAAACCGTTACAGGGAAACCATAATAGCAGTACTCTTTCCTTTCTTAAAAACAACACTAGGAGAGCTATGTGACAGATGTCCCAATCTTTCATCTTGACACAATAGTCACCTATGTTTTTTTATATATTTCTTATCTGATGTGCATTATTACTGTACCTAGTGATAAAACATGGCATTTCTTGTTTTTTACTCTGATTACAAAAGTATCTACCGCTATGTTTTCTGGGTTTCAACAAACTCTGCCTGGGTGTATTATAAGCCCTTTCATATGCCACCTCAATGTCACCCCGAGGATAACCTCTATTCTTCAATTTGCATCTTAAAATACCAGCATGAAATTCAAAATCCTCTAATTTGGAACAATTACGTTTAATACGCAAAAATTGTCCTACTGGTAAATTTTTTATTAAACTCCCCAGATGACATGAAGTAGCATACAAGAGGGCATTCCCTGCATTAGGTTTATAATACATTGTGGTCTGAACCACACCATCCTCAGAAAATAAATTAAGATCCAAAAAATGTATACTAGATTTATGGAAATTCAATGTCAATTTTAAATTATAAGGGTTGGTATTCAAGGCTTCCACATAATGCAGCAAGTCAAATTCTGTACCATCCCAAACCATCAATATGTCATCCACATACCTAAGATATTTCATAATACGTCTACTGTGGGACCCCTCACCCCCAAAATTGTGGCACCTCTCCCACCAACCCATTACTAAGTTGGCATATGAGTAAGCAAAACACGCCCCCATAGAGGTGCCACTCTTCTGGAGGAAGAAGGCCCCATCGAAAGTGAAAAAATTATGATTTAACAAATATTCTACACAGTCGAGAAGATAGTTGCTGCATTCGTGGAAGTCTTTCTAAAGTAACAAACCAATATTCTAAAGCCTTCAAGCCCACTGAATGTAATATAGATGAATACAGGGCTACTGCATCTAATGTTACCCATAAATATGTATCTTTCCACAAGAAACCATCAAAAGCCCTCAAAACATCTCTTGTGTCTTGTAAATACGATGGTAACTCCAAGACCATAGGAAACAAGAACTCGTCAACATATTCAGATAGGCCCTCGTTCAGGGAACCAATCCCAGAAACGATGGGCCTACCCGGAGGGTCGACAAGTGTCTTGTGGACCTTAGGCAACATATGAAAAATCGTCATGACTGGCATATCACAATATATATATTCAAATTCATCTTTAGATAGAATATCTAAATCAATACCTCTATGCAACAATTGCCTTAGAATAACTTGGAAATGCTTGGTGGGATCACTAGTTAACTCTACATAATCTTCAGGGTTGGTGAGTTGCCTCATCGCTTCATCCCTATACTTGTGTGCGTCCAAGACAACAATAGACCCTCCTTTATCGGAGTTCCGAACAACAATATTCTTGTGCCTTCCTTTTTTCCTGACCTGAAGTCTGACAAGGAGAAGGATCTGTAGTACATTGCCTAAAGTGGGTCAGGCTGCATCAAAGGTTATTACTGACTCTTGGTTCAAGGCTTCCATATGCTAGGCGTAAGAGATCCAGCAGAAACCTGTTCTCCATACAATCACAGCACTTACAAGAATCAAGCTTTGAGTGAACAGTTGTGCAAGGCTCCAACTTGGCCCTTTTGCGTACTTTTGCCAAATACTACTGTGTTGATGTTCTGGTCTTGGCTGAAGCCAACTTTTTCCGGAAGGTCCTGTAGGCGGCACCTTGTGTGTTTTTGACCTGGGCCCTATTTTTGTGGAAGAATGCTTTCTCTATATAATGACCCTATTACTAATATAAAAATTAATGACTGTTTATTCAAATTTTTTCATATTACAAATGGTACTAGACAGGGATTCCCCTAATACCCCCTTCTATTTATTCTAATCATGGAAGCATTCACCCAAAATGTTCGACTGAATTAAAAAAAATATCATGGGTCAGTGTTGCTCAACAAGAATTTAAACTAGCTATGTTTACTGACAATATCCTTCTAACAGCTAAGGCACCAAACATCACCTTCTGGCTTTTTTGGCCAAACTTCACACATTCTCAGATCTACCCAATTTTAAAGTTAAAATTTCCAGTGTGGTGAGGTTTACAATGCTTTTGTTATTTTATTGAGTCTATGCACTAAGAGGTCTTCAACTTGAGGAATGGTAGTGCATAGGCTCCATAGAATAACATAGGGGTTACATATATTATCACATTATTATCATACCTTAGTGCAACCTCACAATTTCTCAAATACCGCAAGCTATAGATATCCTCAATATATCTTCATAATGAGTAAAAATGGATTGATTAATGTAATAATTATATAGGCTCTTTTGCAATTTTGTTATTTTGCATTATTTTTTAATTATTTTGAAAATGACATGCATTTTATTTCCTAACTGATAGAGACTTTAATTGTAGGTCTAATATTGTAAAGCTTTATATTTTTAGATTCCTTGTTTAACTATTATTGTTTTCTGTTTTTAATTTGTTTTGGAAACAGCTTCAAAAAAGAGAACGTTCATGCAGAGCATATGTCCAGGTAACTTCTGTATTTTTATATTTTGATCATAGTGTTTAATGATTTTTTTCAAGATTAACAAGCAGTGAATTGCTACTATACACAAAAGTATTGATTGTATTGCAGTTGATAACTTCATCAAGTGTTTTAGCTTCATATTTATCCAAAACCTTCAATGAGAATCTGTTTGATAAATCTAGTAGATACCATTTATCACCTACTAGGTAATCTAGTCCAAAATAAGCAAAAAATGTTCCACTCATTTCCTAGTTACACAATCACTAGTATTACATACCTAGGGCTCAGTCCAATTCCTCTCAGTCAAACTGTCTTTAGGGCAATAATGAACACCAAATGGTACACATGCAGTGTCATAGTCGGAATTAAATTACCCTTCCAACAGGAACCACTATGAGCATTGGGACACAGAAGCTAACTTGTGGCCCAACATTTAGCCTTTTTTTTTCTAGTCCCATAATGGAAAGATCAACGGATACCAGCTAACTCTCTTTGTTTGACGCAGTGTCAGACACTGAGCAGGAGCTGCAAACACAGTGACCCTTACAAACATTAACCCTCCATTTGGCCCTATACTACCCCAAACACCCCGAACATGCACTATAAAGTGTACCCATACTAGCCCTAACAGTATCATATCACCCTTAGCTGGGACACCTACCTGTACTCCTGACGTCCAGTCCAGTCTTCTGCACATGGTCGCACATGGTCGCCTTCAAATCTTCCGTCAACTTCTATCATCTGTCATCATTGTCTTAATCTGTCATCTCCATAATCTTTCTTCATCTGGGCTCCTCTTCTTTTGTCTTCTCTAAACTTCTGTTGATCCTGTAAAAAAAAAAAAAAAAAAAATATATATATATAGTTAAAAAAAAAATCTATCATTAAACATACACAGCAAGAGAAACTAGAAAAAAAAACCCTATTTGTACCTTTTGAGCCGTTGCCTGGGGCTGACTGAGGGAAATTTTCAGTAACCACACCTCCCAGCCAATCAGCCTTCTAGCTGGAGAGATGACTCCATTCACTAGAAGCTGATTGGCTGGGAGGTATTGTTACAGCAAGGCATGTTCTATGCCCTGCAAAAACCCACATCCCAGCCAATGGAAGCATGGAAGGCAATTTGAACAGGGACAGTCCCTATTCAAATTTCACTTAGTGCACAACTGCTCCAAAGGTACAAGGAGGGGGCTTTTTACTATTGTTTGCCTGCCGTCTCTGGTGGCGGCAGCCTAAGTTTAATGATAGATTTATTTTATTAACTATATGTATTTTTTGCAGGTTGAACACCAAGTTTAAAGAAGAAGAATGAAGAGGAGCACGGATGAAAAAAGAAGATGGAGATGTCAGATGAAGATAGATGAAGAAGAAGAAAGAAGATGATGTCAGATGAAGAAGAGAAGAGAAGAAGAGAATATCAACTTACAGAAGTAGAATTGAAGAAGACGACCAGGGTGCAGAAGACACCACTGGACATCAGGATTACAGATAAGTGTCAATTTTAATTGTATGGTGTTAATTTTGGTGTGATTAATCTTTTGAAGGCTAGTGGGCTGTGCTAAAAATCCAGTTACTCCCTGCGCCTCTCCTCAACACAAGTCAAAGGGTCTCCAAATACAATTATTCATAAAAAAACACAAAAAAGATAAATTAGAACATACATATTAGAAAAAAGAGGGAAAAACAAGCGCAACTCCTGGGGGTGTTTATATATAATAGTGATCTAAGATTAGTCACATACAAATACAAAACAAAACAAGAAATAAAAGTATCTAAGGGCAATAGTGTAGAAGAACAGCAGTCCGTTTTATAGAAGTCTTCTGCTATCCAATAACATTCCCAGTCAGATGTACGTAGATCCAGAATAATATGGAGAGAGAGGGAAAAAGTCTCTTTCAACAAATCTGTATAGATGATATAATGTAGTACCCAACAAGGATCAGACTCACCGGATCATGACTGGGATCTGTGCATGGGATAGCCCGACCTGGCTGCTGGAATGGTAATCCTCACAAGATGTTACTCGGGTCTGATGTGTAAGATGAACCCGATCTGACCACGGTAGCAATGATCGTTGCAACAAGGGACCTTCCAGAGAAAGCAGAAATAACTCTATCTAAGAAGATATCTGCTTGATATTAATAATGAACACTGGCTGATCAGACCGCACTCACCGAATGAACAAGTAATACGGTACTTCAACGGCCCGACCCAGCCAGAAAGGAATGGAAAAATCAGCATACAATAGCCATATGTGGAACAATAAAACACTTTAATAACATACATATACCAAATGGAAAAGAAATTAAAAATAATTTCCTATATTGTCCACAATTTAACAGGATTTGCCGCTGCTCCAGCCTAGTGGGTTGGGTTCCCCCTCAAACACAGAAACTGCAGAAATATAAGAAAAAAAGAAAGAGTGCAGACAATCTCCTCTAAGTTTAGTATGGATCAGAATTCTCAGTCCACCACCATCACCATAAAAAAAAAGATTCTTTCAAAGGATCTACTCACATTCTTCAAAGGCAAAATCCTGCCTCCAGATACACAGGCATTCACTGGCTCTCACCCCAGTATGGTGTCCTTTAAACACTGCACAGGATCTTCAGCTCTTGATACAAAAGTTCACTGGCTTCAGTATAATATATATGTTTAAGAGCCCACTTTTATAGTGAGGTTTCACCAAAATCTACAACCCATATGGGTGTCAATAAATGGTGAAGTTGGTCAATGTGTGTAGTATTATTACAATTTACACTAACCTGACCCTACCATACAAATTAAAGAAGGTGAGAGGATCGTGCAAGCTGAGGAAGGAGGGAGAGACAGCTGAAGATCCTGTGCAGTGTTTAAAGGACACCATACTGGGGTGAGAGCCAGTGTATGCCTGTGTATCTGGAGGCAGGATTTTGCCTCTGAAGAATGTGAGTAGATCCTTTGAAAGAATCTTTTTTTTTTTTTTTTTTTTAATGTGATGGTGGTGGACTGAAAATTCTGATCCATACTACACTTAGAGGAGATTGTCTGCGCTCTTTCTTTTTTTCTTATAGTGGGCTGTGCAACGCTGTGTAGTGCATTGCATACCCTAGTGGCACTCAAAGTGTTAAGTTTTTTCATTCACTGACATTTTTGAGAAACCCTTCAGTGACTGAGTGGTACTCAACACATTGTTTACCAATGCATTGCGTACTCCTCTGGCACTGCAAGGGTTACTTATTTTTACATTACACTTTTATTTGTACTTTGGATTTATTGACTTAGTGACTTAAGGCCCCATATGGATACATCCATGGGTCACTTAGCATTTTTTCTTATCTTTTATTATACTTCACTTACACATCGGTGATAAGACAACTGTGGTGCCGGAAATTAGTGGCGATAAAGTTGAGTCCTTTACTGCATGTAACTAGCCTCCACTTTTTTTACAATGCTTCTTCCTATGAGCACAGATAATAATGCCCAAGTGCATTTTTATCATTTGATAGTGTGTCACAAAGCAGGTAATTGCATACCTGACTGTGACTTAAAACTACTGACTGACTGCCCTTTTTTTTTTCTTTTTTTTTTTTTTTTTTCTTTTTAACCCTGGCAATTGGATCAAGCCCCAAATGAGATTCATTTTCATGTGTTAGCTAGGCATGCAAACCCTTTTTTAAGCAAAGGCAAAATGTATATGAAGCCTAATATGAATGGACCCATTCTTGTAAATGGATCTCCAAATTTCAATACAGTGTAATCCCTTATTAAAAAGAAAAGAAAGGAGAACACTCCTCTCAAATATATGAATATTTACTGTAATAAAAGCATGCAATGTAAAAGACAACAACAACAAAAAAATAAATAAAAAAACAATAGTTGAATTGTGCTGATAAATCTTAATATAGTCCACAATCGAGGAAACAGTCTAACTGACTTAATATAGCCCACAATAGAATATACAGTCTAACTGCTCTATAGGCTAAAAGGTTAAAAGTACCTCTCCCACCCTTTGCATGTTAAGCAATGAATCAGCAATCACAGATCTAGGATGTTTAAGGTGATAAAGTCCAATTCCTGAACTGACCAGTAATGCTGATATGTGTTATAAGTGCATTGTTCCCATCTTGGGTGGCATGTAAGAATATGCCCATTACCTGACAAGGGTTCCAGATATCAAATTAAATTGGCAGAGACGTTTGAATGATGTAGAGCCAAGAATGGCACAAATACAAGTGCTCATAATAATGGCAATACTCTTATATGAAGACCATATTCCTTTACTATAGTAACACAGAAAATTAGGTTGAAAAAAGGTACAAGTCCATCAAGTTCTACTTATGCCTTGTAACCCAGAGAAATGATAATTATATAGCTTTCCTCCTGCCAATTAAATTAGTCTTTATCAGAACTTCCTGTTTTGCCTAATACACAGTATAACGCTGTATGTTCCCTTTTCAAAGAATCTAATATTCCCTTAAATGTATCCATTTTATCTGCCATAACCACATCCTTGGGCAAGGAATTCCACAATTTAATAGAATTTACTGTAAAAACCCTTCCTCTGCTGAAATTGAAACCTCCTTTCCTCTATTCTCAAGGTGTGGTCCTTGGTTATTTGATAAGGCCTTGGAATGAATAGTTCACCAAAGAGATGTGTATATTGACCTCTCATATATTTGTACATTGTGATACACATATCCTCTTAGTCTTCTTTTTTGGCAAAAATAAACCAAGATTGCTTAGTTGTTTCTCATACATCAAGTCCTCCATTTCCTTAATTCATTTTGTTTTCTATGCTGTACTCTCTCCAGTTCTAGAATACCATTTTTCAGAACTGGTGCCCAAAACTGCACTGCATATTCTAGGTGAGGTCTTACCAATGATTTGTACTATGGCAAAATTATATTATCTACACTTGCTTCAATACCCCTTTTTATGCAAGACAGGCCATTGTTTTCATTTGCTACTGCTATTTGACACTGGTCACTACTTCTGTTAGCTTCCTGAAAACTAATTCTGTGCAGATATAGCAGCATGGAGGCTAGCAAAAAGATGGTTTGATACCAAAAACACCAAAGCCGAAGGGAATATCGAAAGAGAGAGGTAAAAAAATGGTAACGAGGTCTGGGCAGGCTGATATGGCTCAAAACAGTAAGGAAAGGCCGAGGTCAGAGCAGGCAGACTGGAATCAAAAACGATGGTGGAGGCCGAGGTCAGGATGGGTGGAGAAGGGACAAAAAAAATGAGAGGCAGGCCACAGGTCAAAAGTGGAGGAAGGTAGAGGACACATAGGTAAAGCTATGTGAGGAATAGGAGTCTGACAAGAGAGAGCATAGGTCTATGTGGCACAGGCTTATATATGCCCTGGTGCATCTTACGTCATGACACATGATGTTGCTGTTACTCCCTGACCTGTACCCTTTGACCCTGGATTTGGATAGGCTAGGAAGAGTTTATAGGTGCTCTTCCCTGTTGCCTAGATGCCTGTTTATCAAGCTAAGTTTTGGTATTGTTGCTGAGCTCCTGTTTGAAGATATCTGACCTCTGCCTTCATTATTGACTTCCCCATTGGATCATCCTTCTGTACTTCGTTTGGCATCTCTGATCTTGGTTTCTGACCCCGGCCCGTTTTTTGTCTACTCTTTTCTTCACCTTAGGTACCCGCATTGATGCACCGTGACTAACCTTGGCTGGGCTGTTACTCTGTTCCTGACCCGCTTTGGGTCCGTGCCTTCAGCCTGCCTTGTTCTCCATTCCTCTCTCCCTCGTTTCTCTGGAGAATCCTACTCCTCCAACACACCCCGGGGGTTTTTTCAGGCCTTCAGCGGCTGTTGCGGTCAGCTTCTGCCAGGTACAGAGGCTTCGTCCCGCATGTGCTTCCCCTCTGGAGGTGGGACTGCTATCCCTTCTTCTCTCTTGATACGTTCTGATCCCTCTCCCCTCTGGGAGACGCTGGTGCCTGTTCCTGGGTACCTTTTGCCTGAACCTAGACTCCCGCGGTTAGACGGGAGAGCGGCGCGGCTGGAGCGCCAATCGTTTATTTTTGTGCTTGAGGCTGCCTCTATTTAGCCAGCTGTGGCTGCAACATTGTTACAGTTCGCCCTTCTCAGTATCTCCTTCTAGCCGTAGATAGACAGCTGAGAAGCTGGCGATTCTTCTCCTTTAACAGTCATCTACTGTGGCTGCAACATTGTTACAGTTCGCCCTTCTCTGTATCTCCTTCTGCCGTAGATAGACGGCCGAGAAGCTGGCGTTACTGCATCTCCATCAGTCATCTTTGCCTGACTTCTCTGATCAGGGAGGTTCTTCCTTTCCCCTGAGGGGGTTAGCCGTAGATAGACTGCTCCTGGGAGATCCCAGTGTTCTCTTGTGGAGCGTATCAATCTTTTTCCTCTTCCTGGCCATCGTTCTTCCCCACTCTCTGGGCTGCCTTCTCCTTTTTCTTGGCGGACCTAGCCTTAGGAATTCAGCTGGGTTCCGGTCCGACTTGGTTTTTAGGCACTTCTTGACGAGGAGTAGTATTGCTGAGGATCCTTTCCTTTTGGTGTCATCTCTGCTTGGGTACCTCTCAGGTTAGGTTCCAGGGGGTGTGTTCTTTTTCCCTCTTTTTTTAGGGTTGCTTACCCCCCTGGTTCTTTCTCTTCTTGGGCCTCAGTGGTCTTGGGATCCAGCTGAGGAGTATCTATCATGGTCCCGGCCCCGGCTCAGCTGGGGTCAGACATCTGGCTTTGCGGCCAGCACCTTTACTTCAGCCCTGGCTGCAGCAAGGATACTCCAATAGGGCTGCTACATACCCAAGCACCGCTCTCCAGCTCCGCTCTCTAGCACTATTTTTTGGACCAGTACCAGAAGCTGCTAGTTTTTTCCTCCGTCCAGCTCTACGGAGCTAACAGAATAAACAGGCCACATATGGACCCTGCAGACTTCTCACGACTGAGTAGCCAAGAACACCAAGAACAAGTTCTGGCTTCCCATGCTGGGCAACTCACGACCTTAGAACACAAAATTTACGCTGTTCTGGAGATGCTTCAATCAATGACCTTACCTAGAGAACCCTCTTCTGCTGAAGCCATTAGTCCTCAACAAGGTCCTACCCCACCACTCAACGAATACCCTGGAGGACAAGCAATTAAACCTCCCAAAATGCCATTACCAGAAAGATATTCAGGCAAGGCATCCAAGTGCAGAGGTTTCCTGAATCTATGCACCTTGCACTTTCAGACCCTCCCCCAAACCTTCTCCTCATCTGACTCTAGGGTGGCAGTTATCATTTCTCTATTAAAGGATGAAGCACTAGCCTGGGCCTCACCAGTCTCCACTATTGAAGGATGCAGACGCATTTATGGCTGCCTTTCGCAAAGTTTTTGATCTCCCGGGCAGACGTCCAGCAGCAGAGGCAGCTCTCTTAGACCTCCTTCAAGGCTACCGTTCGGTGAGCCAGTATGCCATCGAATTTCGAACGCTCTCATACGAGACATGCTGGAACTCGGAAGCCTTGATTGCAGCCTTTAGGAGGGGCTTGAACGATAGACTGAAAGATGCCATCACTTGCCGAGAAATTCCGGAAGACTTAGAAGCCCTTATATCCTTATGCATTGATGTGGATCGTCGCATTCAAGAACGCCAAATGGAAAGCGATCATTCAAGACGAACACGCTGGGGCCCTGTCTCCCCGTCAACACCTCGGGCCAGCGCTCAGGGGAACTACGATGAACCAATGGAGATAGGAGCATTCTCCAAGCTATCAGAATCCAAAAGAAAATGTAGGCTCCAAGGGCTATGTTTATACTGCGGACAGGCAGGACATATGCTAAGGAACTGCCCAACCCATCCAGCCAGATCAGGAAATGACAAAGCTTGATGAGGGAGAGAGGAACCTCATCAAGCAAGTCTTCTGCAATATCAGCTAATTCCTCCCGTTTTATAGTTCCCATTACCCTAGACTGGGTCTCGGGAAAGATTTTCACTCATGCGTTTGTGGACTCAGGTGCTGCAGGCCTATTTATAGACCTTGTATGGGCCAGAAAAAACAACATTCCCCTTCGCCCCAAACCTTCCCTTGTTGCAGTCTCCTCTATCAATGGAAGACCACTTGGGTCAGGATTAATATCTCAGACTACAGAAAAAATACTATGCACTACTGGTGCCCTCCATTCAGAAAACGTATACTTTGATGTCATCCAATCACCTTCATCCCCTATTATATTGGGGCTACCCTGGCTTCTCCAACATAATCCTAAGATTTGTTGGGCTTCTAATCAAATTACTGCATGGGGTTCCACCTGTTACTCCACTTGTTTATCCTCGGTAGTTCCAGTTACAGCAGCTATAGAGGAGAAACCTCGCTCATCTACACTCCTTCCGTCTCCTTATAAGGAATTCTCAGATGTCTTCTCCAAGGCCAGGGCTGATACGTTGCCCCCCCATAGGAATTATGATTGTCCGATTGAACTATTGCCTGGCACAATTCCCCCGAGGGGCTGTACCTTCCTATTGTCTGGACCTGAAACCAAAGCCCTAGATACCTACATCAAGGAGAACCTAGCTAGAGGCTTTATTAGACCATCGTCTTCTCCGGCAGGGGCAGGATTCTTTTTTGTTTCTAAGAAAGACGGCTCCCTACGTCCTTGTGTGGATTACAGGGAGTTGAATAAAATCACCATAAAGAACACATACCCCCTGCCTCTGATTCCCGAACTTCTGGACTGTCTTCAAGGAGTGGTCATCTATTCCAAACTAGACCTCAGAGGACCATACAACCTAGTATGCATCAAACAAGGCAACGAATGGAAGATGGCGTTCAATACTCGTTTTGGGCACTATGAGTATCTTGTAATGCCCTTTGGCCTCTGTAATTTCACCTGCCGTCTTCCAAGCCTTAATGAATGATCTTTTTCGAGACATCCTCTTGCAGTATGTGGTGGTCTATTTGGATGTCCTGCTGATTTTTTCTGCATCTCTGTCTCTTCACAGATTCCATGTCAGGACAGTATTGTCACGGCTAAGGGAGCACCACCTATTTGCCAAACTTGAAAAATGCCTGTTTGAGGTCAACAAAGTTACCTTTTTGGGATATGTCATCTCTCCCACAGGCATTGACATGGACCCGTTAAAGGTCGTGGCGGTCACTGATTGGTCTCATCCTACTACCCTCAAGGGGCTTCAACGGTTTCTAGAATTTGCCAATTATTACCGCAAATTTATTCGGAATTTCTCTAAGATCATCGCTCCTTTGACGGCTCTCACCCGAAAGGAGGCTAATCCTAGTGTTTGGCCCCCCACTGCCTTCTCAGCATTTCAGGAACTGAAAAAGGCCTTTACTTCTGCTCCCATACTATCTTTTCCGGATGCTACCAGGCCCTTTCTTGTAGAAGTTGATGCCTCAGAAACAGAGGCAGGGGCAGTACTTTCTCAGCGAGACATTGGTTCCCAAAGAATCCATCCTTGCTTGTTTTTCTCCAAAAAATTTTCATCAGCTGAACAGAACTACGATGTAGGCAATAGAGAACTTTTAGCCATCAAGTTAGCGTTAGAGGAATAGCGACACCTCCTGGAAGGAGCTCGCCACCCGTTCATAGTTTTCACAGATCATAAAAACCTGCAATTCTTGGAATCTGCCCAACGTCTAAACCCACGACAAGCCCGTTGGGCACTCTTTTTTGCCAGATTTGAATTCAGTATCACCTACATTCCAGGCTCCAAGAATACCAAGGCTGTACCAGTTTTCTGGTTCCCACTCTATTTATCCAGAACCCATCATTTCCCCACATCTGATTGTCTCAGCCATCTCCTCTACCACTCTTCAGGCTATCCACGAAGCTCAAACTAGTCTTCCCACTACATCTAATAAACCTCCGGGTCGACTGTATGTTCCCCCTCAGTTTCGCCTAGAGGTGCAACATTGGACTCATTCCTCTCCTACTGCTGGACACCCTGGCATCCCTAAAACTAAGGAACTCCTCTGCAGAGAATTCTGGTGGCCTTCTCTTAATCAAGACGTTTTTGATTTTTTCAAAGCCTGCACTTCTTGTGCTAGGAATAATCCAATGAGACATCCCCCATTTGGCCTCCTTCAACCATTGCCTATTCCTCAACAACCATGGACCCACGTGGCCATGGATTTCATCGTGGGTCTGCCTCTTTCCCAGCGCTTCAGTACTATTCTTGTGGTGGAGGACCACTTTTCTAAACAGGCTCACTTTATCCCTCTGACTGGTCTTCCCTCTTCTAAAACCCTAGCCTGGATTTTCTTGAAAGAGATTTTTTTGCCTCCATGGCCTTCCCAGTCAAATTCTGTCTGACAGAGGCTCACAATTTATTTCTGCATTTTGGAAAGCCTTTGCCGTCTTATAGGCATTGACCTCCAATTTTCCTCATCTTATCACCCGCAGACAAATGGCCAAACTGAACGCACCAATCAGACTCTGGAAATTTATCTTCGACACTACATCAACGAACAACAAACTAACTGGTTTAATCTTCTTCCCCTGGCTGAATTTGCCTTTAACAACACCCTTCATGCCGCTCTGCTCTGCTCCTCGTTTTTTGCCACTGGTGGTTATCATCCACGAGCATTTCCTAAGGTCCACCCAGTATGAGTTCCAGCTGCGGACATTCTAGTCCTCGACCTACAGAAACATTGGTCCAAACTGAATTCGCTACTGTCCTCCGCTGCCTCTAGGAGTAAGAAGTTTGCGGACAGGCACCGCAAACGGGCATCCAAATTTCTCCCCGGACATAAGGTCTGGTTGTCTACTACTCATTTACGCCTTCATCAAGCCTCCCCCAAATTGGGACCCCGGTACATCGGACCCTTCCGGATTTGCAAAGTCCTGTCTCCGGTCACATATTCACTCATCCTCCCTCCTTCCTTAAAAATCCATAATTCCTTCCATGTCTCCCTACTTCGACCAGTCGTGACCAATCACTTTTATAAAACTGCCCGTCGTCCCTTACCCATCATGGTTGACGGCACTCCAGAGTTTGAAGTGAACAAGATTCCGGACTCCTGTCGAGTCCATGGCATTGTCCAGTACCTGGTTGACTGGAAGGGGTATGGGCCGGAGTATCATTCCTGGATCCCACAAGGTGAAATCCACGTACCCGCTCTGCTCCGAAAATTTCACCTAACCTACCCTGGGAAACCAGGTCGCCCTGAGGTCTCCTCTTAATTGGGGGGTACTGTTACTCCCTGACCTGTACCCTTTGACCCTGGATTTGGATAGGCTAGGGAGAGTTTATAGGTGCTCTTCCCTTTGCATAGATGCCTGTTTATCAAGCTAAGTTTTGGTATTGTTGCTGAGTTCCTGTTTGAAGATATCTGACCTCTGCCTGCATTATTGACTTCCCCATTGGATCATCCTTCTGTACTTCGTTTGGCATCTCTGATCTTGGTTTCTGATCCCGTGTCACCTTTCCGTCTTCCAGCTGCCCTGTTCCTGCTCTCATCCAGCATCCGGGCCGGTAGTCAGTCCCTCTCCTCTCGCGCTCACGCTTTACTTCCGTGTTCGACGCGTCTTTCCCCGACGATGTCACGGCATCATCCTCTATATCTGGCAGCGTCTCCCAGCTATCGGCGCACTTACACAGTGTTCCCAGGGAGCGTTGACCTGGTCCCAGGCTCTAGTGTTTCTCCTGTCTTGTTCCTAGCCCGCTGTTCCTTCCTGCCCAGTCCTGCAGCCCTTCTTTTGTGTCCAGTATCCTGTTAACCCCTGTGTTCCCTTCTGCCTTAGACTTCCAGTGAATGACCATTGTCTCCGGAACTCACTACTCTTTTGCCTGCCGACTCTGCCTTGCTAGCCCACCTGTGTACGACCATTGGCTCCAGAACTCACTACTCTCTTGTCTGCCTACTCTGCCTGCTAGCCCACCTGTGTATGACCATTGGTTCCGGAACTCACTACTCTCTTGCCTGCCGATTCTGCCTTGCTAGCCCACCTGTGAATGACCATTGGCTCCAGAACTCACTATCCTCTAGCCTGCTGATTAGGTCTATCTTAGTCTGTCCATGTACGACCCTGGCATTGGTTTAGACCATCCTTCTTTCGCCTAGTTCCTCGCCCCTACAGGGCTATTCCTGTCCCTAGTTTCCCTTCATCCCTTCGTCTGGGGAGTTACGCCTAGATTGGCCTGCGTACCCCAGCTTCGTACTCTAACCCCCGCACCCTAGCCTTCACTCCCCCCTGCAGGGGAGCTTACGCTGTCGGTAGGGGGTCCCAGTCTAGATTTCTCCAACTTCAGCCATCTACCGGCAGCCACCGGGACTCTAGCACCGCTCTCCAGCGCCGCTCGCCAGCACTCCCTTTCCTGCAGGCTATGGTCTGCTTTCAGTACTGACACCCCAGCCCGTTTTTTGTCTACTCTTTTCTTCAACTTAGGTACCCGCATTGATGCACCGTGACTATCCTCGGCTGGGCCGTTTCTCTGTTCCTGACCCGCTTTGTGTCCGTGCCTTCAGCCTGCCTTGTTCTCCATTCCTCATTCCCTCGTTTCTCCGGAGAATCCTACTCCTCCAACGCAGCCCGGGGTGTATCAGGCCTTCAGCGGCCGTTGCGGTCAGCATCTGCCAGGTAGAGAGGCTTCGTCCCGCATGTGCTTCCCCTCTGGAGGCGGGACTGCTATCCCTTCTTCTCTCTTGATATGTTCCGATCCCTCTTCCCTCTGGGAGACGCTGGTGCCTGTTCCTGGGTACCTTTTGCCTGAACCTAGACTCCCGCGGTTAGACGGGAGAGCGGCGCGGCTGGAGCGCCAATCGTTTATTTTTGTGCTTGAGGCTTCCTCTATTCAGCCAGCTGTGGCTGCAACATTGTTACAGTTCTCCCTTCTCTGTATCTCCTTCTAGCCCTAGATAAACGGCTGAGAAGCTGGCGATTCTGCTCCCTTATCAGTCATCTACTGTGGCTGCAACATTGTTACAGTTCACCCTTCTCTGTATCTCCGTCTGCCGTAGATAGATGGCCGAGAAGCTGGCGCTACTGCATCTCCATCAGTCATCTTTGCCTGACTTCTCTGATCAGGGAGGTTCTTCCTTTCCCCTGAGGGGGTTAGCCGTAGATAGATGGCTCCTGGGAGATCCCAGTGTTCTCTTGTGGAGCGTATCAATCTTTTTCCTCTTCCTGGCCATTGTTCTTCCCCACTCTCTGGGCTGCCTTCTCCTTTTTCTTGGCGGACCTAGCCTTAGGAATTCAGCTGGGTTCCGGTCCGACTTGGTTCTTAGGCACTTCTTGACGAGGAGTAGTATTGCTGAGGATCCTTTCCTTTTGGTGTCATCTCTGCTTGGGTACCTCTCAGGTTAGGTTCCAAGGGGTGTGTTCTTTTTCCCTCTTTTTTAGGGTTGCTTACCCCCCTGGTTCTTCCTCTTCTTGGGCCTCAGTGGTCTTGGGATCCAGCTCTTGCCCGCCATAGGGTTCCTCCACCTCTTCTGATACTGGTTCCTGATTATAAGTCTGAGGAGTATCTATCCTGGTTCCGGCCCCGGTTCAACTGGGGTCAGACATCTGGCTTCATGGCCAGTACCTTTACCTCAGCCCTGGCTGCAGCAAGGATACTTCAATAGGGCTCCTATGTACCCAAGCACCGCTCTCCAGCTCTGCTCTCTAGCACTATTTTTTGGACCAGTACCAGAAGCTGCTAGTTTTTTCCTCCGTCCAGCTCTACAGAGCTAACAGTTGCTAACGCAGAAGAGCCACTGCTCGGCACAGCGCATGCACGAACCGGTGGCACACAAGTAGTAGATTCGGAGGTGTGCGACAGATTCTCCCCTTACAGATGCCCTCCGGGTATGCACTGGACCTGGACAATCAGGATGAACCATATGAAAAGACCATAGGAAGGACAGAGCATGGATGTTGATAAGGGGCTCCCATGAATGGTTTTCAGGGCCATAACCCTTCCAGTGCTCCAGATATTTCAGAAATCCTACCTGAAGGGAAGAGTGTAAGATTTGCTGGACTTTTTATATTCTTTGGAACTGTCTGTAATGACTGTAGGAGGACAAGGTGACTGGTCATTAGGGAATGGGCTAGGAACCCATGGCTTTAACTGGGAGACATGCAGTGTAGGATGTATGCGAAAAATATCTGGTAGTGCCAGGGATAAGCCACAGGGTTAATGATCTAGGTAATGCTGTATGGGCCTAGAAAGCATGGTCCTAGTTTCCATGAAAGGCAGGACAAATGGATGTTATCAGACAATAACCTTACTTTGTCTCCAACTTAAAAAATAGGACTGTCAAGATGGTGTCTGTCAGCCTGTTGTTTGTAGGCTGATTGAGCTTGTGTTTGCATGGCGTGCAGTTCCTTGTGTATTTGTTGCACCTCTTGTATCCATAGGTGGTATGGCAACAGACGTGGATGGTGACCATAACTAGCAAAGAACAGTGCGGTACAGATGGTGTGATGGAAATGATTATTGTATGCAATCTCTGCTTGCAGTAGTAGATTAAGCCAATTTTCCTGTAATTGAGTGGAGAAGCACCATAAGTATTGCTCCAAGTTCTGATTGATGTATTCTGTTTGGCCGTTGGTCTGTAGGTGATAGCCCAAAGACAAGTTTACTAGTCTTGTAATCCAGAGAAAAAAGCCTTCCAGAACTTTGAGGTGAATTGGGATCCTCAGTCTTAGGTGACGTATCAGGGCACTCCATGTAGATGGAAAATGTTTCAAAGAAATAAACATGTGGTCTGAGCTGCAGTCGGCATTCTTGCACTTGGTATGAAGTTGGCCAAGGATGGTGTGACCTCGTTCCAGTAGGAGCTGTCAAAAGGCATAAGAAGACCAGGGGGTTTTGTGTGTCTGCTCTTAGATCGATTGCAAGTATCACACTTGTTTCATGGAGAGCCACCAAAAATGCCTTGGGTTGTCTGAACAATTCCACCATGGCCAGCAAAAGAGAGATTGTGGAACAAATGGAGTATGTCCTGCCTTACAGAGGGAGGACATATATGCAGTCCTGTTTGTAGAGGAAACCAATGGTGTAGGTCAATGCGTGTCATTGTACCAAAACAGGAGCAGGTGTGGTCTTGTGCTTTATCTTTGTTAAGAAGTCACTGCTGAGACATAAGAAATTATGAGGCAGAAGCATTGTGTCAGGAAGACCAGAGGTCTCAGTTGATGGTCCGTTAAAGACAAACCATCTGCTTTTCTGTTCTTAGATCCAGGTCTCTAAGTGATATGCATTTGGAACTGGGAAAAGAAAAGGGTCCATAAAGCCTGTCTGGGCCTGAGTCTATGAGCAGATCTTAGGTATTCAAGGTTGCAGTGATCCGTGAAGATGGTTACAGGGGTCTCAGAGTCCTCCAGAAGATGAAACCATTCCTCTAAGGCTTGTTTAATGGCCAGTAATTTCTTGTCTCCAATTTAGTTGTTTTGTTCTGAAGGTGAGAGGCATTTGGAGAAGAAGGCTAGAGTTGGTATGTATTCTTAATTGCCCAACATTGTGATAGTACTGCCCCGGTTGCTATATTGGAAAAATCCACTTCTAAGAAGAATGGCTTGGTGGTGTCCAGTTGGCGAAGACAGACGCATGTGTAAAAGCTGTCTTCAGAGTGTCAGATGAGGTTTGAGCCTCCTTGGTCCAAAGGAAATGGTACTTAGCCTTGGAGGAGCTATTCTCTTGGAAAAGTCCTTGATAAAACAACAATAAAAAATGGAAAAGCTGATAAACCTCTGGACTGCCTTTTTGTCTGATGGAGTGGGCCATTCCAGAATAGCTGAGATCTTCCTGGGGTTCATCTTGATGTACCCTGGGGAGGAGAAAGCCAAGGAAGTCAATTTCACGCGTCTCAAAGACATATTTCTCTAACTTGGCGTAAAGGATATGAGTATGAAGACGAGTCGGGACAGCCTCTGCATGAGCGAATGTTCCGTTAGGGAGGAGGAGGAGGTCAAGATGTTGTGAAGATAAGAGATGATGTATTGATCTAGCAGATTTCGAAACACGTCATTAATGAAGTGCTGGAATGTGGCCGGGGTATTGCATAATCCAAAAGGCATCATGGTGTAATTAAAATGCCCGAAATGGCAGTGTCTCGCTGTTTTTTGAATGATTAACTTTTCTGGTAATTTCTCCTATGTTTGAGTATAACAGCTGATTATAGGCAGGCAGGTAGGATCTGCCCGTACATGCTTGTCCTGGCTGTCTCAGTATAGGAATATATAGTTATCACCTTACTAGTTTATTGCAGGCAGGTAGACATATTAACTAACCTGTATGAATGATGTCACTAAGAATAAATTTACTAGAATGGAGATCACTGGAGGGATAGGTGAGAACACTCTTCACCTATGCCTCTTATCTTCCTGCCGATTGTGTCTCAGCTGTTCAGCTAACACCAGATCATCCGAGACACACAATAAGTGTCAGATGAACGGTGGTAAATATTTATTTCTTTTAATTGTGTTTTCCTCCACTGACCTGTACATGTAGTTGATCCCACTGTTCCACATATATAGGAGTGGGTGTGGGCGCTACTATAAGATTTCTTCTGTCTACAGTTTGATTTTGTCCAGAAAACAAACTGTAGCTGCTGACCAGATGATAAGCGGGTCATGTAGTCATAGCCAGGGAAGGTCCAGTATAAGCAGAAACAGGCATAATGTCACATTAAATCTCTTCCTTGTGGTTTTTGGAGGCCAAGAGGTATAGTGGAGTGGTCTCTAGGGTGATGGGATCGGATTTAAAGTAATGTTTCAAAGTAAAAGTAGCTCCAATTCATTTTCATAGTATTTGGGCAGTGGAGAGTGTTATTTCAATACTGTCAGACTTGTAGTTCAAGAGTAACTGAATGATAAAGTACCCCCTCCTGCCCCTTTTACTGATGTAACACTGCTCACCTCAGAACAGAAAGGTGGTATCCAGATGGCTTGCAGAGAGGGACAATCTTCAATTAGCATAAGCGAAAAACCTGATAAGCCTGTTAAGGGGCAGGGTTTTCACTGTTCTCACAGCAAGAAAATTGTCCCTTGCTGTGAGCTGTCTGGTCTGTGGACCAGATTCCAAATCTGAGGGAAGGTGGCTTACACTAGGTAGAAGGGGTGGAAGGGGGATAATTTATAATTCAATTACTCTTGAACTACAACTCTGACAGTATTGAAATAACACTCTCCATTGCCCAAATACTATGAAGATTAATTGGAGCTACTGTTTTTTGTGAAACATTAGTATCCCTTGAAGATGGCTGTGGTCGGCCATTTGCACTGCTAAGGGATGTCTTTTTTTCCTGACTGGTATCCCCAAGGTAGTGACCAGGTCTTGGTTTCTGAAGCAGCTACTAGCCCCGGAGTCTATCATGGCTGTCATCTCACTCCTTTGATCTCTCCACTGGAGAGTGACCAGAATGGACAGGTAAGTTGACGGAACAATAGAAGAAGGCGTGGGTGAAACAAGGGAAAGGTAACTCCTACCTTGATACAGACAAGGTCTAGACAGACAAGATTTCAAAAGATGACCATCCATCCCCAATATAAGCAGAGGTTAAGTTGTCTGCAAAGCTCCCTTTCTAATCTGGATAGGGGAGGACAGATCCCTAGTTGCATAGATTCCTCAGAAGAACCTGAAGGAGCAGGGGGCACAGCAGTAGTGTTGTCAGGTGCAGCGGAGGAGGAGGGCTGAGACCTTCTTACGGGTAGAGAAGTAGATGCCATTCTCTCTCTCTCTTTGTATTTTGCTCAACCTTCAGTCAATTTGAATCAACAAATCAATCAGGTCTTCCAGGCACACAGGTAGAGTTCCCCTGGCCAGTTCAACCTTGAGGCCTTCTGACAAACCAAAGCAGAACTGGTCAAACCAAGCCACCTTGTTCCATTTGCGGTCACTGGACAACCTGCGGAACTCCGTTACATATTCTTCCACTGTTCTCCTACCTTGCACTAGAGATCGTAGAGCACTTTGAGCAGTGGATACCTGGAACAGGTCGTCATCCAAGGACTCCATGGTTTGCCAGAAGGTAGACCATGTGTCTAACACTGGACTGGTACAATGGAGCAAATGGTGAGCCCAGGACTGTGGCTACCCAGTTGAAAGGGTTATAGCTGTACGAACCTTGACGTAATCAATGGCAGAGGTATGGGGGTTTACAGAAAACAATATTTTGCATCATGTGATTGTCACGGAGTGACTAGGAAATTAACACACTGACAAGTACAGATGAACTTAATATAAAACTTTATTGAATACAATGAATGACAGGAGATAAGGCAACAGGCTGGTGGTAACAAATGACACAGTAGTATGATAACAAAAAGTGGCAGTACATAGTGGTACACCTTCACGAGACCAGGAAGGAACAGTGGAGTCACTTTCCTTACCCTTCACCAGGCAGGTGGTCAGAAACGGATAGGCCCTGGGACTACACAGTAGACGTGAGGGCAGTGCAGAGCACTCTCATACACAGATCGAATGGCACATCTTCACGAGACCTGGTAGGAACAGTGTAGGCACTTTCCTCACCCTTCACAGGACAGGTGGTCAGAAACGGAATGGCCCTAGGACTACACGGTAGATGTGAGGATAGTGCAGAGCACTCCTATACACACAGTCGGCAGAGATAAGGAGCAGACCAATACCCAGACAGGGGATATACTAGGCGGGTAGCCAGATGGCGGATAGGCTAGGCAGCACAACCTGGTATGGCCACGGGAGGACAGACACACGGAGTGACCGACAAGCACCGCTAACAGAAGTGAGCGCAGAGAACCAAACCGAGGCACGGAATGGTCACGGAGTGCAACACGAAGTGTAAATCAGGAGGCAGCCAATGGTCAAACCCGGATCGGGTAGTCAGACGACGCCAGTGGTCGTAGCTGGAACGGAAAGTTAGTCGTAGCCAGGAGTCCAAACTGGAACGGGTAGTCAGACGAGCCAGGAGTCAGAACCAGAACGGGTAGTCAGACGTAGCCAGGTAATACACAGGAACGATAATGGACCAACACAGCAATAAGCTCAGGTACACCAGAAAGGGCACTGGAAATGACACAGGCTGAGGTTTAAAAACCCTGACAGGTAGGTGGAGCAATGACCTCATCAGCGTGGTGCCCTATAGGAATAGCGACTCAGCGAGAGAGACAGCTAGGAAGTAAACAATGTCGCTTCAGGGCAATATCCAGCCACAGGTAATCACGGGGCACCGTGATAGTACCCCCCACTTAATGATCTCCCTCTCGCGGAGGAGACCATACCTTGTTGGGAAATTTCATGTGGAAACTGCGCAACAGTCTAGGAGCGTGAATATCACCCTTGTCCACCCATGAACGCTCCTGCAGACCATAACCTTTCCAGTGGACAAAATATTGAATGCGCCCCTGAACCCTACGGGAATACAGGATGCTCTGGATCTCATATTCATCTTCATTCTGGATGCGTACTGAACCTGGGGCTACCTGGAAAGTGTAACGGTTGCAGATCAGTGGCTTCAGGAGAGATACATGAAATACGTTGTGGATATGCATGTTCCTAGGGAGGTCTAAGGCATAAGACACAGGGTTAATTCTACGGAGTACACGGAAGGGTGCTATGAATCGTGGAGCCATCTTATGACATGGTACTTGGAGGTGCAGGTTCTTGGTGGCCAACCAGATTCTCTCCCCCACCTGAAAGACCAGAGCAGGACTCCTCCTGCGATCTGCATGTCTGTGATATCTCTCTGAGGACCTTCTCAAATTATTCTGAACCTGTGCCCATGTGGAGCGGAGCTGCTCCATATGCTCATCCAGAGCCAGAATGTCCTGTGCCCGAAATGTATCCGGGAGCAGAGAGGGTTAGAACCCATAATTGATCAGGAAAGGGGAGCTCCCGGACCAAGCGTTTATGGCACAATTCCTGGCAAACTCTGCCCACGGCAACAGATCAACCCAATTATCATGATGGTCAGAAGCGAAACAGAGCAAGAATTGTTCCAGTCCTTGGTTGGCTCTCTCTGCAGCACCATTGTTCTGGGGGTGATAGGTGGATGAAAACAGCAGTTTGATACCCATCTGGTCACAAAAGGCCCTCCAAAACCTTGATATGAACTGACTCCCACGAGACCACAAATCGAGGCACTCCGTGGAGCCTGAATACCTCTCTAGCAAATGCCATAGCCAACAAAATGTGCCATTTTCGAGAATATGTCTACTATCATTAGTATGACTGTGCAGCCCTTGGATCTAGGCAATTCTACCATAAAGTCTAATGAAATGTGTGACCATTGGCGTTACCCATTAGGAACCATCTGGAGTAGTCCTAGAGGTAGATGCCTATAGGTCTTGGCGCGGGCGCATACGGAACAGGCTTCCACAAAGGCTGCACAATCTACTCTCATACTAGGCCACCAAAATAGCTGTGAAATTGACCAAATTAGTTGGTCTCGACCAATATGCCCGGCTGCTTTGGATGAATGGTAGGTCTCTAGTAGCTTAGTGCGGAGATTGTCAGCTACAAAACACTTCCCACTGGGTTTTTCAACTGAAGCATTGTTTTGTGATGCCAGGATCTCCTCACCCAAAGGAGAGGTAATGCTCGTACGAATAGTCGCTAGAATGCGATCAGGAGGAATAATTTGAACAAGTTCACTGTCAGACTCACACTCTGGACCAAACTGTCTTGACAAGGCGTCAGCTCGAGTGTTCTTGGGACCAGGGAGGTACGAAACTACAAAATTAAATCTAGACAGGAATAACGCCCATCTGACTTGTCTTCTGGACAGTCTCTTGGCCTCTGATAAGTACGTTAGATTCTTATGATCCGTTAAAATTAATACAGGAGCCTTAGTCCCTTCCAGGAGGTGATGCCACTCCCGAGGGGCAAGGATGATGGCCAGCAACTCACGGTCCCCTATGTTATATAGGCTTTGAGCCTTTGTCATCTTTTTAGAAAAAAACCCTCAAGGCATCAGGGGTTTACCAGGCTTCGCTCTCTGTGATAGAACTGCCTCTACCCCTGTCTCGAAAGTGTCTACCTCAAGGGTGAAGGGCAGAGCAGTGTTAGGATGCACCAATATAGGAGCCATAGAGAAGACAGACTTCAGGGCCTCAAAAGCATTGTTGGCCTCGGGGGACCATAACGATGGGTTAGCGCCCTTATGTGTCATGTCAGTCAAAGGTTTGACCAAGGATGAGAAATTACGAATGAACTTTCTATAAAAGTTTGCAAAACCGAGGAATCTTATGTATGGCCTTCAGGCCCATAGGACGTGGCCATTGTAACACTGCCGACAGTTTTTCCGTATCCATAGCAATTCCGTTAGTCGAGATAACATAACCCAGGAAGGGTATCTGGTCCTTATGAAATTCGCGTTTCTCAAGTTTGCAATAAAGTTTGTTATCCCTCGGTTTTTGCAGTACCGTAATGACATCTCTCCTATGTGTCTCAATATCAGGAGAATGTATCAAGATATCGTCCAGGTACACTACTACACAGGACTGTAGCAGGCTTCGTAAAACGTTGTTAATGAACTCCTGGAAGACCGCTGGGGCATTGCACAGCCCAAAAGGCATGACCAGATATTCGTAATGGCCACTATGAGTATTAAAAGCGGTCTTCCACTCATCGCCCTCCTTGATTCCTTGAATCAAGTTGTATGCTGCACGCAAATAGAGTTTCGTTTAAACGGTCAAACAATTCCGTAATTAGTGGGATGGGGTAAGCATTTTTTACCATTAATTTGTTTAGCCCTCTATAATCAATACAGGGCCTAAGCTCCCCATTCTTTTTCTTTACGAAAAAAAAATCCAGCCCACGCAGGCGAGGAAGGTTTCCTTATAATGCCTCTAGATAATGCATCTGAAATGTATTCCTCCATGACCTTGTTCTCCTCTACTGATAGAGGATATGTGCGGCCTTTGGGAGGTATGAACCTGGCGTTAGATTAATAGCACAGTCATACGGCCTGTGCTCCGGTATTGTGCTAGCCTCCCCCTTGCTAAACACCTCACTGAAAGACTGTTACTCTGAGGGCAACGAGGGGGAGGTACACAAAATTTTAATAGGATGCTGCAGACAGGTCCCATTACAATATTCAGACCTTGATATTATGTCACACTTCTCCCAGTCCACTCTGGGATTATGTTTCTGGAGCCATGGGAACCCCAAAATGACAGCGTGGTGTGGCGACTAGATCACCTGAAATTGTAGAGTCTCCACATGGAGAGCTCCTACTCTTAGGGTCAGTGGACAGGTCTCATGTTTGACATGTGAAGGCTCAAGAGGACGACTGTCAATGGCTTCCACTGCCAATGGAGTATTGTGTTTGTTCACAAAATCACCATGAATAAAATAACCAGCCGCACCAGAATCGATCAAAACTGGAGTGATCACTGAGGAATTGGTCCAAGAAATCATCACCTGAATAATGGATTTACTCGAATCAAGCTCTGGGGACCGACTGACTCCACCTAGGATCTGTCCCCTTAAAGATCCTAGGTGCGTGCGTTTCCCGGATTCACCGGACAGCCTCGTAGCATATGCCCAGCCTTCCCACAATACAGGCATAGGCCCTCTCTGTGGTGGAAGGACCGTTCCTCCCGAGATAACCGTGTAAATCCAACCTGCATGGGTTCAGCCCTACTAGACTCTGAACTGGGTGGCAAGGGAGGTGAGGGAGGTATGGGTGGGAGCTCCCTGTTAGGTATTGGGCACAACTCTTGGCTTGGCCTGTTATTCTTAAATGTGGACCTTTCTCTTATAAGTGTGTCAATTAGGATGACAAAAGAGATTAGTTGGTCCAAGTCACTTGGTAATTCGCGGGCTGCTATTTCGTCTTTGATTGTATCGTTTAGTCCCTGCGAGAAGGCTGCCACCAGAGCCTCATTATTCAATCCCACTTCTGCTGCAAATGTGCGAAATTAGATTGCATACTCTGCTACCGTGCGGATGCCCTGCTGAATTGCCATTAGTGTTTTCGCGGCAGAACTGGACCTACCAGGGACATCAAGAACCCTTCGGAATGCCTCAACAAATTGGGAGAAATCTGAAGTGATAGGTTTCGCCATCTTCCATAATGGATTGGCCCATGCCAAGGCTTTGTCGGTCAACAGAAAAATCATAAAGCCTACTTTGCATCTCTCGGATTGGAAAGCATGAGGGACCAGCTCCAAAAAAATTCCGAGCTGATTAATGAACCCGCGACATAATGTGGGATCCCCATCGTATCTTAGGGGCAGAGGAGCGGACCCAGACAAGCCCTTGTAACACATATTTTCCACCTGAGTGGTTGTCACTGATGCCGATACCGAGGAGGCCATCAGTGGTTGCCCAACTTTGTCCAAATGCACGGTTTGGTCTAGCAGTGTCTGCAACACTACTGACAGCTGATCAAGCCGTTGTTCCTGCATGTCCATCCTGGACATAATACTCAGCGACTGCCTGCTACTGGTGTTAGTAGTGTCAGTGTTCATGGCCCTTTCGTACTGTCATGGAGTGACTAGGAAATTAACACACTGACAAGTACAGATGAACTTAATATAAAACTTTATTGAATACAATGAATGACAGGAGATAAGGCAACAGGCTGGTGGCAACAAATGACACAACAGTAGTATGTTAATGACAAAAAGTGGCAGTAGATAGTGGCACTCCTTGATGAGACCAGGAAGGAACAGTGGAGTCACTTTCCTCACCCTTCACAGGACAGGTGGTCAGAAACAGAATGGCCCTTGGACTACACGGTAGATGTGAGGACAGTGCAGAGCACTCCCATACACAGACTGAATGGCACACCTTCACAAGCCCAGAGAGGAACAGCGTTAGCACTTTCCTCACCCTTCACAGGACAGGTGGTCAGAAACGGAATGACCCTACGACTACATGGTAGATGTGAGGATAGTGCAGAGCACTCCCATACATACAGTCGGCAGAGATAAGGAGCAGACCAATACCCCGACAGGGGATATACTAGGCAGGTAGCCAGATGGAGGTATGCTAGGCAGCACAAACCGGTACGGCTACAGGAGGTCATAAACACGGAGTGACCGACAAGCACCGCTAATGGAAGCGAGCGCAGAGTGGAATACACAGGCAGCACGGGAACCAAACCAAAGCACGGAATGGTCATGGAGCGCAACACGGAAGGTAAATCAGGAGGCAGTCAATGGTCAAAACCGGATCGGGTAGTCAGACGTCGCCAGTGGTCGTAGCCGGAACGGGTAGTCAGTCGAAGCCAGGAGTCAGAACCGGAACGGGTAGCCAGACGAGCCAAGAGTCAGAACCAGAACGGGTAGCCAGATGAGCCAAGAGTCAGTCCCGGAACGGGTAGTCAGACGTAGCCAGGTAATAAACAGAAACGGTAGTGGACCAACACAGCAATAAGCTCAGGTACACCACGAAAGGGCACTGGAAATGACACAGGCTGAGGTTTAAAAACCCTGACAGGTAGGTGGAGCAATGACCTCATCAGCGTGGTGCCCTATAGGAATAGCTACTCAGCGAGAGCGACAGCTAGGAAGTAAACAATGTCGCTTCAGGGCAATATCTAGCCACAGGCAATCTCGGGGCACCGTGATAGTGATAAAGGACCTGAATTTGGATCTGTCCTCATCAAAGCAATCCGGGAGCAACACGTTGGGATCAGGGCAATGTGGTCCTTCTCCCTTGTGAACCACCAGACCTCCAGGCTTATATAGGCACTACGAGTGAAGTTGCTAACCCGGAAGAGCTATGGCTCAGCACTGCACATGAGCAAACCGGCGGCACACAGGTACGGGATTCAGCGGCATGTGACAACTTCCAAGTCTGTAGTTTACAAGGATTCCCAGGTCTTCTCTAGGAGCAAGTGCCCTAAAATGATTCGATTAAGCTCATGAGTAGCATTGCGATTTTTCTTCCCAAATGCACAACTTTGCACTTTCCCACAATAAACTTCATATTCCATTTGTTTATATCCAATTTTATGTAAATACCCCTGTAAAAACATAGTAAATTAGGTTGAAAAAAGACACAAGTCCATCAAGTTCAACCTTCACCTCATACCTTAGTAACTGAGAATTTTATAGCTTTCCTGCTACCAATTAAATTAGTCTTTATCAGACCATTCTGATCAGCCTACTGATAAACAGTATAACTCTGTATGTTCCCTTTTGAAAGAAATGTATCTAATCTTCTCTTAAATGTATCTATTGTATCTGCCATAACTACCTCCCTGGGCAATGAATTCCACAATTTGACAGACCTTACCGTAAAAAAACCCTTCCTCTGCTGAAGTTTAAACCTCCTTTCCTCTAATCTCAAGGGGTGTCCCCTGGTCACCTGATCAGGCCTTAGAATAAATAGCTCACCGCAGAGATCCTTGTATTGACCTCTCATATACTTGTACAATGTGATAAGGTCTCCTCTTAGTCGTCTTTTCTCTAGAGTAAATAAACCAAGTTTGTTTAGTCGTTCCTCATATGTCAAGTCCTCCATTCCCTTAATTAATTTTGTTGCTCTCCGCTGTACCCTCTCTAGTTCTAGTATATCCTTTTTCAGAACCGGTGCCCAAAATTGCACTGCATACTCAAGGTGAGGTCTTACCAATGATTTGTATAATGGCAAAATAATGTTATCCACTCTTGCTTCAATACCTCTTTTTATGCAAGACAGGACTTTGTTTGCCTTTGCTACTGCTGTTTGACACTGGTCACTCTTTCCAAGTTTGTAGTTGACAAGGATACCCAGGTCTTTTTCTAGCAACGAGTCACCTAAAATTATTCCATAAAGTTTATAAGTAGCCTTGGGATTGTTTCCTCCCAAATGCATGACTTTACACTTCCCCACATTAAACTTCATATTCCACATGTTTGCCCAATCTGACATTGTATGTAAGTCCCTCTGTAGAGAGAAAATATCCTGTTCTGAATTAATGACTTTGCATAATTTAGTATCATCTGCAAATATTGATATTTTGCTTTCTATATCTATTTCCAGGTCATTTATAAACATGTTAAAAAGCAGCGGACCCAATACTGAACCCTGAGGTACTCCTAGCCCCAATTTCCTTATTTTATACACCAGCCTTCTGTGTGGTACTGTATCAAATGCCTTTGCAAAGTCTAGATATACTACATCTACTGCCTTGCCATTGTCAAGGTTGCTGCTTACCTCCTCATAGAAGCTGAAAAGATTAGTTTGGCATGATCTATTCTTCATAAAACCATGGTGATTCGTGCTAATGATCTTATTTTTTGTGTTGTAATCCTGAATATAGTCCCTTATTATCCCTTCTAATAGTTTTCCCACTACAGAGGTCAAACTCACTGGTCTATAATTCCCAGGTTCTGTTTTAGTTCCCTTCTTAAATAGAGGCACTATGTTAGCTCTTTGCCAATCCTGTGGCACTGAGCCTGTGGTAATAGAATCTTTAAAGAGTAAATATAGGGGTTTTGCTAACACTGCACTGAGTTCCTGAAGAACCCTTGGATGTATACCATCAGGACCCGGTGCTTTGTCGGTCTTAATTTTGTTCAGTCTTCCCATGACATCTCCTTGAGTTTACCCAATATCTATTAATTGTATTGTTTTATTTGTTACTTGCGGAGGCTCTTCTACCATTCCTTGCTCCCTTGTATATACTGATGCAAAGAAAGTGTTTAAAACATCGGCCTTTTCCTTATCCTCACTAACCAACTCACCCATCTCATTTTTGAATGGTCCAATGCACTCCCTCTTAAGTTTTTTGCTATTTATATATTTAAAAAACTTTTTTGGATTAGTCTTGCTTTCCCTTGCAATTCGAGTTTCATTATCTATTTTTGCTACCCTAATTGCCTTTTTGCAATCTTTGTTGCACTCCCTGTATTTTAAGAAAGATTGTTCAGTTCCTTCTGACTTAAATAATTTGAATGCGTTTTTTTTCCTTGCCATTTCCTTCTTTACATGTGCAGTTAACCACATTGGCTGTGACTTACTTCTTTTGCACTTGTTCCCCATTGGTATATACTGTTGGGTACATTTCTGCAACCTAAATTTGAATTCTGACAATTTTTCCTCAGTATTTTTGCCTTTAAATAAAATATCCCAGTCTATGTGTTGAATTGAGGCCCTTAACAATTTGAAGTTCGCTTTTTTAAAATTAAGAGTTTTGGTTGAACCTATAAATTTTTGCTTTGCCAGACTGATCTCAAATGTAACCATGTTGTGATCACTGTTTCCCAAATGTTCTCTTACCTTAATATTGGATACCATTTCTGTGTTATTAGTGATCACTAGGTCTAATACATTGTTATTTCTTGTCGGCGCTTCCACCATTTGTGACATGTAGCTTTCATGAAGCGTGTTCAAAAACCTGCTACCCTTAGCACTCTGACAGGTCTCGTTTTTCCAGTTGATATCTGGATAATTAAAATCTCCCATAATTATAGTATGCCCAAACTGGGCAGCTTTCCTCATTTGCAATAGCAGTTGGGCCTCATCATTGTCATCGATATTTGGTGGTTTGTAGCATATGCCCACCAACAACTTTTTTTTTACCTTTCACACCACAATTAGTCTCGATTTCTACCCATATGGACTCCACAGTTTGGCCAGTTTCCTCACTAATATCACCTCACAAAACTGGATTTAGCTCTGTTTTCAAATATAAGCACACACCTCCAACTTTTCTATTAATTCTGTCTCTTCTAAACAGGGAATAGCCCTCTATATTTACAGTCCAGTCATGTGCATCGTTCCACCATGTTTCTGTTATTCCAATTATGTCCAATTGCTCATTAACCACCAGCAATTCTAGTTCTCCTATTTTATCTACCATACGTCTTGCATTTGCTAGCATACAATTGATTTTGAAGTCTTTACATATATTAATCCCTACATGCCTTTTTTCTTCACCTTCATTTACTAGGAGTTCCTCCCTACTGACTAAATTTCTCCCCACCCTTTCTCCACCCCCCTGGTCATTTACTTGGACCTATCTGCTCTATCTACCCCATTTTTGCTATCTATACCCACCCCCCCTTTCCTAGTTTAAAAGCTCCTCCAAGCTTCCTAGCATTCTCTCCCCTAACACAGAGGCTCCTCTACCATTTAGGTGCAATCCATCTCTTCCATATAGACTGTACCCAAGAGCAAAGTCTGCCCAGTGTTCTAAAAACCCAAAACCCTCCTTCCTACACCATTGCTTGAGCCATGCATTAAGCTCCATGAGCTCCCTCTGCCTACCTGCACTGGCGCATGGCACAGGTTCCTGGCGGCAGATTACCCTATCTACCCTCCTAATAATAGAGTCCCCTATTACCACCACCTGCCTTGGTTTCTGCCTGCTCTGCATCCCATCTAGCCTGGAAGGAGGACTGTTCCCCTGGCTGCTAGAGGAATCAGCCCTCTCCAGTGTTGCCAATTCTGAGCAATTCTCATCAACATCTTCACACAATCTTGCAAATCTGTTGGACTGAGTCAACTCAGAACTGGCCTTCCTCTTCCTCTGCCCACTACCTCCCCTCCTTACTGTTACCCAGCTGCCTACCTGTCGCTCCTCATCTACAACTCCACCCTCTTCACCACTAACCCCACATACTACCTGCTCTGTGAGTTCTAAACTCCTTTCCAGGTTTCCAATGTCTCGCAATGTTGCAATATTTCTCTCCAAATCCAATATCTTAGACTCTAAAGAGAAAATATGCTCACACTTGGCACAGTGGTATGACCCCTAGAACGATTGCTCCAAGTGTTCAAACATGTGACAAGATGTGCACTGCGTGAGATTGGCTAACCTGCTATCACTCATTCTTGGTTTTACAATTCAAATAGCTTTATATTATCCTCTAATGCTCACTATATGGTAAGTAACCAACCTTAAATGTGAATGCAATAAATCCTTTGAAATGATAGTCACCAGATTCCTTCTAACTCTTCACCTGGAACCAGTCACTTGTAATAGCAGTCTCACAGAGCCAGCTCCACAGAGCTAATGGACTGTATTTATAGTAACTAGCAGCCAGGTGAAATCCCTTAGCAATCAGCCCTAATCACACAGAGAAAAACCCAATAAACAGTTTTTTTAACTCTTGCAATACCCACACAAATTTTTTTTTTTTTTAAAAACCTTAATAAAATACCAATAAAACACCAAACACACTCTTATGTACTTAACCAGATTCCTTCTAACTCTTCACGTGGAACCAGTCTCTTGTAATAGCAGTCCCCTGTATTTGAATTTCCCTGTTTTAAATTCCCACACTTACCACACTTTTGCACTTACACACTGATGCAAGATTCACACGTTCAAGTATTCACTATGTATCTGCTATTTAATCCAGGAATCCACCAATTACAAACACAGCAATTAGTCACTCCCACCACACCAGACTTCAATTATTTGCTTGTCTCACAGCAAAGAGAGGGAAAACAAAACCCAAAGATTTGTTTTTAACCTCTCCTTTACCACACTACACCACACACAATATACTTATTGTATTTTTCCAGCAGGTATCCAAATTCAGTCTTTCAGGGCACAGGTCACTGATCAACTTACAGAGCTCTCTCACTCCTTGCTATTTAATCCAGGAATCCACCAATTACAAACACAGCAATTAGTCACTCCCACCACACCAGACTTCAATTATTTGCTTGTCTCACAGCAAAGAGAGGGAAAACAAAACCCAAAGATTTGTTTTTTAACCTCTCCTTTACCACACTACACCACACACAATATACATATTGTATTTTTCCAGCAGGTATCCAAACTCAGTCTTTCAGGGCACAGGTCACTGATCAACTGTAGAAAATAAATATCCTGTTCCAAATTTATTACCCTACATAATTTTTTTTTTTAATATATTTTATTATCAGATCGCTCCATACATAACTCAAATACAGAAAAGTACATATAGAACTTTCAAATCTAGCAAAAACATGTAGGTTTTTGTAACAATGAAAAGAATATATTCATATCAGTAGAACGTACTGAGGTTTTTGTTATTTCAACCTCCAATAACCAAAACTCCCAGAACCTAACCTAACTAAAATGTTACTACACCCCCCCAACCCCAATTCCTCTCTCTTCCGAACCCACAGCACCCCCCCACCCATCCACCAGCCAGCAATTTCACAAGATCCTGGTATGTACCAGGTTCATACAGAATGTCACGCATCAATCATACATCACAGTCATCCAAGCAACAAGCAGATGTGACCTCAATCAACCATCACTGGTAAGTTGCACATCATCAAGTGCCACATTATTATCTGCTCTATTTGTCCACCATTTCTGCCATCTTCCCTAGATCTTGTCAAACTTACTCGGGTTACCCCGGTGTTGATAAACCAATCTATATTGTGGAATGCACTGCAAAACTAGATTTATCCATACCCTGCAATTGGGAACTCTGTTTGACATCCAGTTCAAGGCCACCACCTTTCTTGCCATCACTAAGATCTCACTCAGCAGAGATCTGTCAGTGACATCCTCAATCTCATCAGGGAAAATAGATAATAGACAAATTTTTGGAGTCACAGGGACAGGTCTCCCCAGCACCAGGACCACGATACTCATTATTTCATTCCAAAACCTCCCAACTCCAGGACACTCCCAGATCAAATGCAAGTATGTACCCTGAACATTATCACACCGGAGACAACAATCAGAGCTAGAATTCCCCATTCTGTACAGTCTGACCGGTGTATAATAAATTCGATGTAGGATATTCAATTGTATCATCTGGTGTCTAGTCGACATTGCCACCAACGCAGGTCCCGCCTTAGCCAAATCCCATTACCAGTCCTCTAACTGACCCAAATCCATTTCCCATCTGTTCCGAGAAGGGAACTCCCCACATCCTACACAAGAGTCCAGCCAATGGTAAATAAAAGAAAGAGGTCTCGAGGGCTCAAGAAGCATCAATCTGGCAAGAAGCGGGAATGTAGATATCGCCGGAGTCCGATCACCCCACTGAGCACGAAGAGCATAAATATGAATAAAAGAGAGTATGAGGTACATGGAATTCAGCTGACTATCTTGGTATAGCTGTCCGAGGCTAGTAACCCCAAATCTAGCCCATAAGGGGCCAAAGTCACTATCAAGTAAATGACGTAATCCCGCGACACCCCACATGGGGGTAGCCGGGTCCATTGCGGTGTATCCCAATAGCCCTTTCAGCTCCTCCCACACCTCATATACGGTCATTATCAGCGGAGTTCGAGTTTTAAAAACTGTGGGGCCTCCATGCAAGAACTGGGACAGCGTATAGGCAGGCTGTAGCAGTAATGCATCCATCTGAGTAGTCTGGTATCGAGGTCGGGGAGAAAAAAATCCAACGCATGTCGACATTGTGCCGCCAAGTAGTACCTGTAAAAATTGGGCAATGCAATACCCCCCTCATGTTTAGGTCTCATGAGGGTAGTCAGCCGAATTCTAGCCCGTCCCCCCCGCCATATGAAGCGTGAGATAATTCTGTCTATTTGTCGGAAATATCCAAGGCCAAGGCGAACAGGCCGGGCGAGAGTGGGCAATCCTGCCTGGTACCAAGATGCAAGGAGAAGTACTGTGAACACAGTATGCCCGTCACCACAGAAGCCCTGGGACTGCTATATAAAATATGTATCCATTTGATAAAGGATAGGCCAAACCCAAAACTCCTGAGCACATGCCAAAGATAAAGCCACTCGACACAGTCGAAGGCCTTAGAGGCGTCTAGCGATGCAATCACCCGAGATCTCATGGTATCATGAGATAGTTGCAGATGCATAAATAACCTTCTAAGATTGTGCGATGTCGATTTTCCTGGTATAAAGCCGGTTTGATCTTCGTGTATTATGGTTTCCAGTACCGCATTTAGCCTGGTAGCTAGGATCTTCGCCACAATGTTGGCGCCCGTAGTCAATAAAGAGATGGGCCTGTAAGAATCACATATCTCCGGATCTTTTCCTGGTTTGGGCAATACAATAATGGAAGCATCATTCATAGAATCCGGAAGGTGTCCGTCATCCATAGCAGCATAGAAGGTATTCAGCAAGTGGGTGTCTAAAACATCCACAAATTCTTTATACCATTCTGCAGGAAGACCATCCTCACCAGATGCCTTGCCCGCCGGCAAACCGCGGATAGCCTCCACCACCTCCCTCAGAAGAATAGGAACATCAAGCATTTGTTTATGCTCAAAGGAAAGTTGCGGAAGGCCACATTGGTCAATAAAACAGGAGATCTAAGATTCAGAGCGGGTCAGTCGGGATTCGTAAAGTCGAGAATAGAAGCACCGAAATTGCAAATTAATCATCTGTGGATCAAGAATTAGTTCCCCCCCAGGGTCCCGGAGAGAGGAAACCGATGAAGTCCCCCGGATTTGAGAAACAAGATGAGCCATTAGTTTCCCTGCCTTATCTCCATTTTCGAAGATATTCTGTTTCAACTAAAAAATGCGACGGGCACTTAGGTCAGACAATTTTATGGAATACCTTAAGGAGCAGGAAACAAATTTAGTATAAGATATCGAGTCCCTTTTTTCTAAAAATAGTTTTTCCGCCTCAGCAGCATCCGATTTCAAGTCCTCCACCTCCCTAGACCCAAGCCTGTTTTTCATAGATATAAGAGAGATCAAGGAGCCCCTTGCAGTCGCCTTAGCAGCCTCCCAAACAATGCCCTGGGCGGTAGTGTCAACATTATTAACAAAATATTAATTCAGATCTTCCCTCTGTTTGGATACCAGATGTGCATCATTCAACCAGACGGGACTAAGCCTCCACACCCCAGACCTAGGTCTCTGGTCTCGTTGTAGCGTTAATAAAAGCGGGGAGTGGTCAGAAGCGACCCTGGTCAGAAAACAACAATCTGTAACCAAATTCAAGGCCAATCGAATAACAAATACATAATCAATTCTAGATAATGTTTTATAGGTAGCTGAGTGACATGAGAACTCCCGGGTCTGCGGATGAAGAGTCCTCCATACATCCATGAATCCCAAATCACCTATGAGACTGAGGAGGCATCTCTATGCACTTTGGAGTCAACAGCCATCCCACCCAATCTATCTAAGTCAGAATTGGTAGCTATATTAAAGTCGCCCATACAAACAATATGGTGTTGTGGCGTGTCAGAAATGTACAAAAGTATGTCTCTAAGGGTGGAAGGGTCGAAAGCCGGAGGGATATAAACATTCATTAAGACAAACAGAGCTCCCTGCAATTCGCACGTTAAAAAGAGGTAACGTCCCTGGGGGTCCGATTTGAGGTCGATGAGTTCAAATGAAACCAGTCTAGTGATTAGAAAAGAAACACCTCTGGCATATGTGGAGTATGTGGCATGATAATGGCTTTGTATCCACAGCGTCCGAAGAGACAGAACTCAGCTTGTAGAAAGATGTGTCTCCTGCAGCATGATCACCCCTGGAGTCTGTTTTCTAATGTGGTTTAGGACTAAAGATTGTTTCACAGCATCATTCAAGCCGCGTACATTCCATGACAAAAATTTACAGTTTATCGCTGTCATTACAAGTATAGAGATTATATGCTACATCCCTGACTATCCGGCTGGATGCGCCGGGGGTGAGGAGCGCCCGGCCCAGAAGAGAGAGGAACCCCAGAAACCTAACCCCTAACCAAACATCCAACCCTATCTCAATCACCCCCAACCTGACAGAGATTTCATCCCAAAACCAACCCATACCCGTGGCCTGGCAGCCAAAACACCATCCCCCACCCTCCCGCCCAACACACATAAACCAAGTAACCAGTGATCAACAGATCACATACGATACCATCCACACCCCCCACAGCAGCAATATAAAGCAAAGAGCAAGTACACCACCACTTCATAGCAACGGATAAAGGAGAATGTATTGACCACACCACCACAGCCTCCCCCAGAACACAGCATCTCCCATTCAATATTAAGTCAATCCTTTGCCTGTAACCCAGCATTACTTCCACCCATCTTCCCAGTCTTAGCATCTCTGGGGCAAATCGGAGGCGTCATCAAGAGAGCGGACTCCAACAGCCTCAAGGGGCTTAAGTGCCGGAACATGGCAACATAGCATCTAATCCTTGCCCAAAACATGCAAGACGAGACCAGCTTAATATAATTTCGGAATCGTAGCCCATAGTCCTAAAGAGAAATATGTAAACATGTACATAGATAAACAAGTACAAGTTGGCAATAGCATTGTTAAAACTCAGCAGCAGAATAAATCTCCCGAGGCTACTAGACATGTCTCCCGCCTATTCACCCCTTCCCGGCACCCCTTGGGTGGATCGGAGGCATCCTAAACTAGATGAGCAGAACTTAATAACTCCAGAGAATCCAATTGCCAAATCACGGCCATATGGCATCCACTTACCACTGAGAGGTCAATACAAGGATCTCTGCGGTGAGCTATTTATTCCAAGGCCTGATCAGGTGACCAGGGGACACCCCTTGAGATTAGAGGAAAGGAGGTTTAGACTTCAGCAGAGGAAGGGTTTTTTTACGGTAAGGTCTGTCAAATTGTGGAATTCATTGCCCAGGGAGGTAGTTATGGCAGATACAATGGATACATTTAAGAGAAGATTAGATACATTTATTTCAAAAGGGAACATACAGAGTTATACTGTTTATCAGTAGGCTGATCAGAAAGGTCTGATAAAGACTAATTTAATTGGTAGCAGGAAAGCTATAAAATCTCAGTTACTGAGGTATGAGGCGAAGGTTGAACTTGATGGACTTGTGTCTTTTTTCAACCAAATTTACTATGTTTTACTATGTTACCGCCCAAGACGTGCAAGAAAATACCAGAACAGTAAGGTAACTCAGAACAGGGTCCGCAATATCAACAGGACACACACGGACACATATACTTATGCATATAAAAAGCATTGAGACAGTTGTATAACATCATATCATTGTATCATGTTGTCCCCCCCCAACCTCTTTGCTCCAGCAGAGGTTCCATAGCAGTTCATCACAGGACGTGAGCCGCGGACCTCCGCAATAACTATGTTCTGCATCCACCACACATCGAGGTCATGTCATCATGTCCCACTGAATTCAACCCCCATCCTGGTAAGTCAACAGGGGAGGGATCAATCCAAAGGGTGGACACGTCGATCAAGGGCCGCCCCAGGAACCCCGTGGAATAGAGAGACTAAACAGATGAAATCTCAGGAAGTGGAGACTGCGGTAACGGTGTCTTGAAATGATGAAGTGAGGAAATGGTTTTAATGAGCGTCCACCCATTCTCTAGCCTCCGAATCTGACATGAAAAATATAGTATTGCCGTCATGGATAATTCACAGTCTAGCAGGGAACAGCATAGAGTAGGAGATGTTTTTCTCTCGATGTTTGCGCTTCACCTCCAGAAACCTACACCTCTGGTGTTGGACATCAGCCGAGAAGTCTGGATAAAAGGAGATATGGTGATTTTCAAAGAGAACTTGATCTTTCTTTCTGGCCATTCGGAGTATGGCATCTCGATCCCTGTAGTTCAGGAGTTTGATAATCATCTGACGGGGAGGAGATCCGGGGGGCCTGGGGCCCTTTCGACCGTGAAGGATGGTGAGAACATGTTCCTTTATCCAGGTTTCCATGTATTGCTCAGGAGCACGACCCTCGCGGCCCTCCGGCAGCCCAATTATATGAACGTTACTGCGTCTAGACCTGTTTTCAAGATCATCTACTTTGGATTGCAGAGAACGCACTTGGTTCTTCAATTCATCCACCGTGGTAACCACAGGGGGAAGTGTGTCCTCCACAGTAGATATACGTTTTGTTGGTCTGCTTGTAAGAGGTTTATCTCCACCTGCACAGTATCAATTTTGTTGGTCAGAACTGCCTGACAGGTAGCGATTGCAGACATTATTTCTGTAAATTGGGATTTCGAATCATCTTCCTCAGAAGCTGAAGACTGAGCTGGCGAAGTGACCGCAGAAGAGGCCTCCAACGTGACCTCCTCCACCGCCATAGCTCTCCTAGCAAAGTTTGTAAAACATGATGTATCTCCAGGTCATATATGTGAAGTGAAATAAACAAGCAACAATCAGCAGCAGGATCCCTGAGATTCAATTATACACGGGGCAGCAGGGGAGAACATATATAGGAGAGTAGACAAATGGGGTAGTCTGTAGCATATGAATCAAGAATGTTCAATTTATTAAGAGAGTGGAAAAGTATGGGTCACAGCAACAGGAGGCCCTCCAGCCATTTCTGTAATCATACATGGGGCAGAAGGGGGAACAATTATAGGGAAGACAACGGCACCAGCGTCAGAGAAGTTGTAGTGAGCAAACTATTGGCAAGGAAAGGGACACTGGGAATAAAAAAAAAAATAAACAGAAGGTGCACTAAAACTGTGAGGAATAGCGTTTGGGCAGGCCTATGTCCAGTGGAGCCAAGGAACATCAGCCTCAGCCACTTACTGGGTTTCATATGCAGATCCAATAGCAGAAGGTCATTGCAACAGGGTCCCCTCTTCACCTCTGTACTGCCGGCCCAAGTAATCCACTTCCAGCGGGGTGCTCATAGGTAATCCCCGGTAACACCCAACGGAACCTTCAGTAAGACAGGTGTAATAATAAGCTGGAGAAATCAAGCGTCTGCTCACACACCCGCTCGGATACCCGCCGGGCGAAAGCGGTAAGCAAGGCCGCTGCTCCAGGCCCAATCCCTCAAGCTGTGCCGAAACTCCAACAAAATCAAAAATAAGGACCGTGCCAGGCAGCCCAGAGGCTGAATTGTAAATGTAGATCAGAATTAACTGCAAAATCCCGCTGTATATTACGGATGGTTATGGATATCATCTGTCGGTAATGGAGCTTCCCCAAATCGTGGCCGTTCAGTATGGCTGCCAGGCCACCACCCTACATAATTTAGTGTCATATGCAAATATTGATATACTATTGATATATTGCTTTCTGTATCTATTGCCAGGTCATTTATAAACATGTTAAAAAGCAGTAGACCAAGAACTTAACCTTGATGTACTCAACTCTCAACTTTAACTGTATTGGAGAATTGCCCATTTAGAACCACACACTGTTCAATATCTTTCAACCAATTTTCTATCTAATTGCAAAGCTCTAGCCCCAATTACCCAGACTCCTGCGTGGCTCTGTGTGAAATGCCTTTGCAAACTCAAGTTATACTACATCAACTGCCTTACCATTACCTAGGTTGCTACTTACTGCTTCATAGTGTGTCAGACTTTGTAAGAACAAAAACTGGACCAGTACTTTAGGTAACACAATTTTATTAAGATACACAACGTAATGAAATTCTCAGCAGTAAGTACATACAATAATCTCGGCAACATCAGGAAGTACGGAGCTACTTCCTTGTGGTATAGTACAGGACCCCTATAGGCAATAGGGGTCCGCACCTGCACAGTCAGAAACGGAAATAAACTATGCCACAGGTCCGCACCTGAGGGTACCAGTTATTGGACGGTAGCAAATGAGAAGTCTGCCAGAGCCACTGGTCCGTACCAGAAAGAATATCTACTGAAGCTTTGGTATGCTGGGTAGGCAGTGGACAGAGTCCCAGGTAACACCAGAGTGGGTAGTCAGACAAGCCGGGTCATACACAGAGCAGGTAGTCAACCAGAGCCGCAGGTCTGCGCCAGATTGGTTATCGGACTAGCCAGGGTCATACACAGAGCGGGTAGTCAGACAGAGCCACAGGTCAGCACCAGAATGGATAGTCAGCCAGGCCAGAGGTCATACACAGAGGAGGTAGTCTACCAGAGTCACAGGTCCACACCAGAATGGATATAAGACTAAGCCGGGGTCATACACAGAGCGGATAGTTAGAGCCAGAGGTCGGCACCAGAATGGGTAGTCAGACAAAGCCAGGTAATACACAACACTAAAGCCCAACTGCACAGGACACCACGAAAGGGCGACTGAACCTTGTGTCCAGACAGTATAAGAACCTTTGGCTCAGGAAGAGGAGGAGCCATCATCTGAGCAACTGCCCCTTTAAATGGAGCGCATGTCCATGCCCTTGGACATGTGCCCATAATGATGTCATCCAGCAGCCGCAGGGGAGGAAAAGGCTGGAACTCAGAAAAGGAAATGGCTGAGCCGCTACAAGCAGAATACGGCTGGCCGTGAGTAGAACCCAAAACTGCAGAGCCAGAGGAATGATGCGGCTGGAGCTGCCAGACTGATGATGCGGCCAGAGCCACCAGATGAAAGCTGCGGTCGGCTCGAGCAGCCGCTGCAGAGGTACTGTGACATAGTGTCACTACGTGGGGGTAGGAACCTACATAGCTCTGGCCCTGGTACAGTTGCTGGTGTGCAATGGTTAGGATCAGTGACGGTGTGCCAGGAACTCCCTTGCTGCAGCCGAAGCTGTGTAAAGATGCTGGTTGCAGTAGCAGATTGTTCCACCCCAGTTGAGCCAGGGTGCAACCAGGATGGGAGTTCTCTGGGAACAGTATACAACCAGGACCAGGGTATGCTGGAACACAACTGGACTAGGAACAGGGACTGGATAAACGGTTGCTAACCTGGGCTGGTTTGGGGTCTTTCAGAGCCGTGGTCAGAAGAGTAGCTGGGTCAGTAGCCAGAAGGTAAAAGTTGTGGAGCTGTGGTCAGGAGGATAGCCAGGTCAGTAGCTAGGAAATCAAGGTTACATTCCGTAGTCAGAGGGTAGCTGAGTTAGTTGCCAGAAGATCAAAGGTAGAAGTTCCATAGTCAAGAGGGTTGCAGAGTCAGTAGCCAGAAATTCAAAGGTAGTAGTGCCTTAGTCAAGAGGGTTGCCAAGTTAGTAGCCAGAAGATCAAAGCTAACAATTCAGTAGTAATAACTCTCTGAAACTCATGGAACAGGCACCCATAGGCTGGGGTAGCCCATTTAATTATAGAAGACAGCCAATGAGGAGAAAGCCGGAAGGGGGGCTCCAATGGACACTGACTCTCGGTCCGAGTCCAGTCTCACAATGCCACGCCTGTGGCTTACATCAACAAGTAAGGAGGTACAAGAAGCCCTGCTGCTTGGTTCGAGGTCAAAACTATTTTGGTTTAGGCAGAAGACAAGGTGCCTGCTATCTCTGCTGTGCACATCCCAGGAGTAGAAAACATCCTTGCAGACTTTCTCAGTCACCACACAGTGGATCTCGGGGAGTGGGAACTTCACCCAGAGGTGTTTGACCTCCTGATACATAAGTGGGGTCTTCCTTGTACAGTCCTGATGGCCGCAAGGGACAACCAGAAAGTTCGGATGTTTTGTTCACAATGGCAGGATCCACTAGCGTTTGCAATGGATGCCCTGTCGATTCCTTGGAGATTCCGGTTGGCTTACATCTTTCCTCCACTTCCCCTGCTGCCCAGGGTCCTGTGGAAGATTTGGATGGGCGGAGTGTCAGTCATCCTGATCACACCTTATTGGACCAGACAGCCTTGGTTTCCGGAACTACTGGCCTTGTTTGCTCAAGAACCATTTCCTTTGACACACAGACCAGATTTTCTTCTTCAGGGCTACCTGTGGAAGGAGGATGTGGACCATCTGGCTTTGACAGCATGGCAGTTGAGGCCTCTGTCCTGAGGAAGAAGGGTTATTCTTCTGAAGTAGTTTCTACCATGATTCAGGCTAGAAAACCTGTTTCTTCCAAAGCATATCATAGGGTTTGGTCTATCTTCCATTCGTGGTTTGTGGACAGCGATCTGTCCTCACAGGAATTTGAGTCTTTTGTAGGTCTTAAGGTAAGGGTTTAAGATGCATTGCCATTTTACCTGATGTCAAGGTCTTCTTTCAGGGTGTTGCTTATGCTTTTCCTGCTTATAAGGCTCCTACCCCTCAGTGGGACCTGAATCTTGTTTTGGGAGTTTTGCAGAGGCCTCCTTTTGAGTCCTTGGCTGCCATTCCTTTATATCTTTTGACATGGAAGATGGCTTTTTTTTTGGCTTTTGACGTGGAAGATGGCTTTTCTTTTGGCAGTAGTCTCTGTCCACAGAGTTGCTGAGTTGCAGGCTTTGTCCTGCAAGCCACCTTTTCTGGTGTTCCACATGGATAAGGTTGTTCTCTGTACCTCCCAGCAATTTCTTCCTAAGGTGGTCTCTGAGTTCCACATCAATCAGGAGATTGTTGTGCCTTCATTCTGACCTAACCCTAAATCTGACAAGGATAGGGATCTCCACTTGTTGGATGTTGTGCATTTCCTTAAGTTCTGTGTGCACCTCACTGAGTCCTTTTGTCAGATTTATGCTATGTTTGTCATCCCTGTGTGTCCCAGGGCTGTTAAAGTGGCATCTAAGGTGACTATTGCATCTTGGATTAAAGCTACCGTCCTCAAGGCTTATGAGCTCAGAGGTATACCCATTCCCTTTCGCATCACTGCATACTCTACTAGGTCTGTTGGCACTTCCTGGGCCTTTAAGTATCAGGCCTCTGCTGATCAGTTGTGCAAGGCAGCCACTTGGTCTTCTGTGCACACCTTCACCAAACACTATCATGTGGATGTGCTGGCTTTGGCTGAATCCAGATTTGGCAGGAAAGTCCTGGAGGCAGTTTTGCCTGTCTAGGACTTTATCTTTCCTGTGCCTTATTGTTCTTTAACCTTTGAGCCCTGTTGGCTCTTGTTCCTGTGTGCTGTGTATCGTTTATCCATGTCCGTTGACACTTTGTTAGTTTGGGTTGTTCCATGTCCTGTATAGTCCCTTGGTATCATGGGGACAAGTGCTTGGTCCTTTCCTTCTCTTCCCACCCTGATAACTTAATGTTGGTGCATCCCTGTGGTACCTGTAAGCTATATTGGATGACAGAGAAAATAGGATTTTAGTCTTACCAATTAAATTCTTTTCTCTTAGTCCATATAGCTTACAAGTCTCCCACCCAGTGAAAGTGACCATGCTTGGTTCCTGTGGCTGGATGTGGGAGTTCTGTTGGGTCCGTGCTCAAAGGAGTTTTTTCTCTTCTTCTTTTTGCTGTCTAGCTCAGTAGGGTTAGTGTCTCAAATCAAACTGGAGGGGAGTAGCTAGGTAGCCTGCTATGAAGGTAGCCCCTGCAATTCTTGGAGAATTGTTCCACACTACTGGGAGGAGCTGTCGCCTCCCCATGGTACCTGTAAGCTATATGGACTAAGAGAAAAGGATTTAACAGGTAAGACTAAAATACTATTTTACTTTAAATTTCACAACATTTGCTACTACTTTCACAAGGTGTGTTTTTGTGGTTGTTTGTATCACTGTCAGATGCAGCAGTTGATTGACACACCTTTCTGTTCTGAGGTGAGCAGTGTTACATCAGTAAAAGGGGCGGGAGGGGGATACTTGATCATTCAATTACTCTTGAACTACAACTTTGACAGTATTGAAATAAAACTTTCCGTGGCCCAAATACTATGAAGATTAATTGGAGCTGCTTTTATTTTGAAACATTACGATCCCTTTTTTTTTTAATTCTGTGACTAACAGGATGTAAAATCACAAGCCAATAAACATTGCTAGTTTAGTATCTGTGGTCAGAGCATGTGAGCAAAGTCACGTACACACTCAGAAAGGTTAATCATGAAGTTAGTGAGACAAAATGTGCATGAAACAACCCAGAGGCTGATCCAATTGATTTTGTGTTCACATAACCTTTAAGGGTCAAACTTTCCACCCTGCAATTACGAGGCTGAAAACTTCCATGAGCATTTCAACAGACTTAATATACACTCCTTGTAAACTACCTACAGATCTTGCCTACTTCTATCCCAGTCTTGTGGGTCACCACTATGGTATTCATCAGAGCACAGTTGATGGAGAGCACTGAATGTGAGTACAGCTTGCTCACAACAAAGATTTTTGCAGGGGTCCCTCTTTGCTATGGGTAAGCTTTCTTCTTTAGTTTACTCTAGGTGAACAAGATGCAAGAGATAGGACAGGACATCAAGTATCAGTTCCAAAATCATGATGGTCCTACTGTAATATGAATAGTTGGTAGGGTGGTGAGTGGTTCATTCTCTTTTTGTTAGGTAGTGGGTGTTTAAAGTGTGGCTTTAACATCAATGATCCAAAATTTCATCTTGGAAATACAAATAAAAGTGAAATCCTTAATGGAACAGGAAGTACCAGTTACCTTCAGCATGAAAAAAGCAGATCTTTACTGATGTATATATCAATAATGTCATTTGGATCAATGTTATTACAAATACTATTCCAGAGTTTGTAGTTTTATTGCCATGGCATGCTTACTTGAAAGCCATAGTGCCTTTTAAATGTAGGACCATAATTAGGTTTATAATAAAATTTACAAATACAGAATATAATACAATTTGAGCATATCCTGAACATTGAATAAACCAGCATATAGAGAAAAGTATTGCTAATCTACCAAAGATGACATAAAAATAATGGGCAATACAAAATACAATAATAGAACTGGTAAAACTGTTTAAAATTATTTTTTTGTATTAAAATCAGTAGTTTTTGGTGTCATCTTTGATGTCATCAAACAGAGCAGGTTGAAAGGAGACTAGTGATATCTTTCTCTTTGTGCTATTTTTATGGATGTTCAGAGTATGCTCACATTGAACATCACCGAATATGAGTACAATTACATTATAAGCGTATTCAGCTTCAGGCCCTACATTTACAGGGTTCAATAGGTGCCCTCAGACTTTTTAGCTTTTTTCTGTATTACCACAAATGGTCATCTATGAGAAGCAGCTTCCTGTATATTGCAAGCAAATTGGACTCTTATTTCAGTGTGCAGGGGCAGTCAGCATATTTTCTACAGGCAATCTTAAGCTGAGGAGTGTATGAGTAGTCCTCCAGCCATCCTATATGTGAGTACCTGTCCACTGGATGCTGTTGATAACTATATAATTTCGTGGGAATAAACCATATTGCACTAGAAGTACCCACTCTCTTATGTTTTGGCTTATCATTTGAAAATCAAAGTTTTGTTTATTGACCTAATCAACAGACATCACTTCATCTGTGCACAGGTTTACAAAATAAAAATAAGGAAACTCATTCCTGTTGCTAGTCAAAAAGGGAAATGAAATAATATTCTATTTTTGTAGCCTGCTGTGCACTGCTCACACTATGGGTCAATATGTTAGTTAGTGTGTACAAACTTGAGATTTGCAGGGGACTTTTATAAGTTTGTTTTTTTGTTCTCTAGGCAATGGTTGAGACTGTTAACAACCTCCTTCAACCTCAATCTCATAATGCATGGCAAGACCTCACTACAAGAGATCAGCTACGTACAGCTACTATGTTACTTGACATTGTTGAAAAAGGAGCATTTGTATTGGCTGATAACCTACTGAAAACTGACATTGTGAGAGAAAACACAAACAATATAAGTAAGTAAGGAAAATCTCAAATTATTGAAACATTGAAAAATGTGTATATTTATATTTTGACGTTGTGTGCTTGCAGGTTTTTACATTGCTGTACATCATTCCCAATGCACCCCCCCACACACACACAAAAGCTGATTTTGGTTTTCAATATAACACTGTAGGATCAAGATATCCCACACTGTTTATATAAATATAGTAATGTGCAAAAGTTTTAGGAAGCTGTAAAAAATGCTGTAAAGTAAGAAAGACAAGTTAATCATTTATAGTCATCAGTTAACAAAATGCATAGTGAGTGAACAGAAGAAAAATCTAAATCAAATCAATATTTGGTGTGACCTTTTCCTTCAAAACAGCATAAATTCTTCTAGGTTCACTTGCACAAAGTCAGTAATTTTGAAGGCATACAGTCAGGTGTATGTTTAAACAATTATGCTCAATTATGATCATCAGTTTAATATGTGGACTGAAATACAATCATTAACTAAAACAGAAAGAGCTGCGTAGGAGGAATAAAACTGGGGGGGGGCAAACTCGGCTAACAAGGTGAGGTTGCTGAAGACACCATGGGGGGGCGGGTGAGAAAGCACCTCCATGATGATGATTCCTGTGGCCTGCTGCCCCATGGATAGATCCATACATATCTATATTTAGGAAGGGTGAGGAGGGGTGGAGACTCCCTGAGGGCACACGGGGGGAGGGGTTCTGTTTAGTTTTAGTATATTACATTTACTGATCTTTTTGCCCAGCTGTCTTAGGGGAAAACTTTAAAGTCACATTATGACTTTATCTATGCTACCTATGTATCAGGCATGTTGTGTTTTTTTTGTGCGTTCTACCCCTGAAAATGCCTCTATGTCATTGAAAAATGTAATAAAGTAAAAAAATAAATAAATTAAAATAAAAAAAAAGTCATATACCATGGCAAGAGTGAGCACAGCAACAACAAGTTATACTGCATCAGCAAGGTCTCTCCCAGGCAGAAATTTCAAGGCAGTTAGGGGTTTCCAGATGTGATGTCCAAGCTCTTTTGAAGAAGCACAAAGAAACAGGCAATGTTGAAGACCATAGATGCAGTGGTCAGCCAAGGAAACTTAGTGCACATCATGCTTACTTTCCTTCGCAATTGGCAGAAAAGTGGGACCCTGGTACACCCATCTACTGTCCGGAGAAGTCTGATCAGAAATGGTGTTCATGGAAGACTTGTGGTCAAAAAGCCATACCACTGACGTAGAAAAAAGGCCAAGCAACTCAACTATGCATGAAAACATGGGAACTGGGTGCAGAAAAATGGTAGCAGGTGCTCTTGACTGATGAGTTAAAATTTGAAATATTTGGCTGTAGTAGAAGGCAGTTTATAGCTGAAGGTCTGGAGAGCAGTACAAGATTAAGTATCTGCAGGCAACAGTGAAACATGGTGAAGGTTCCTTGCAAGTTTGAGGCATTGGTCAGAATTAATGGCGTTGTCAATGCTGATAAATACAGGTAGATACATCTTGCAATACCATCAGGGAGGCATCTGATTGATCCCACATTTATTCTGCAGCATGACAACGACCCTAAACATACAGCCAAAGTAATTAAGAACTATCTTCAGTGTAAAGAACAAGAAGTCCTGGAAGTGATGGTGTGGCCCACACATAGCCCTCATCTCAACATCATCGAGTATCGCTGGGATTACATGAAGAGAGAGAAGCATCTGTTGCTTCCTAAATCCACATAAGGACTGTGGTTAGCTCTCCAAGCTGTTTGGAACAACCTACCTGCCAGGTTCCTTAACGAACTGTGTGCAAGTGTACCTAGAAGAAATGATGCTGTTTTGAAGGCCAAATATTGATTTGATTTACATTTTTCCACTGTTCACTCGCTATAATTTTGTTAATTGATAAAAATAAACTGTTAACATATCTATTTTTGAAAGCATTCTTACTTTAAAGCATTTTTTCACACCTGCCTAAAAAATTTACACAGTACTGTGTGTGTATATACATACACAGGATACCTCATGGGAGTGATAATGTATATTTTAAACAGAAAACACTTACCCTGCAGTGTAGAGATATTCCTTCTCTACATGCAGGGTGCATTTGAAGCTTCTCCATGTACCCAGAGTAGATGTAGAAGCTTCTACTTGGGACAACATAATTATCACGGCCCACAGGCCTACTTTTCTAACCACGTGAAACTGCCAAAGCTGGCGCCTAAACAGTTAAATAATAATTAGTTCTGAGATTATGCTTAGTTCTTCCACCATGTTTAGAGATATCACAGGTAATAAGATAAATGACATTTTTGGAGTGGCAGTTAATACAATTCTTTGTCTTATACTGTTTTCTCATCACTGTGGACAAAAAAGTGATTGTTTATGTCTGGAGTGGATATATGTTTACAGGTAGAATGGTTATTTGTACCACAGCTGTGCATACCACTAGAGGCAGGACAAAATACTTTCTTTTTTTGTTAGACTTTATATATTTCTATGCATCTAATCTATCTATCATATAACTATATATCACTTGGGCCAGTCTTATTACCGGTGCTAGTATTCTTTGGAATGTCTGCCTAGCTCTTTGTAAAATGGGATCTTGCATAAGGGTATGATTACTCTGAGGAGCCTTTTGATTTTTTTTGTTGTAAACCAGTGGTTTATCTTCCTTTATATTTTATAAGATACTGTATATGAAGGGTTCTATTCAAAAGTATCATTAACATCCTCCATATCATAGACATTATCTTCACATTTCCCTTGAGAATGTTACCCTCTATTTTAATGTTACTCCCTTCGACACAATTTCTTCTAACACGCTGAAACGGACTATAAAGGATATTGTTAATCCACTAAATATGGTGACCACTGTTTGCATGTAAATAACTATCATTGTCCACATTTTTGCGATGTTTGTAGTAGCTATTTGTCCATCCTTCTGATCAAGAATCAAATCAAGAAACCCAATATCATCTTACAAAAGATTACTGACAAAGGATTATTATCATACCTGGGAACTTTTTACTTAGGGCTGCCTGGAGGACAACCCTCTAATGTCGATGAGGGTAGAGAAATGACACAATTCGTGTCATTAAAAAGGGGTGGGGCTTAATTATGAGGGGGCAGGACTAACAAACATTAAAAAAAACATATAGAATACACTAGGGGAGGGCTAGTAGAGGGCGCTCAGTGGCAGGAAAAGGGTGGGATTGTGCACAAGTGGGCAGGGTTTCCCCAGTCAGGTCTGGTGAGAACTAGTCAACTCATAACAAGATGCATCTCAGCTGACCTTTTTTCACCACACCCACCTGCAATTTCATAGTGACATCAAAGAGATGGTAGTGATGGAGGAAGGCTCCAGGAATAGGTTTATCAGAAGCATTTGTTTTCTTATCTGAACTCTTTGTTGAGAAACAAAAGACAGTTTGGACATCTGTCCTCACTCCTTTCATATGTACCTAGGAGAGACCTTCCATCTCAAATGCCTAATTAAGGAATGCATTTTGTCAAACCCTTTGAAGCAGCTTTTATTGATTTCATGATTTTTCTCCTGGAGTTTGGGAAAGTTGACATTGCCCTGATTCCTGATTAAGGAAACATAATTCCAATTGTATATTCTGAAGCCATATATATATATATACTGATATATATGTATATGTTTATATCCATATAACTTATAGACATATATGCAGACACACACATAAACACACACATATCTCCACACATACAAACCCCTGTTATAAGTCATATTTGATCAATTTGACTTTTTTACACTGGTGTTTGCCTAAAGCCTAGACAGTGATAAACATGGGGTATCTAATTACAGACCAAAATCCTTATTCTCCACATTATCTAAAGTCATGAATAAATGTGTTAGTCACACTAAGGGTAATGGGAGAATCCAGACATGGACCCCTTGCTCACAAGTGCCTAGAGAGATCAGCTGCACCACATTGATGAGGCCCAACAAGGTTGAAACACACGTCTGGGGCTAGCTGCTTCCCTTGTTCAGAGAAGAATTGTCTAGCATTTCTTGGCTGGACTGTCATTTTGGCAGGACCTGTATGATATGCTTCAGTATATTTCTTCTCTGTGTATAGCATTTGTGAGCTAAAAGAGATTGCACCCTGGGCTCAAGGACACAGTCCCAGTGAGCTTTTGCATACCCTTGCATGAGTCTAGTTGAGCATATCTGACTTCTTCTACCTATATGCAAATTGCTCTTAGGGTTAGTAACCCTAAGGGTAATGGGGGAATCCAGACATGGACCCTTTGCTCACAAGTTCCTAGAGGGATCAGCTGCACCTCACCGATGAGGCCCAACAAGGCCGAAACATACGTCTGGGGTTAGCGGCTTCTCTTTTTCAAAGAAGAATTATCTGGCATTTTGTGGCTGGACTGGCATTTTGGCAGGATCTGTATGATATGCTTCAGAATATTTCTTGTCTGTGTTTGGCATTTGTGAGCTAAAAGAGATTGCACGCTGGGCGTGAGGACACAGTCCCAGTGAGCTTTTGCATACCCTTGCAAGCTCGTTAGTTTAATTGAGCATCTCTGACTTCTTCTACCAAAATATATATAATGACACTCCTTATGGTAACAGTAAATTAACAAATGATTCAATTGTAATACAGCAGTATAGGGCAGATAATATACAATAATTGAAGTGCTGAATGCATCTAGAAAAGAACTGATGCCCCAGATGACATCCAATTGGAGAGCTGCAGTTAGTTATGGACTGAGTAAAGAAAGCTGTTCCATTTCACAGTATATCACTACACGTTTACCTTTCAATATAGCCAAAGGAACCTTAAAAAAATGAAGAAGAAGAATAAAAGAATGAAATGAGGAAAACAGAATAAAAGAAAATAGAAAAAAGGAGAAAAGCCTATCCCATATGGATTCCACTGTAGGGCCAGTGATTAAGATATCAAGCTGAGAATTAAACCCTGAGATGCTCAGGCTTGCTAGTGCCACAAGATAGCTAACACAATCCTAATAGAACAATAAATGAAGTAGATGGGATATAATGCCAAAGGTTGTCTGTGGCCATCCAGGAAGTATATTGAGAACATAAGTAAAACTCATCACGTAAAGATTTGGGTATTGTGGCAAGTGTTATAAAATGTTCCCCACCCACTCTTTTTTCTTTCCATTGTTTTAAAGGTTAGTGGAGAAGGATGTATCCAATTAGTTAGCATTCATCATTTATTCGTTATCCTTTGCTTGGTTATATTGAAAGGTTAGTATCATTTTTATGGCCAACATTATTAGATTATTTGTTTATATGTATGTATATATATTTTTTTATTTATATAGGCCATCTTGTGTACTTGGCCCTTTAGAGCTTACATTTAGTATAGAAGGGGTACAGTAAGTGCAGTGATTAAGTGGTTATATAGAAAATCATGATGGGAACACCAGGTGAGCATATATTAGGAAAAAAGGTCCCTGCCCTGTAGTGTTTACAATCTAAGTATTTATCAATGTGTACCTAGATTTAGCCCAAGATTCACTCTGTGAATACACTCCCAGGAGGAAAGGTCAATTACTCACAGGAATATTGAAAAAGTTTGTACTTGAGGGCATGACCATAGTAGATGAAAAAGAGATACCCATGGCTTTGAGCACTTTACATCCTGTCAGTTAGGCCTATTCTGTGTCCTATTGTGGGAGGGACATACTCCCTTTGTACAAGTCTATAAGGTAACTCATTAAAATAACTAGAGGGGGAGAATCTCAATCTACCCAAAAAACTAATAACTATTCTTGGGTAAGTTCAGGAGCATCACAGATCCAACCAGCTGACCCTCCCCTTAACCTATGTAAGTCAGTGGGTGGGAAGATTCATTTATAGATACTTGTTGTACACAGTCTGACTAGTGCATGCTGTTTCAAATAGTAATCTGATGAGTATGATGGAAGGCGTGGAGAAAAGAAAAGCAATAATTAGCAGAGAGTTTATATTTAGTTTGCAGTTCTGAGAAATTATAAATAGCTCCCTAAGTCAGGGTTTTTGTAGATGTCCAGTGGTTGCTATGCCCTTTAACACCCAGCACTCCCATCTTGAAAATAAGGATACATTAAAAAAAAAAAGTAGAAACACTGAGGTATACTTGTTTGCAAATACTTTTTGACTCCCTATTTGCCAGGTATTTATTGTGCTATGCTAGTAGTGAGTCAGAATGACAGTGAGATGGCATACTGATTTCTGTGCGTGGAGAATAAAGTTTAACTCCAAATGTGGGTAAAACTTTGATTTCTTTCCCAGTCGGTGTAGGTGTTAGTAATTAGTAATCCAGTATCCAGCAAATCTTAAGAGGATGGCCATATTATAGAAACATAAATTAAGAGGGTATGGCCCCCGTGTGATTTTGATTGTTGAACTAAACTAATCTTTGTTAAATTTTAATTCCAAATACCATTTTGAAACTTCCTCCTGTGTATCAAGTGGATATCAGTTTTTGAGAGAAATGTAGAAAGAATCTGTAGTGGATACAAAAATCTAGGGCAGGAAAGATTTTTCAGTTGTGGGCCACATGATCAGAAAACCAGAAGTGTGAGGGCTGCATTATGTTTTGTTGTTCATGATGGTGAACTATAGACCAACAGCTGTTCAAAAATACATATTTATTTATTGATCAGGTCAACGACAATACTGTAACAGGCAACTATTCTTGAACTGTACAGTACTGGCAGTCAGGGAGTACGTCTTACTGGCCTACTAGTTCATGTGTGCTAGTTAATTACGTAAAAATATCAGGTGGGCCACACTTTTATAAGCGTAATTCTTCCCACAAAGGAGAGCTGCAGACACATCCAATGTACCTGGTTACTAACTAAATCGCCTTCCCTTTCTATACTGTCTAGCCCAGTATTTATTGCCCCCCCCCTTCCTAGTTTAAAATCTCCAGCCGTCTAGCCATCCTCTCCCCAAGCACTTGAAGACCCTCTTGCATTCAGGTGCAATCCATCACTACTATAGAGTGAGCTTGTAGTGCACAATCCCATTATATGTTCTATTCCCACTATACAAAAATGTCACATGAAGGCACAAGCCTATTAATTTGAGAGATAACCAACAAATAACCCAACCACAAAAAGGAGGTGGGGAGTTTCCACTATATCTCTAGGTGAAATCCATTATGTATATAGTGCAGTAGACCACAAAACATTCAGGTGACTTTAAAAGTTTAAGCTTCTGTCGGGGTGTCAAACCAGAAAGAATCATTATCGGTGCGAACGATTAGCCTAGTTGGATATACAAGAGCAAATCTGAGTGCTTTTGCGAACAATTATTTACAGGTACCAGAGAACTCCTTCCATTTTGGAGAGAGAGAGGTAGGAAAATCCTGTAATAGCTGATGGCTTTGAAGTTTCAATTGGGACAGTTTCCTATAGGCTGTAAAAATGTTCAATTTGTCAAAGAAATTAAGTAACTTAAATATAAATGGTTGATGCTTTTGGTTGTCCTTAGGAATAGAAATAAACTTGTAAAGACAAAAGGAAAAGGAGGTCCTTCTTCAGTATTCTCAATTTCTTTCTTGAGACACCATATCATCACCAATGGAATGATGACAAGATATGTGGTTGGAATTATATATATATATATATATATATATATATATATAAAATATGTCTGCTAGCTTACAAGCTTTTTATAGCTGCTGCCTCTTACAGCTTCCTTCAAGATCTTCAAATGAGTATGTTAGGCTGCTCTCCCAAATCATCCTCTGAGGAAGTCAAATATATAGAACAAAAACAGACAAAAAAGGGAGCGCTAATAGTGCCTTATCAAACTAGACCCAACATACATTAAAATAAATATATTACATACATTAAAAAGTGTATGTGTCATATAATATTATATACACAGCTAAAGGGCATGCAGAGAAATTCCTACCATCTCTGCTCGGTTTCAGTAACAGATAAGTACGCTTCCGGATGGAAAACCACTCCACAGACTGCTCAACAAGCACTCAGCAACTCCAGAATTCTGTATTTTTATTGTAAAATTAAAAATAATAAAATCCAAAAGCAACCCACATGTCAACACGTTTCGCAGCATACTCCACTGCTACGTGAAGAACATAGGCTTCATACAACAAAGGAGTTGACTGACAAACGTGAAATTTAAAAAGTCATCTCTCTCTTTGGTCCAATTTGAATTAATTCCTGGCATGCAATTGTTAGTTAAAACAGAAGCTTTTTGATTCATTCATTCTGGACAGAAAAGCTACATTAAATTAATGACAAACATTTATTCACATTTAAAATTAAAATAATGTCTTGATACTTTGTTGCCTTAATTTGATTAATTCACTCAGCTTTAAATTTTTACTGTCATTATGCTCTATACCGGTTTAAATGTAAACAATCCAACCCAAAGAAGAGAGAAGTGACTTTTCATATAATACATTGTAATAAAAAACAATGTAAGATATAATAAATACAATTATACAGTTTCTTACATTTAAACGATACAAGGTAATGAAGGAGCTGTGATTCTGAAAAAAACAATGTACAGTACTCTGCAAAAGTTTTAGGCAGGTGTAAAATGTGATAAAGTAAAAATGCTTTCAATAATAGACATGTTAATAGTTTATTTTTATCAATTAACAAAATGCAAAGTGATTGAACAGGAGACAAATATAAATCAAATAAATATTCGGTGTGACCACCCTTTGCCTTCAAAACAGACATGAGACCAAGGACGTTCACGTGATGGGATCGATGGCAGGCCGCTGGTACCCGCCCAAATTACGTTTGAAACGATACCATTATCTTTGCGCATTGGGGCACTACATTCCGAGGAACAACGGTTTCAGATTATCCATTCCCCTCATCATGCCGTGATCCTGGGGTTTCCTTGGCTACATTTGCACTACCCCAGGTTCAACTGGCAGACTTGTGAAATTACGGCATGGTCTGAATTTTGTGACAAACATTGCATTTCCCACCCCACTAGGATTATGTGTACCTCCCCCTCTGTGCCAGCTGAATACTGCCAATTCAGCAACGTTTTCAGCAAGGGAGAGGCCAGTGTGTTGCCGCCGCATAGGGCGTGTGACTGTGTGATTGATCTGCCTCCTGGTGCCGTCCCTCCTCGGGGTCGTGCTTGCCCGTTGTCTTGCGAGGAGAATCAGGCCATGGAGGAGTACATTTCGGATGCCCTAGGAAGGGGTATTATCAGGAAGTCATCCTCGCCCGCGGGGGCTGGTTTCTTCTTTGTAAAAAAGAAAAGTGGTGAACTATGCCCATGTATAGATTATCATGGACTGAACAAACTGATGCCAAAAAACACTTATCCTATACCATTCATTACCGAGCTGTTTGACAGATTGAAGGGCTCCTCCATCTTTACCAAGCTTGATTTGCGGGCTGCCTATAACTTGATAAAGATAAGGGCCGGTGATGAGTGGAAAACGGCATTCAATACCAGATCTTGGCATTATGAATATCTGGTAATGCCTTTCAGGCTATGTAATGCACCCGCAGTATTCCAAGAATTTATTAATGATATCCTACGTGACATGCTACAGTCTTCTGTAGTAGTGTATCTTGATGATATTCTCATACATTCGTCCAGTTTGTTGCAAAACATCAAGGATGTGACCGCAGTTCTGCTCAGACTCTGTGAGAATAAACTATATTGCAAAATCGAGAAATGCGAATTCCACAAGCCCATGGTGCCATTTCTGGGCTTCATTATTTCTAAGGATGGCATTGCGATGGACAAGGATAAGCTGGCAGCAGTCCTGCAGTGGCCACATCCTAAAGGGCTCAAGGCTATCCAACACTTTCTCGGTTTTGCTAATTATTATAGGAAATTCATTAGAAACTTTTCCACAATTGTAAAACCATTGTCTAATTTGACACACAAGGGTGCAGATCCCTCCCAATGGTCTCAGGAAGCTGAACAAGCTTTTGTAACACTAAAATCCACATTTGCTTCTGCTCCTGTACTGTCCCACCCCTATCCCTCCCTTCCATTCACTCTGGAGGTCGATGCCTCGGAGTCCGGGGTAGGGGCAATATTGTCTCAGCGACTGGACCCTGGGAATATGTTAATGCCTTGTGGATTTTTCTCAAAGAAATTGTCGAGCGCTCAGAGCCACTATGAGATTGGGGACAGAGAACTTTTGGCAATTATCCTTGCCCTCAAAGAATGGCGACACCTGCTTGAGGGTACCAGAACCCCGGTACTGATCTTGACTGATCACAAAAACTTAACGTACCTTTCTGAGGACAAGAGATTGTCCTCTTGTCAGTCTAGATGGGCCTTGTTTTTGTCCTGCTTTAGTTTTATTGTATCCTATTTGCCCTGTTCCAAAAATGTTAGGGCAGATGCCCTGTCTAGACAATTCAACCCAGACACAGAGAGAGATGAGACTCCTGTACCAATCATTCAGCCTGATCGCAATCTAGCCACATTACGAACCAGCATTACTTCGCCTCTGGGGGAGGAGATCCTCGCTAACCAAGCTACTTCACCACCTGATACCCCAGTAGGCAAATGTTTTGTAGCCGAACCCTTCCGTACCTGTCTACTTGAAACCTACCACGCATCTAAGGCTGCTGGTCACGATGGCAAGAATCAATTGATCTGGTCTCTCTCACAGTTGTTCTGGTGGCCTTCCTTGCGTGCTGACTGCACTGCATTCACTGCAGCTTGTTCTACATGTGCCTGTGCCAAGTCCCCTAGACACCTTCCGGTGGGCCTGCTCCCACCTATACCCAATGGTGAACGTCCTTGGTCTCATGTCTTGACTTTTTGGGAGAATTATCGGTGTCTAGGAGATATTCCTTTATTTTGATGGTAGTCGATATATTCTCTAAGATGGCACACTTTGTGCCTCTTCCTGGCCTTCCCTCTGCTCAGGAGTTGGCAATGGTATTTGCCAGAGAGGTCTTCTGGTTGCATGTCGTACCCAGGGTGCTGGTGTTGGACCGTGGGAGCCAATTTGTGTCTAGGTTTTGGAGGGCAAATGGGCATTCAGTTATCATTTTCTTCTGCATACCATCCCCAAACCAAAGGAGCCACCAAGCATGCCAATCAAGGACTGGAACAATTTCTATGCTGTTTTTGTGTCCGATCATCATGATAATTGGGCCGACCTGTTGCCTTGGGAGGAGTTTGCCAGGAATTGTGTGGTTAATTCATTGTCCGGGAGCTCCTCGTTTCTCATCAACTACGGGTTTCAACCATGCTTGCTCCCGGACTCATTTCAGACGCAGCAAATTCCAGCTCTGGATGAGCAAATGGAGCAACTCCAGAGGACCCTCAGTGCTTCTTTCCAGCGTTATCAGTGTCAAGCTAATTGCAGACAGTTGCCGGCAGTCTCCTTCCAGGTTGGGGACAGGGTATAGCTCTCTCTCTCTCTATCTGAACCTGTAGACTCCATGTAACAAGTTGGCTCCCCGGTTCGTTGGTCCCTTCAAAGTTATCCGCAGAATGAACCCTGTGTCGTATGCTCTGGACCTCCCAGCATCCATGTGGATTCATGTGTTCCACGTAGCCTTGTTGAAGCCTCTGGTATGCAACCGGTACACTACTACTCCTGTGGCTCCTGGTCCTGTTCAAGTGCAAGGTCAAGAGGAGTATGAAGTTCAAAATATTACTGACTCACGTAGATTCAGAGGTAAACGTCAATATCTGGTTCATTGGAAGGGTTACGGTCCAGAAGAGAGTTCCTGGGTCAATTCAAAAGACCTTCATGCTCCCAGATTGTAGCGCAGTTTCCATGCCAAGTATCCCCAAAAGCCAGGCTCCCCTTCTCGGAGAGGGGTCTTTGAGAGGAGGGTACTATCACAGTGCCCGTGATTCAGTGACATTTTGACATGTTTCTTCCTGACACCTTGTTATTGGCTGTGCTATCTAGCTCCTTCCAGTGACAGCCTTTATATACCCTGGGCTGGCACTTATGGGTTGCCCATTTGCGGTGTATCTGTTGCCTAGCGCTTGTTCCGATTACTCTCATTGATACCAGTGTATGACCCGGACTGTTTTGACTACTCTGCCTCTGTTTACCGTTCCTGCTCTGTGTACCGACTCGGATTGGCTGACGTTCCTGCTCCCTGTATTGACCTAGCCTGCCTGACGTTCCTGCTCCGTGTACTGACTCGGCTTGTCTGGTGATCCTGCTCCATGTACTGACCCGGCATGATTGGCGATCCTGCTCCGTGTACCAAATCGGCTTGGCTGAAGTTCCTGCTCCGTGTACTGACCCGGCTGGGTTGAAGTTCCTGCTCCTTTACTATTCCTGCTGTCTAGCCACTCCTCTCTTGCTGTTGCTGATGGTACAGTGGTCTTGCCAGTACTCTGGTGGTCCGGTTCCGCATAGTAGTCCAGTCCTTGATCAGTTCACATACTGTGCCTGTGTTTGTCTCCGGTATATTCCGATTTGCACCACGTTCGCTCAGTCTGCTTCAGCCATCCCTGAGGTTGGGTTCAGTTGGGCGCCTCAGGTTACTTCCCATCTGCAGACCGGAGCGTTCGTTAACCCCGTCAGGGGAGGTGCTGGGCATTCGTATATGAGTCTGAAGTCTCAGTTGGGCGTATGTTATCCTACGACACTAAACACTGACTCACGCTTGTTTATAGTCTCAGTTGGGCATTCACTCTGGCAGCCTTCCTCCTATGTAGCCTTAGCCACGCTGGCTTAACCTGTTGCATACTTGTCAGTCGCTGTTGTGACTCTCTGCGTAGAGAGTTACATTGGTCCTCCCAACATCAGGGTCAACTCAGTCATTGGCCTAATTGTTTCTCTTGGTCATATTTACACTGTATCAATTGTGACTTACCTGACCTGTGTCAGTACTGTATATTTGTTCTACATACTGGACCCATGTGGGTTAATCATACCATTGTAAACTGTCCTGTGTCAGTTTACCAATGTTCTGTATGCGGGACCCGCGAGGGCTACTGTTATTCTTTGTGTGCAAATAAAATTGTGTTTTTACCAAGACCTTCCGTTTCTGAGTGTACTGAACCGTAACAACAGACCTTTGGTTTCGGAAAGGTACATCAAGTTTTTATGATCGGTGAAAATGAGGATGGGTACACTACTGCCCTCAAGCAGAAGTTGCCATTCAGGGATAGCCAAAATAATCGCCAGCAGTTCTCGATCCCCAATCTCATACTTCCTTTCTGCAGGACATAATTTCCTGGAAAAGAACCCTCATGGTAGTAAAAGCCCTTCCCCCCCAGAACACTGAGACAGGAGAGCTCCAACTCCCGACACAGACACATCAAGCTCCAGAGTAATGGGTAAAGTGATATTAAGATGTATCAGAATGGGAGCCTTGGTGAAGGCAGCCTTCAAGGATTCGAATGCCTGTATAGCCACTGGAGACCATTGAGAGGGATTGCAAGCCTTACGCGTCATATCCGTAAGGGGTTTAACCAACGTAGAAAAATTCTTTATAAACTTCCTATAATAATTGGCAAACCCCAAACAGAATGGAGGCCAATGGGAGGCTGCCATTCAAGAACAGCAGAGAGCTTCTGAGGATCCATGGCGAATCCAGTAACTGAAATAACATACCCAAAAAAGGTGACTTGAGACTTGTGTAATTCGCATTTGTCTAGTTTCGCATATAACCCATTTTCTTGCAAGAGTTGAAGAACCCTGACAACATCTGATCGATGGGCCTCCAAAGTGGGACAGTGTATGAGAATATCATCCAAGTATACAACAACACATTGTTGCAAAAAGTCCCTAAGAACGTTATTCATGAATTCTTGAAACATCGCAGGAGCATTACATAAGCCAAACGGTATAACCAGGTATTCATAGTGACCACTTCTAGTATTGAACACCATCTTCCACTCATGGCCCTCCTTGATTTTGGTAAAAAATTTGGACCCCTTCAAACGATCGAATAGTTCGGAGATTAAGGGAATAGGTGTGGAGTAGTTTGACTCTTAGAACCTCAGGAACGAAACATCTCCCATTAGGAGTCCTTCAAATGATCGAATAGTTCAGAGATTAAGGGAATCGGGTAAGCATAGTCGATACAGGGCCGGAGCCCACCATCTTTTTTTGAGACAAAAAAAAAAATCATGCCCCATCGGGAGAGGTGGATTTGCCTCCATGGCTTTGTTTTCGGTCACTGACAAGGGGTAAACTTGGCCCTTGGGAGGGACAGCACCAGGCAACAAATCAATAGTACAATCATACGGTCGATGGGGAGGCAGCGAACCTGCCTTGGTTTTGCTAAATACATCACTGTACTACAGATACTTGCTAGGTAACGAGGGCAGGGAGGAAGTACATAGGACTTTAGTGGGTTTGCGAAGGCAAGATACCTCACACAGTGGAGACCAGACCAAAATGTCAAAAACACACCAATCAAATTGGGGTTGTGTTTTTGTAACCAAGTATAGCCCAACACAATCGGATAATGAGATTGAATAACTTGAAACTGAAGCATCTCCTGATGCAGAGCCCCTACCGGAAGGGACACAGGACTGGTCTCGTGAGTGACCTATGCAGGATGTAGTGGCCTACCATCAATAGCCTCGACCACTAGAGGGGAGGTGCAAAGCTGCATGGGTAGCCCATGTTTTTCCATAAAAGAAGCATCTATAAAGTAGCCCATGGCACTGGAGTCTACAAGAGCCCTGATAGTTACAGATTCGATGGTCATGAGCTGCTTGGAGGCAGAAGAGGAGCGGGCAGAAATGTCAAAAACTTGCTTAAAGGAGGCAAAAAATTTGGTAAAATTATAAATGATTGGCTTATCCATTACCCAAAGCGGATTCACCCAAGCAAAGGCATTATCGGATAGAAGCAAAATCAGGCCTGGGGGACCATCTTCAGAAATATACCAACTTGGTTCAGAAAGCCTCGGCAAAGAGATGGGTCCCCCCCATATCGTTGTGGCAATGGTGCAGAACCAGACAAGCCTTGTAAAAGAACTGGCTCGGAAGCTGCCCCCATAGTCATGCTGGTAAAGGTGCCGCTGTGGCCACCAGCTGTCCTGGGGGAAGGTCCAAGTGGACCGTTCTGTTAAGAAGGGTCTGTAATACTAAAGCCAATTGATCTATCCTTTGATCTTGCTGATCCATCCTGGAAAGGATGTTCTGGATCGGAGGATTCCCAGTGCCCTTGGGGTTCATGGCCCTTTCATAATGTCACAGAACTCACTGGGAATGATGATCAGACACAGGAATACGATCAATAAAGCTTTATTAATAGTATAGTAATAAGACAGGCAATAATAACAAAAGAACAGACCAGGAGATTGACCCGCAGTAGTCAGAGGACTACGAGGTAGTCGACCAAGCCACAGGGTACTGCAATAGTAGCAAATCCAAGGGCCAGAAGACTATGAGGGTAGTCAGCCAAACCAATTATCAGGAGCCAAAGAGTAGATAGCCAAGCCAATAGTCACTAGCACCAAGGACACAGCCAAACCAATGGTCTATAGCCTAAGGAGGTAGTTGGCCAAGCCAGTGGTCAAGAGCCCAAGTAGGAGTAGTCAGCCAATCCAATGATCAAGAGACTGTGGAGGTAGTTAGCCAAGCCACTGTCAAGAGACTATGGAGGTAGCCAGCCAAGCCAATGGTCAAGAGCCTGTGGGGTAGTCAGCCAAGCCAATGGTCAAGAGCCTGTGGTGTTAGTCAGCCAAGCCAATAATCGGTGTGACACAACCATACCGCTAAGCAGGTTGCATTGCAGTTAACCTGGATGAAACAACTGTTTTATGAAAGCTCTATAGTAAGATTTTGACCATGCTACTCGCCCCTCTCCTGCCTCAGCTGATCCATACTAATAAAGTGGGATTTGTACCAGGGTGCCAGGCTGGTGACAACACTAGGAAAATTGTTAATATTATCCACATTGTAAGCACGCGGAACATACCATCGATTCTTCTCAGTCTAGATGCTGAGAAAGCATTTTGATCTAATCCACTAGCCATACTTGTTTTGAAGTCCACCATAGCTTTGGGATTAGGGGTGCTTTTCTTCATGCGATACAGTCCTTATACTCCTGCCCTACCTCGACTTTGACAAATGTCTACGGAGTCACAACACTATTTTGCAATTCTTAATGGCACTAGACAGGGCTGTCCCTTGTTGCCCTTGCTCTTTTCCCTAGCAGTAGAACCACTTGCCCAGGCAATAAGATTGTCCCCAGACATAGCGGGTATTGAACTCCCCAGCGGACACTCTAAGATCTCACTTTATACAGATGATGTCATTTTGACACTCTATAAGCCCCATATCTCACTTCCCATCCTCTTTTCTTTGCTGCGACTGTTTGAACAGCTTTCAGGTTACAAGATATATGCTGACAAATAAAAGGCCTTATCTCTCAGGCTATCTGGACAGGATCTAGTGCACATAAGGGACAACTTCACATTCACTTGGCAGCCCTCCTTCTTATGATATCTAGGTATAAACTTGACTGCTGATTATGCCTCTCTATTTTCTGTGAATTATCCTGACTTATTTAGTCAATTGCGTGGGGACCTGAACCATTGGCAGGAGTTCAACATCTCCTTGGTGGGTCGTATCAACTCAGTAAGATGAATATACTCCCTAGATTGCTGTAACTCTGCCAGTGAAAATTACGATCCTTCTAGTCTGTTATCTTCAATTTCATTTGGTGAGGTAAAAAACCATGGATCTCTCATTCTGTCCTAATGAGACCTCCACTCACAAGTGGGTTGGCAGTCCTGGATATCTATCAATACTACAGCTAATATTCTGGTTCCAGGACAAGGACTTCCCTCAGTGGACTACTATTGAGCGAGGTTCTGTGGATCCAATGGTACTTCCTGACCTGCTGTGGAGCTCTAAAGGTCCCTCTACACTGTGTTCTCCCTTGCTGGCCAGTAGTTTATTTCCAGTTAGTGATTCTGTGAGCTGCGAGGGTCTCCATCAAGGATTGTACCGCTACTTGGTAACCCAGCTTTCCCCCCGGGTATGCACCTCAGATCATGTTTGGAGGACCGCGGGCCTTCACTTGCTTCATATCTGGGACTGAACGCACCTGAACTCCTTCACTTGCATTCACAAACTACACTCAATTCCACATTCGGCTTTTTACCAATATTTACAATTACATAATTTTTTGACCACCCTGTCTCCAGCTCTTACTTTCCCACCATTGATCTGCTTTGAGAGGTGTTCTTGACCAAGCCAACACTAGGACATGCATTTCAACATTGTATAAGCTACTGAACTCCTCTACGTTGTCCTTTAAACACAAATACATGTTGCACTGGGAATGAGCTCTGGGCCTGGAGATCCCCGAGACAACCTTGTCTCAAATTTGGTGAAATGCCTCCAAAACCTCAAGGTAAATGCTTACAAACTCCTGTTCAACTGCACTCCCTTAATCAGATCTCTGTTGGAGAGGCTGTCTCTACATACTTAGATACTGATATCTCATGTCCTCACTGCTGCTAGGTAGGAGGGGCTGAAAATGATCCATCTGTTTTGGTACATCTTGGTACCAGTGATAAAGCTGGAGGAAGATAGAGGTCCCTAAACAATTATTTCAAGGATTTAGGGTCCAGGCTCAAGGCAAGGACCTCTAGGGTAGTGTTTTCTGAAATACTACCTGTGCCAGTGCAGGTAGGCAGAGGGAGTTCAGAGAGCTTAATGCATGGCTCAAGTATTGGTGTAGGAAGATGGGTTTTGGTAAGGGAGCCACCATGCTAGGGGATAGAATGCTAAGAAGGTTGGAGGAGCTTTTAAACTAGGAAAGAAGTGAGGTTATAGATAGCAAAAATTGGGTAGATAGAGTAGATAGGAACTGGGTCCGAGTAAATGATCATGAGGGTGGAGAAGGGGTAGGGAGGAATGTAGCCAATAGGGAGGAACTCATATTAAATGAAGATGTAGAAAAAAGACAAGTAGTGTGTAAAATATGTAAACACTTCAAAATGAACTGTATGTTGGCAAATGTAAGAAGTATGGGAGATAAAATGGGAGAACTAGAACTGCTTGCGTTTAATGAGGATTTACTGAAATATGGTGGGATAATACACGATTGGGCTGTAAATATTGAGGGCTATTCCCTGTTTAGGTGTGTTGATTAGAGAGGATAAGGAAAAGGCAGATATTCTAAACACTTTTTTTTTTTTGCATCCGTATATACAAGAGAACAAGGAATTGTAGAAGAGATTCAACAAGTAACAAATAAAACCATACCATTATCAGATATTGGGTTAAAGAGAAACTAACACCCCTACAAGATGTAGCCTCAATTAGAGTGTTATAATCCGTTACAACGCGCTGTGTAATTATATTTTGTTTTAAATGTGTTATTAATGAATAAACCGTAATTGTAAAAAATACCTGGTGACGTCTTCCCCCCAGAAAAGCGCATTGCACATGTCAGCAACAGAGCAGATTGGCTCTCTTGTAACTCCCCCCAGCTACACGAAAACACCTACGTCATCAGGTTTAGATTCTCGTGCTGGTCCTAGAACACTAGGGATAGCGGAGGCAACCCAGATAGGATACTGCAAGTGACCGAGTCCCTAGAACGCTAGGGATAGCGGAGGCAGCACAGATAGGACACTGGCAGATGATGAGTCCGTAGAACGCTAGGGATAGCAGAGGCAACACAGCTAGGACACTGGCAAGTGACCGAGTCCCTAGAACGCTAGGGATAGCAGAGGCAGAATACTGGCAAGCGACCAGAGCTACTCGCAACACAGTCTCCCAGGTGACCTAGGGAGTGACAGGCCAAGCAGGTGCTGTAGCGGTAGTCACTGCGTAGCGAGAGTAAGAGTAACGGAGCACAGGGTACACACCCAGATGGGTCAGCCAAAGCCAGATCGGTACACATGGAGGTAGTCAGCCAGTCCTAGTCAGCAATGGAGCGGGTTCTCAGCCAAAGCCAGATCTGTACACACAGAGGTAGTCAACCTGTCCTAGTCAGCAATGGAAAGCAATAACACAGGAGCGACAGGAGCAAAGTCAGGCGAGCCGGGTCATACATGAAGCAGGAACAAGCAGCAACTTAAACACTAGGTACAGGTACACCACGAAAGGGCGCTGAAAAGATGACATGAGAGAGTTTAAAAAGGCTAGCCCTGGGTGGAGCCAGAGCCCAATAACCAAAAAGAACCGTGCAAGGAGAAACCCGGAAGTAACAATGTCACCCTCCCGCTAGGATCATGGGCACCGTGATAGTACCCCCTCTCAATGACCCTCTTCCCACGGAGGAGGACCAGGCTTCAGTGGGAATATAGAATGGAATCTGCGCAACAGGAGCGGAGCATGGATATCAGAGTAGTTCACCCATGAGCGTTCCTCTGGACCATATCCCTTCCAGTGCACCAGGTATTGGATCTGCCCACGGAATCTACGTGAATCCAGAATACTCTGCACCTCGCATTCATCATGGTCTTGAATACGAACCGGGCCAGGGACTGCAGGAGTAGATGTGTATCGATTACATACCAAAGGTTTGAGTAGAGATACGTGGAACACGTTGTGTATAGGCATAGATGCCGGCAACTCTAAGGCATAGGAAACAGGGTTGACTCTACGGAGTACCCGGAACAGACCCACGAATCGGGGAGCCAACTTAATGCATGGAACTTACAACTTAAGGTTCCTGGAGAATAACCATACCAGGTCCCCCACCTGGAATACAGGGGCAGGCAACCTTCTATTATTGGCATGCCGCTGATATAGTTGAAAGGAGTCACGTAGGGAATTCTGAACTTTTGCCCAAGTGGAGTGAAGTTGCCTAATGTGCTCATCCAGAGCTGGAATCTGCTGTGCTTGGAAAGTATCCGGGAGCAAGCATGGTTGGACCCCATAGTTGATAAGAAAGGGTGAGCTCCCGGAAGAATTGTTAACAGCGCAGTTCCTGGCAAAATCTGCCCATGGCAACAAGTCAGCCCAGTTGTTGTGATGATTGGAAACAAAACAACGTAGAAATTGCTACAATCCCTGATTGGAGTATTCAGCAGCCCCGTTGGTCTGGGGATGGTACTCAGACAAGAACGAAAATTGAATACCCATTTGATCACAGAACACCCTCCAGAACCTGGACACGAATTGGCTCCCGCGATCTGAGACCAGGACCTTGGGGACTCCATGGAGTCGAAACACCACCTTCGCAAATACCATGGCCAATACCTTAGCCGATGGCAAGCCAGGGAGCAGCACAAAGTGGGCCATTTTCGAAAATTTATCAACCACCATTAGTATAACCGTATAGCCATTAGAGACAGGCAGTTCTCCCATGAAATCAATAGATACATGTGATCATGGGAGGTCACCATTGGGAACTGCTTGTAAAAGCCCAACTGGAAGGTGCTTTGGGGACTTGGAGCGAGCATAAGTAGCACAAGCTGCAGTAAATGCGGCACAATCCGCCCTCAACATAGGCCACCAGAATATTCGGGACAAGGACCAAATCAATTGATTTTTACCCACGTGACCGGCCGCACGAGAGGTATGATAAGTCTCCATTAACCTGACCTGGAATGGTTCAGCTACGAAACACTTGCCCATGGGTTTCTCCGGAGGTGCGTTGGCCTGGGATGCCAAGATCTCCTCGCCCAATGGGGATACTTGTACTTAGTGTGGCTAGGGTAAGATCCGGAGGTATAACAGATACAGGTGCAGTTTCGGAATCCAGATCAGAATCAAATTGTCTGCCCTCACATTCTTGGTACCAGGTAAGTAGAAAACAATGAAATTGAAAGGAATAAAGCTCATCTGGCTTGTCTGGGAGATAACCTTTTTGCCTCAGAGAGGTATGTAAGATTCTTATGGTCAGTCAGAATCAAAATCGGCACCCTGGTACCCTCCAGCAAATGGCACCACTCACGTAATGCCAAAATGATCGCCAGTAGTTCGCGATCTCCAATGTCATAGACACTTTGGGCCTTAGTCCTCTTTTTCGAGAAAAATCCGCATGGCATTAGTGTCTTCCCAGGCCTTTGTGACAGCACTGCCCCTACACCTGTCTCCGAAGCGTCAACCTCCAAGGTAAATGGCAAACCAGGTATAGGATGAGACAGTACTGGTGCAGTGGAAAATGCGGATTTTAAGGATTCAAACACCCTCTCTGCCTCTGGAGACCACACAGAGGCATTAGCCCCTTTATGAGTCATGTAATTATTTGCAAAGCCCAAGAAATGCTGTAAGTGTTTGAGACCAATGGGACGTGACCATTGCAACACTGCAGAGAGTTTGTATTTGTCCATCGCAATGCCGTAATTGGAAATGACATAGCCCAGGAACGGTACCCTGGTCTTATGAAGTTCGCACTTCTCCTCCAGCTTGCAGAATAATTTATTCTCTCTCAGCCTCTGCAACACCGCGGTGACATGCTTATGGTGCATCTCCAAATCAGGAGAATAAATCAATATGTTGTCCAAGTAGACCACTACACAGAACTGTAACATGTCCCTAAGAACATCGTTTATAAACTCCTGAAATACTGCCGGAGCATTGCAGAGCCCAAAGGGCATCACTAAATACTCGTAGTGACCCGTCTGAGTATTGAAAGCTGATTTCCACTCATCACCCTCTTTGATCCTTATTAGGTTATATGCTGCCCTTAAATCCAATTTGGTGGAAATGGAAGTGCCCTTCAGTCGATCAAACAACTCGGCAATGAGTGGGATGGGGTAAGCGTTCTTGATCATTATCTTATTCAGACCCCTATAGTCGATACAGGGTCTGAGTTCCCCATTTTTCTTTTTGTCAAAAAAGAATCCAGCCCCCACGGGAGAGGAAAACTTGCGAATTATACCATGAGCCAGAGCATCAGAGATGTACTCCCCCATTACCTGATTCTCCTCACAAGACAATGGATAGGTTCTGCCCCATAGGAGGCATGGTGCCAGGCACAATATTAATACCACAATCATATGGTCGATGTGGCAAAGTGCAAGCCTGAACACATCGCTGAATGACTGGTATTCAAGCGGTAAAGAGGGAGAGGTACACAAAATCTTGGTAGGTTGCCTTAGGTTGCCCTACAGTAATCAGACCAAGCCAGAATCTCGCAGGACCTCCAGTCCACTCTGGAGTAAGGAGTGGACCTGAGCTGCTTAACACCACAATGCTGCCAGAGCTGATGCACCAGCTCTGACATAAATTGAGTGCCCTGGTTGGATAGAATTTCGATAGGGAGCCCGACGCGGGTGAACACAGTCACCAAGGCGTCTGCTATTGCTTCTGCAGTAATCTGGGACAGAGCTACAGCCTCAGTGTATCTAGTGGCGTAGACCACGGCCGTGAAGATGAATCTCTTCCCCGACTTACTCGGGCAGGCCAAGGGCCCCACAATGTCTATTGCAACCCATTGAAAGGGAACCCCCAGTATAGGCATAGATTGGAGCGGTGCCTTCCCCTGTCCCTTCACTATGCCGATCCTCTGGCAAGTATCACAGGATTTGCATAACTGAGAACTGCCTGTGAGACGCGTGGCCAGTAGAAAGCCTTAGTCAGCTTGTCCCTGGTCTTAGTGACTCCCATGTGGCCCGCCAGAGGGACCTCATGGGCCAGGGTCATTATCTGGGTTCAGCAATACGAGGGGACAATGAGTTGGCGGGTCACCTTCCACTCCTGTCCCGTCTCCCTCCCACTGGCCTCCCTGTACAGTAGTCCACCATCCCAGAAAATTCTTTCCCCTTGTGGCCCTACCTCTCCAGTCTCTGCTGTTTCCCTCATCCCAGTCAAGCTAGGGTCTACCGACTGGGCCGAAAAGAGCCCGTGGCTGGGAAAGATCCATTCCCTGGGGGTAAATCCTTGGCTTGGGTCACGACCTGGACAAAGTAGCTCTCCATGGGGCCCAGGTCATTTCCCAACAATACATCCACAGAGAGGGATTTCAATACTCCTACCTCCCTGTATCCACTGCCTGCTCCCCAATCCAGCCAAACACAGTCGCCCTCCTCCGGCAACAGAGATCACCTTTCGCTGGGGCAAAGGCGAGACACCTCGCAACAAATGAGGCTTAAGGATTGTCAGGAATGCTCTGGTTTCCCGCAGACCTTCTGCTGGGGTGCCATTGACCAGCACCTGCTGGCGGTGGCAGCGGCTTGGGTCATCTCTGGGCCACTGCACGGTCCTCATGGTGTCACTCCCAGGTACCAGGTAGGCCAGTCCAAACAGTCCTGGTACTGGTCTACCTCCGCTTCCCCTTCCTCCCCAACATTCTCCACCCCATACCACTTCCCAACAAGTTGGACAGGCCTGGCAGGGGCAATAGGGCCGCGGGCCCGGGAGGGACAAAATGGCCCGGGCGCTGACACCCGTGGCAAACAAGCTAGTGCCTCACCCCGGGACTCTGTGTGGGCCTAGTGGCCCCTTTGCTCCCTTTCTGGTACACTGGCCCTGTCATCAGTCGCCGACCGGGAACATTACTGGGGTACATCAGTCATGAGGCAGAGTAGCTGGGGTACAAGGTCTGGCCCGGCTGCAGGATGTTCCCGGGGCCCGCCAATTGGGTTGGAGCAGTGGAGTGTGGTGTTGGCGCCGCCCGCAGAGCAGTATCACAGTGCCCGTGATTCGTGCTGCTCTGTGTCTGTCACTTGCTGAGTATTCGTGATTGGCTGTCTGTCATTAGCCCTCTTCACACAGCCTTTTTAAACCCAGGTTGAGCACTTCCAGGTTGCCCTTTCGTGGTGTTTCTGACTCCACTCTACCTGACCTGCTTGTCAGATCTCTGGGCCTGTTTCCAGTGTTCCTGTATGCTACGTTCCGGTGTTCCGGTGTTCCACGGGGGAGAGTCAACCAAAAGAAGATGTGCACAAGTCTCAACAATAAGAGTAATAAGTGAAATAAAGATAAAAGAACATAGTAACATAGTAAATTAGGTTGAAAAAAGACACAAGTCCATCAAGTTCAACCTTCGCCTCATACCTCAGTAACCGAGAATTTTATAGCTTTCCTGCTACCACTTAAATTAGTCTTTATCAGACCTTCCTGATCAGCCTACTGATAAACAGTATAACTCTGTATGTTCCCTTTTGAAAGAAATGTATCTAATCTTCTCTTAAATGTATCCATTGTATCTGCCATAACTACCTCCCTGGGCAATGAATTCCACAATTTGACAGACCTTACCGTAAAAAAACCCTTCCTCTGCTGAAGTTTAAACCTCCTTTCCTCTAATCTCAAGGGGTGTCCCCTGGTCACCTGATCAGGCCTTAGAATAAATAGCTCACCGCAGAGATCCTTGTATTGACCTCTCATATACTTGTACAATGTGATAAGGTCTCCTCTTAGTCGTCTTTTCTCTAGAGTAAATAAACCAAGTTTGTTTAGTCGTTCCTCATATGTCAAGTCCTCCATTCCCTTAATTAATTTTGTTGCTCTCCGCTGTACCCTCTAGTTCTTCTATATCCTTTTTCAGAACCGGTGCCCAAAATTGCACTTCATACCCAAGGTGAGGTCTTACCAACGATTTGTATAATGGCAAAATAATGTTATCCACTCTTGCTTCAATACCTCTTTTTATGCAAGACAGGACTTTGTTTGCCTTTGCTACTGCTGTTTGACACTGGTCACTGTTTCCAAGTTTGTAGTTGACAAGGATACCCAGGTCTTTTTCTAGCAACGAGTCACCTAAAATTATTCCATTAAGTTTATAAGTAGCCTTGGAATTGTTTCCTCCCAAATGCATGACTTTACACTTCCCCACATTAAACTTCATATTCCACATGTTTGCTCAATCTGACATTGTATGTAAGTCCCTCTGTAGAGAGAAAATATCCTGTTCTGAATTAATGACTTTGCATAATTTAGTATCATCTGCAAATATTGATATTTTGCTTTCTATATCTATTTCCAGGTCATTTATAAACATGTTAAAAATCAGCGGACCCAATACTGAACCCTGAGGTACTCCACTCTCCACTTTAACTGTACTGGAGAATTTTCCATTTACAACCACACACTGTTCCCTATCCTTCAGCTAGTTTTGTATCCAATTGCAAAGGTTATCTCCTAGCCCCAATTTCCTTATTTTATACACCAGCCTTCTGTGTGGTACTGTATCAAATGCCTTTGCAAAGTCTAGATATACTACATCTACTGCCTTGCCATTGTCAAGGTTGCTGCTTACCTCCTCATAGAAGCTGAAAAGATTAGTTTGGCATGATCTGTTCTTCATAAAACCATGTTGATTCGTGCTAATGATCTTTTTTTTTGTGTTGTAATCCTGATTATTATCCCTTCTAATAGTTTTCCCACTACAGAGGTCAAACTCACTGGTCTATAATTCCCAGGTTCTGTTTTAGTTCCCTTCTTAAATAGAGGCACTATGTTAGCTCTTCGCCAATCCTGTGGCACTGAGCCTGTGGTAATAGAATCTTTAAAGAGTAAATATAGGGGTTTTGCTAACAATGCACTGAGTTCCTGAAGAACCCTTGGATGTATACCATCAGGACCCGGTGCTTTGTCGGTCTTAATTTTGTTCCGTCTTCCCATGACATCTCCTTGAGTTAACCCAATATCTATTAATTGTATTGTTTTATTTGTTACTTGCGGAGGCTCTTCTACCATTCCTTGCTCCCTTGTATATACTGATGCAAAGAAAGTGTTTAAAACATCGGCCTTTTCCTTATCCTCACTAACCAACTCACCCATCTCACTTTTGAATGGTCCAATGCACTCCCTCTTAAGTTTTTTGCTATTTATATATTTAAAAAAACTTTTTTGGATTAGTCTTGCTTTCCTTTGCAATTCGAGTTTCATTATCTATTTTTGCTACCCTAATTGCCTTTTTGCAATCTTTGTTGCACTCCCTGTATTTTAAGAAAGATTGCTCAGTTCCTTCTGACTTAAATAATTTGAATGTTTTTTTTTTCCTTGCCATTTCCTTCTTTACATGTGCAGTTAACCACATTGGCTGTGACTTACTTCTTTTGCACTTGTTCCCCATTGGTATATACTGTTGGGTACATTTCTGCAACCTAAATTTGAATTCTGACCATGTTTCCTCAGTATTTTTGCCTTTAAATAAAATATCCCAGTCTATGTGTTGCATTGAGTCCCTTAACAATTTGAAGTTCGCTTTTTTAAAATTAAGGTTGAACCTATACATTTTTGCTTTGCCAGACAGATCTCAAATGTAACCATGTTGTGATCACTGTTTCCCAAATGTTCTCTTACATTAATATTGGATACCATTTCTGTGTTATTAGTGATCACTAGGTCCAATACATTGTTATTTCTTGTCGGCGCTTCCACCATTTGTGACATGTAGCTTTCACGAAGCGTGTTCAAAAACCTGCTAGCCTTAGCACTCTGACAGGTCTCATTTTTCCAGTTGATATCTGGATAATTAAAATCTCCCATAATTATAGTATGCCCAAACTGGGCAGCTTTCCTCATTTGCAATAGCAGTTGGGCCTCATCATTGTCATCGATATTTGGTGGTTTGTAGCATATGCCCACCAACAACTTTTTTTTACCTTTCACACCACATTTAGTCTCGATTTCTACCCACATGGACTCCACAGTTTGGCCAGTTTCCTCACTAATATCACCTCGCAAAACTGGATTTAGCTCTGTTTTCAAATATAAGCACACACCTCCACCTTTTCTATTAATTCTGTCTCTTCTAAACAGGGAATAGCCCTCTATATTTACAGTCCAGTCATGTGCATCGTTCCACCATGTTTCTGTTATTCCAATTATGTCCAACTGCTCATTAACCGCCAGCAATTCTAGTTCTCCTATTTTATCTACCATACTTCTTGCATTTGCTAGCATACAATTGATTTTGAAGTCTTTACATATATTAATCCCTACATGTCTTTTTTCTTCACCTTCATTTACTAGGAGTTCCTCCCTACTGACTAAATTTCTACCCACCCTTTCTCCACCCCCCTGGTCATTTACTTGGACCCAGTTCCTATCTGCTCTATCTACCCCATTTTTGCTATCTATACCCCCCCCCTTTCCTAGTTTAAAAGCTCCTCCAAGCTTCCTAGCATTCTCTCCCCTAACACAGAGGCTCCTCTACCATTTAGGTGCAATCCATCTCTTCCATATAGATTGTACCCAAGAGTAAAGTCTGCCCAGTGTTCTAAAAACCCAAAACCCTCCTTCCTACACCATTGATTGAACCATGCATTAAGCTCCCTGAGCTCCCTCTGCCTACCTGCACTGGGGCATGGCACAGAACACAGAAGTAGAGTGTGCTACTTCTCTATATGGTCTATAGAAATACTAAAGAATCGACACTAGCTAATAACTAAAGCCAATAGAGGCATTAAACATGGCAGGAGGCCAAAAATCAGCAACACCCCTCCACCCGCATCAAGAACGGCATTAACCCCATAAAATGGTGAATCAACCTCCAACCCACCCCCACCCCTCAAACTCGAAAATACCCACAGCAATCCCAGCCCCAGAGAAGGACAGGGAGCCACAATCCCTCCCCAGTCCCCAAGATCCCAATCAAGACCCGAATTAGGGTAAGGGACAAATAGGACCATTATAAAACAAGGGCAACAAGCAAATATAAAACTAAACCGCCCATCCCTGTCGTCAAGCAACAGGAAGAAAGCAGCAGCGTTTGCCACTCCCCCTCCCAAGGCACAACAAACCGGGGAACCAAGGGCCACGCTCGGGCAGGACAGGCAGGGGCCAACGGCCAAGGACAATTCCCTTCTACACCCATGAAACACCCCCTCCCACTTAAGAAAAAAGCCTAAGACAGAGCCCCCCTGGGGGCAAGGATGCTCCCCAAAAGAGAATCACCTCCATGCCACTGCCTGTTCCACCACGAGCCAGCAAGAAATACATATGCAAAAAACATTTTACATTACAAGAGCACATAATAATAAAAGAAACCAGAGCATACAGCTGAGCACCTGTAACACTCCAGCACCCGGCCCCCAAGAATAGGACCAGGCCCCGGAAGGCAAGTAGGGCCCCCAGTCTAATAGCAAAGCCCTGCGCTAGCACAAAAATAAAATAAAAAAAAAGGTAGGGGGGGGTGGGGGGGATAGGGCATGAAATACAGGGCGCAGCAAAAAAGGAAAAGGGATGGTGGGGGGAACAAAAGAGGAGCTAGAACTGCTTTATTTTTAACCAACACAGCATTTTAAACAGTTGAGAGAAAAGGGGCAGTCACATGGAAAAACATGACATGCTTGGGTTAAATAGAAAAAGGTATATGGTGATGAATGGCTCTCTATTTATAGTAACACAGTAACATAGTAATTTAGGTTGAAAATACACTTGCATCCATCTAGTTCAACCCTTTTCCTATTCCTGTTTACCATCGTTGATCCAAAAGAAGGCAAAAAACCCCCCCTCCCTATAGCAATTTCAAACTCTTCCTTGAATGGGGGGGGGGGAAATTCCTTCTTGATTCCAAATAGCAATCAGATTTCTCCCTGGATCAATAAGCCCTAACTAAATATTAATCCCAATACTAACGTACATAGCCCTCTATGTTATGCTCTTTTAAATAAGTATCCAGGCCCTTTTTAAAGGCATCTAATGTATTCGATAGCACCACCTCCTCAGGGAGTGATTTTCATACCTTTACTCTCCTTACTGTAAAGAAACCCTTCCGCTGTTGTAGATTAAATCTCCTTTCCTCAAGTCTAAGCGGGTGGCCCCTTGTCCTATGTACTGTTCTGTTAATGAACAGGTCTTTGGAGAGCCCTTTGTATGGGCCCTGAACATATTTATATAGTGTTATCATATCCCCTCTAAGACGCCGTTCCTCTAGTGTGTACAAGTTTAACTTTTCTAGCCTTTCTTCATAACTAATACTTTCCATTCCCCTTACTAGTTTTGTAGCCCTCCTCTGCACTCTCTCTAGTTCCATAATGTCCTTTTTCAGAAAGGGCGCCCAGAATTGAACAGCATATTCTAGGTGGGGTCTTACCATGGATCTGCAAAGAGGCATAATTGTATCTTCCTCCCTTGAGTCAATACCCCTTTTAATACATGCCAATATCTTATTGGCCTTTGCAGCTGCCAGCTGGCACTGCATGCTACTGCTAAGTCTATTGTCTACCATTACTCCCAAATCCTTTTAATTTGTAGATTTCCCCAGAGAAACACCATTTAAACTATATGTTGAATTTTTTTGTATAAATTTGTTTATTGAAGAATTTCCACATGTACATACAAGTATATAGGATCAATAGGGGTATAAATTGTACATTTGCTTAAAAAGTAGTAAACAACCACTGAAATCAAAAACCTTCAAGTATGAAAATAACAGAGCATAACTGAGTGAAACATAATGACACCCCAGAAGGACCATGTACCATGGGAAATTCAAATTACTTAGCGTAATTATAAAAAGATAGAGGAACAGAAGAAAAGAAAAGGGATAGATAGGAAATAAGAGTAAGAGAAAAGGGGGGACAGAGATCTGCTACTTAAGAGAGGACCGGGCGCGGACCAGGGACTCCGCGACAAGCGTTATGGTGTAAAAATCAAGGCTGCTGAATGTCAAGGGCCAAAAGGTTGGACAGCCAAGTGTCAAAACGAGAACAGTCAAGGGACCGTCTCTTCCAAGCAATTTTCGTAAAAAGAATCTGATCTATCACCTTCTTATACCAAGCGCTCAGAGGAGGAGGGACATACGACTTCCAATAGAGGGGGATCATAGCTTTTGCAGCATTAAGCATGGTATATAGAAATAATTTTTGTGGTTTAGGCACTGCGGGGAGATCTTTAAATAGTAATATGTGCCAAGGATCTAGAGGCAAAGAAATCCCCAAACATTTATCAATAAGTGACAAGCACTGTCTGCTGTGCTGCTTCCAGTGCCTGTTCCGATGAGTCTTCAGAAGTTGCTGTTTCCTGCTGCCAGTCTTCGTTGCCGTTCCTGATCCGGCTGACCGTCCTTGCTGGTTCCTGTTCGTCTCCTGTGTCCGGTTCCTGCGTCTGTGGCGACTTTGTTCTTCGGTCGCTTCGTCGACATTCTCATTGTTGGTATCCAGCGTGGCGGACGCTGGTTCGCTCCACAGCCTTGTGGCTACACTATTAGTTGTTGGTTACCAGCGTGCGGGCGCTGGTTCACTCCTTTGCCTCACGGCATTATACACTGATATCTGTTGGCTCCCAGCGTGCGGACGCTGGTTCGCTCCACAAGCCTTGCGATTTACTATACTAGTCTGTTGATTACAGCGTGCGGACGCTGGTTCGCTCCTTGGCCTTACGGCTTTACACACAGCTCAGTTGGTTCCCAGCATGCGGGCGCTGGTTCGCTTCACAGCCGTTCGGCTACACATTACTAATCTGTTGGTTCCCAGCGTGCGGACACTGGTTCGCTCCACAAGCCTTGTGGCTATACTATACTAGTCTGTTGGTTCCCCAGCGTGTGGACGCTGGTTCGCTCCTTGGCCTTACGGCTATATATACAGCTCTGTTGGTTCCCAGCGTGCAGACGCTGGTTCGCTCTACAACCTTGTGGCGATACACTATTAGTTGTTGGTTACCAGCGTGTGGGCGCTGGTTCACTCCTTTGCCTCATGGGCATTATACATTGATATCTGTTGGTTCCCAGCGTGCGGACGCTGGTTCGCTCCACCGCTTTGTAGCTATACACTATAGCTTGTAGGATACCAGCGCACGGGCGTTGGTTCACTCCATGACCTGTGGGTTAATCTATATCCTGCTTGATGATTCCCAACGTGAGGGCGCTGGTTTACTTCCTTGTTTCTTTACGCATGTAGTCTGATGGTTCCCTGTGCGCTGTCCAGTCCTAGACAGCTAGTTATTCCTACAGTACACAGGTACTGCAGTGTGCAGACTACAAGGTGATACCACTGGACCTTGCAGCCTACCGTTTACACCTAGACTGTCATTGCCATCTGACAGTTATTAAGGTCGTTGTGGTTGACACCTTCTCTTTTGGGCTGCCTTGCCCGGTATATTGGTAAGGCCGGTAGAACCTTACATTATTCCATCCTGAGGTTGCCTTACCCGGTATTGGCAAGGCCGGTAGAGCCTACTACATTGGTATTCCTTCAGGCTGTCTTGCCCGGTATATTGGTAAGGCTGGTATCACCTTACGTTATCCCATCCTGAGGTTGCCTTACCCGGTATTGGCAAGGCCGGTAGAGCCTACTATATGGTTATGCTGTTTGGCTGCCTTGCCCGGTATATTGGTAAGGCCGGTAGAACTTTTTATTAATCCATCCTGAGGTTGCCTTACCCAGCATTGGCAAGGCCGGTAGAGCCTACTACTTTGAGTTCCCGTTAGGCTTCCTTGCCCGGTATATTGGCAGGGCCGGTAGAGCCATCTATTCCTTACTCGCCCAGGCTGCCTTGCCCGGTATATTGGCAAGGCCGGTATATTGGCAAGGCCGGTAGAGTCTGTATTGCTATAGTCCTACTATCTGCCATTCTATGTATTGCATGTATGTGTTTAAAATCCTGTGGGATTATCTTAATCTTTTTTTCAATAAAGTTGTGTTTTTACCTAACCTTGCGTCTGAGAGTCTTAACAAACCGTGACATTACGAAAGGGCCATGACCTCAGACAACAAGAGTGATGGTAATACACAGAATATCCATTGGAAGATGGATACGCATGAGCAACGTTTGGATCAATTGGTGGTTGCAATTCAAACTATCCTTGAACGCACTGTACTTGCTGACAAGTCTGGATCTAGCTCGGTGGTCTCGCCAAGTCAGACACTGGAGAATGATGCAAGGACCTTAGGGGCTGCAGTCAAGGGATTAACGGCTTCTGCACCCTTGCCACTCAGATATGACGGTGACCCTAATCTCTGTACAGGGTTCATCAACCAACCTGAAATATTTATGGAATTGATGGCACAAGTGTTTCCCAATGATCGCAGTAAGATTGGGTTCATTATATCCCTGCTGACTGGCAGAGCTTTGGCTTGGGCTAACCCATTGTGGGAAAATGCTAAACCTTGCACTAAGAGTTTCAGAGAATTTATGCAATCCTTTCAGAGAGTGTTTGAGCCTCCTGGTAGAACCACCTCTGCTGCTAAACACCTTATGGAGATACAACAGGGCAGGTGTACGGTGGGCGACTATGCCATTGAATTTCGCACCTTGGCAGCAGAGGTAGGGTGGAATAACGAGGCATTGTTGGCAGCCTTTGCTCAGGGCCTGAGTGACCAGATTAAAGATAAGATTGCAGCAAAAGAATTGCCTACTGATCTAGATGACTATATTGAATATGTTATACTAATTGACTCCAGAATACGTGAAAGCCTAACTGCTAGAGTTCGCAGGATACGGTCCAAAAACAATGGGGCTAGTAGCATATTTTGCCCACCCATCCCTCCCCTGGCATCTAAGCCTAGTGAACCAGTACGGGAACCAGGTGAACCGATGCAAGTAGGTTTTACTAGGCTAACCAAGGAGGAGAGATTATATCGCAGGAAACAAGGCTTGTGTTTGTACTGTGGTAAAAATGGGCATTTGCTAAGATCCTGTTCGGTACGTCCGGGAAACGAACACACCTAGGGTATCTTGGGGGACAGGCCCTAGGTGGTGTCCAATCATCCCCAGTGTTGGGCACACTGAAACCCACCATACAGGTGGTACTGTCCTGGGCACAACGCTCAGTGGAGGTTTTGGCTCTGGTTGATTCTGGTGCAGCTGGGTATTTTATGGATAATACCTTTGCTGAATTGCATGGGGTTCCACTCATTGAAAGAGAAACCCCTCTTGCTATTGAAGCAATTGATGGCAGACCCTTGGAACCTGCTCAACTTACATTTGAAACTATGCCATTATCCATGGGGCTCTCCATAGAGAAGAGCAGCAGTTCCAACTTATTAATTCTCCTCACCATGCTGTAATATTGGGATCTCCTTGGTTACAGTTGCATAATCCACAATTTGATTGGCAAAAGTGCGAAATCTCTGCTTGGTCTCCGTCTTGTATGGACAAGTGCGTCACCCATCCAGTTAGGGTCTTGTGCACCTCCCCTTCAATACCAGACGAATACCAGCAGTTTGGTGATGTTTTCAGTAAGGGAGAGGCTGGCACCTTGCCTCAGCACAGACCATATGACTGTAGCATTGAGTTGCCTTCTGGAGTGGTGCCCCCTAGGGGACGCACATACCCATTGTCGTGTGAAGAAAACCAAGCTATGGAAGAATATATTTCTGATGCCCTTGGTAGAGGGATCATAAGGAACTCTACCTCTCCGGCTGGGGCCGGGTTCTTTTTTGTAAAAAAGAAAAATGGCGAATTGAGACCATGCATCGATTACTGTGGTTTAAATAAGCTTATGGCAAAGAACGCTTATCCTATACCACTCATCACCGAGCTTTTTGACAGACTCAAGGGCTCCTCGATTTTCACCAAATTGGACCTACAGGCTGCATACTGTCACCACGCGGGGGGTAGGAACCCTCGTGGCCTTGGAACTGGTAGCTGCTTGAGTTTGACGCTTGGGAGCGATGCTCGGGTGTGTTGACAGCGTGCCAGGTACTCCCTTGCTGCTGCCGAAGCCGAGTAAAAGTGCTGGTCACGAAACCAGATTGTTCCACCCCAGTTGAGCTGGGGTGCAACCAGGATGAGAGTACCCGGGATCCGTGTAGCCAGAACCAAAAGTCAACTGAGGGTGAACAGGATGGTAATGAGGAACTAGAAGGCCGGGAGTGGTCAGACAAGCCGGGTCAGGATACCAGAGAGTCAGGAATGGTCAGACAAGCCGGGTCAGGATACCAGAGAGCCAGGGAAGGTCAGACAAGCCGGATCAGGATACCAGAGAGTCAGGAATGGTCAGACAAGCCGGGTCAGGATACCAGAGGGTCAGGAAAGGTCAGATAAACTAGGTAGATAAACACAGAAAGCTTGTGGAACGGGCAAGGACTGAAGGGACAACTTGTTGTTTAAATACCTAGACTGACCAATGGGAACAAGGAGGCAGACCTGAATCCCATTGGGCAACACAGCCCAAAGGAAACAGAGGTCTGCCAAAAACCCAAATGGACTTATGAAATGTCCAATGGGTGAGCAGGAATCTATCCTCTCCTATTGGGCATAGGACAATGCCCAATGAAGGAGAGGAGGACAAATTGACAGATGGTGCTGCTGATCAGCAGCAATGGACAAGACAACTGGCACATGCACATCGGCTGGGACAGCCAACAGAGCCAGCGCATGTGCAGAAGCAGAGCCCTGGCGGTGGATCCGTACACAGCGGCGGCGGCCGCGGCAGGAGACAGGCACAGCGCCAGGAGTCCGACGGTGGACTTGCACACAGCGGCGGTGGCCACGAAAGGTGACACATACAATTTGTTTCGAATCAGAGCCAGTGATGAGTGGAAAACTGCCTTTAACACTAGATCTGGGCACTATGAATATCTAGTCATGCCATTTGGCCTGTGTAATGCACCCGCAGTATTTCAGGAATTGATCAATGACGTTCTCAGAGATATGTTACAGTCATGTGTCATGGTGTACTTTGACGATATACTTATTCACTCCAAAAATTTGTCGCAACACATTAAAGATGTGTCTGAAGTATTGCAACGTTTACGTAAAAATAAATTATATTGTAAATTGAAGAAATGTGAGTTTCACAGAACTAGTGTGCCATTCTTGGGGTTCGTAATTGGCAAAGAAGGCATTGCTATGGACAAAGAAAAGTTAACAGCAGTCTTACAGTGGCCACGGCCTAAGAGTCTTAAAGCTATCCAACGATTTTTGGGCTTCGCTAATTATTATAGGAAGTTTATTAAGAACTTCTCTTCCATTGTTAAACCACTGTCTGACCTCACACATAAGGGCGCTAATCCATCTCTTTGGCCAGCGGTTGCGGAGGAGACCTTTGAAAAACTGAAATTGGCTTTTGCTGATGCTCCTGTGTTATCCCACCCCAACCCATTACTCCCGTTTACGTTAGAGGTTGATGCTTCAGATATTGGGGTTGGGGCAGTGCTTTCTCAACGACACATTAAAGGTGGAACACTCAGACCCTGTGGTTTTTTTTTCTAAAAAGTTGACCAGAGCTGAAAGCCATTATGAGATAGGGGACAGAGAATTATTGGCCATTATCCTCGCTCTTAAGGAATGGCGTCATTTACCTGAAGGCACAAAAAAATCCTGTTTTAATCCTGACGGATCATAAAAATCTGACTTATCTCTCTGAGGCCAAGAGATTGTCCTCTCGCCAGGTCAGGTGGGCACTGTTCCTATCCAGATTCAATTGCATTGTGTCATATTTACCGGAATCTAAGAATGTTAGGGCTGATGCACTGTTAAGACAATTTGAGGCCGAAATTGACAGAGATGAGGCACCAGCACCTACCATTCAACCCGATCGAATATTGGCTACTATACGTACTAGTATCACTTCACCATTAGGGGAAGAGATCTTGGCCTCCCAGGCCTCCGCTCCCCATGAAACCCCGGTGGGCAAATGTTACGTCGCTGAAGCATTCCGTACTCGATTACTTGAAACTTACCATTCCTCTAAGGCCGCGGGACATATTGGCAGAGACCAATTGTTATGGTCCCTTTCTCAGTTATTTTGGTGGCCTTCTATGAGAACAGATTGTGCAGATTTCACTGATGCCTGTGCCACCTGTACCCGTGCTAAAACCCCTAGACATCTTCCTGTGGGCTTGCTTCAGCCGGTGCCTAATGGTGAACGCCCCTGGTCTCATGTTTCCATTGATTTTATGGGAGAATTGCCCATGTCTAGAGGGTATTCCTTCATATTGATGGTGGTGGACAGGTTTTCTAAAATGGCTCATTTCGTGCCCCTCCATGGCCTTCCCTCGGCTAAAGAATTGACAATGGTGTTTGCTAAAGAAGTGTTCCGGTTGCATGGAGTACCTAGAGTACTGGTGTCCGACAGGGGGAACCAGTTTGTGTCCAGGTTCTGGAGGGCATTTTGCGAACAGATGGGCATTCAGCTCTCCTTCTCCTCTGCTTATCACCCCCAGACCAATGGAGCCGCTGAACGTGCCAGTCAAGGTTTGGAACAGTTTCTACGCTGTTTCGTTACTGAACATCATGACAATTGGGCCGACTTGTTGCCTTGGGCAGAGTTCGCCAGGAACTGTGCGGTCAACTCCTCATTCGGGAGCTCTCCGTTTCTGATTAATTATGGGTTTCAATCCTGTTTGCTCCCGGATTCCTTTCAGACACAACAGATTCCAGCTCTGGATGAGCATATCGAGCAACTCCATTCCACATGGGCACAAGTTCAGAGGGCACTTGGTCAGTCATTTCAGCTCCATCAGCGCTATGCTAGTCGCAGAAGGCTTCCAGCGGTTTCCTTTCAGGTTGGGGACAGAGTATGGCTTTCCTCCAAGAATCTTAAGCTTCAAGTCCCATCTAATAAGTTGGCTCCTTGGTTCATCGGTCCTTACAGAATTATCCGCAAAATTAATCCTGTTTCCTATGCTTTGGACATACCTGCATCCATGCGCATTCATAACATGTTCCATGTGTCTCTCCTTAAACCTCTCGTATGCAACCGTTATACTACTACACCTGTGGTGCCAGGGCCTATCGAGGTTGAGGGTCAGGAGGAGTATGAAGTGCAGAGTATCATTGATTCCCGAAGGCTTAGAGGAAGGGTACAGTATTTGGTGCATTGGAAAGGTTATGGTCCTGAAAACCGATCTTGGGTGGATAGTAAGGACCTTCATGCACCCAAGTTACTGCAGATCTTTCATGCTAAATACCCTCAGAAACCCAGACCCTATTCTAGGAGAGGGGGTCTTTGAAAGGGGGGTGCTATCACGGTGCCTGTGATTGCTGCATTTCTGTGTCTATTACCTGTAGGGGGCTCCCATTGGCTGTCTGCCTTTAGCCCGCCTCACATTGCCTATTTAAACTGGGTCTGGGCACCCTCTGGTTGCCCTTTCGTGGTGTCTCTGACTGCATCCACTTCCACTATGCTACAGACGCTTATTGGGCCTTTTTGCTGTGTTCCTGGGTTCCTGACTTTGTCCAGTTCCTGAGCCTCCTGTCTGCTGTGCTGGTTCCAGTGCCTGTTCCGGCTGAGTCTTCAGAAGTTGCTGTTTCCTGCTGCCAGTCTTCGTTGCCGTTCCTGATCCATTTGACCGTCCTTGCTGGTTCCTGTTCGTCTCCTGTGTCCGGTTCCTGCGTCTGTGGCGACTTTGTTCTTCGCTCGCTTCAGCGACATTCTCATTGTTGGTTCCCAGCGTGCGGACGCTGGTTCGCTCCACAGCCTTGTGGCTAAACTATTAGTTGTTGGTTACCAGCGTGCGGGCGCTGGTTTGCTCCTTTGCCTCACGGCATTATATACTGATATCTGTTGGCTCCCAGCGTGCGGAAACTGGTTCACCCCACAAGCCTTGCGATTTACTATACTAGTCTGTTGGTTACAGCGTGCGGATGCTGGTTCGCTCCTTGGCCTTACGGCTTTACACACAGCTCAGTTGGTTCCCAGCGTGCGGACGCTGGCTCGCTTCACAGCCTTGCGGCTATACATTACTAATCTGTTGGTTCCCAGCGTGCGGACACTGGTTCGCTCCACAAGCCTTGCGGCTATACTATACTAGTCTGGTGGTTCCGCAGCGTGCGGACGCTGGTTCACTCCATGGCCTTATGGCTATATATACAGCTCTGTTGGTTCCCAGCGTGCGGACGCTAGTTCACTGTACAGCCTTGTGGCGATACACTATTAGTTGTTGGTTACCAGCGTGCGGGCGCTGGTTCGCTCCTTTGCCTCACGGCATTATACACTGATATCTGTTGGTTCCCAGCATGCGGACGCTGGTTCGCTCTACTGCTTTGTAGCTATACACTATAGCTTGTAGGATACCAGCGCTCGGGCGTTGGTTCGCTCCATGACCTGTGGGTTAATCTATATCCTGCTTGATGATTCCCAACGTGAGGGCGCTGGTTTACTTCCTTGTTTCTTTATGCATGTAGTCTGATGGTTCCCTGTGCGCTGTCCAGTCCTAGACAGCTAGTTATTCCTACAGTACACGGGTACTGCAGTGTGCAGACTACAAGGTGATACCACTGGACCTTGCAGCCTACCGTTTACACCTAGACTGTCATTGCCATCTGACAGTTATTAAGGTCGTTGTGGTTGACACCATCTCTTTTGGGCTGCCTTGCCCGGTATATTGGTAAGGCCGGTAGAACCTTACATTATTCCACCCTGAGTTTGCCTTACCCGGTATTGGCAAGGCCGGTAGAGCCTACTACATTGGTATTCCTTCAGGCTGCCTTGCCCGGTATATTGGTAAGGCCGGTAGAACCTTTTATTAATCCATCCTGAGGTTGCCTTACCCGGTATTGGCAAGGCTGGTAGAGCCTACTACTTTGAGGTCCGTTAGGCTGCCTTGCCCGGTATATTGGCAGGGCCGGTAGAGCCATCTATTCCTTACTCGCCCAGGCTGACTTGCCCGGTATATTGGCAAGGCCGGTAGAGTCTGTATTGCTATAGTCCTACTATCTGCCATTCTATGTATTGCATGTATGTGTTTAAAATCCTATGGGATTATCTTAATCTTTTTTTCAATAAAGTCGTGTTTTTACCTAACCTTGCGTCTGAGAGTCTTAACAAACTGTGACACACGGCTCTGCAAGTGTAACGGAGGCTCAGGGAATGGAGACACAGCTCTGCAAGTGTAAACGGAGGCTCAGGGAAAGGAGATAACAGCTCTGCAAGTGTTAACGGAGGCTCAGCGAACAGAGGCATGGCTCTGCAAGTGTAACGGAGGCTCTGACACGATCAGCCCTGCCACAAGCAAAGCGGAAGTCAGAATGTCACCTAGGCGACACCAAGCAGCAACGGCAGGAACAGAGGCAGGGTCAGCAGTGAGCCAGTTCAGGTCACGGAGTAGGAAGTCAGCCAGGCCGGGTGAGATCACGGAGCAGGATTCTCAGACAAGCCAGATCAGGTCACAAGCAGGAACGTCAGCCAGGCCGGGTCAGATCACGGAGCAGGATTCTCAGACAAGCCAGATCAGGTCACTAGCAGGAACGACAGCCAGGCCGGGTCAGATCATGGAGCAGGATTCTCAGACAAGCCAGATTAGGTCACAAGCAGGAACGTCAGCCAGGCCGGGTCAGATCACGGAGCAGGAAACAAGGAGCATCGTCAAACAGGCCAAATCGGTACACAGGAAGCAGGAACACTGGAACACAGCAACAGCAACACTGGCTCAGGAACACCACAAAAGGGCATCTGACAGGTGCCAAAGGCCAGGTATAAAAAGACCACAATGGGCAGGCCAAACAAGCTCAGCCAATGGGAGCGCCCACAACCAAGAGTGACAGATAAGGATCACGGGCACCGTGATAGGTGGGTTGGTTTACCTGTGGAAAGAGGGAGGGAGAAAGAAACATCACCATAGATGCCATTCAATTTATCAACCAATTGAGATACATATTCTTGTTTAATACATTCCAGATCACCTAGTGACTTAGGTGACCCTTGTGATTTGGCCCATGGTGTGGGAAATGGTCTCCCCATTAGAATTTCAAAAGGAGAAAACCCAGTAGTTTTAGGTGTCATCCTTATTTCCGCCAGTACTGCAGGCAGATACACTGGCCAATTAACAAAAGGTACCTCTTGTCCCCTTTCTTAATTTCTCCTTAATTGTCCTATTAGTTCTTTCCACCTGCCCAGATGACTGTGGGTGGTATGGTATATGAAATTTCCATTCCACACATAGTTTCTGACAAATTAATTGGGTAATTTGTGCCGTGAAAGGTGTTCCCTTGTCACTGTTGATCACTAGTGGACATCCAAATCTAGGGATGACTTCTTTGCACAATATACTAGCCAGAGTTGCTGCATTTTCCTTGCGCACTGGAAAAGCCTCAACCCATTTAGAAAACTGATCACAGATGATCAACAGATATTGAAACCCCTTTGACTTTGGCATATGTGTAAAATCAATTTGTAAATTTTGCATAGGGCAATCGGGAGCAGGCAAGTGTTCATGTTTACTATGTTTTATACCAGTCGGGTTGTTCCAAGCATATGTCAGCCATCTTGACAACTAGCTGTCAACTAGATCTGTCAGTCCCTGAATGACAAACTGTTTTTGTATGGTGCTAGCTGTCTGTTTCTTACCTGTGTGGCCAAAACTGTAAAAATAGGAGCTGCTGTCCTGGGAATGCCTATTCTCCCCTCCTTATCTGACCAGAAGCCTTCAGGGTTCAAGGTCAGATCATTACTTGCCCAATAGTCCTTGTCAGAGTCAGAGGCCAATGCTTGCAATGCAGCAATATCCACAGAGGGAGTAGAGGGGTATCATCACCATTGCAAGCTGGGTGTCAATAGTAGATTTGTAATCGCTATGTAAAGGTCCTGCATAGGCCGCGTCCCTGGTGACCTTGTCAGCTAAAGTATTACCCCTAGCTACTTCTGTGTTATCAGTACTATGTCCCTTGCATTTGACAATAGCTAGGGTTCTTGGCAGCAAGATAGCTTCGAGCAAATCATTGACTAACTGTGCATGTGATATACCTTTGCCATCTGCTGAAACAAAACCCCTATTTCTCCAGATAACACCAAAATCATGCACTACTCCATATGCATACCTACAATCTGTGTAAATGGTGACATCCTGATCTTTAAACATTTTACAAGCTTGGGTTAGGGCAACCAACTCAGCTGCTTGTGCAGAAACAAAAGGTAAATAATTTGCCATTAGAATAGTATCAGGTAACTGTACAACAGAAAATCCAGTGTTATACACGCCATCTGCTGGTTTGGAACAGGATCCTTCAACAAAAAGCACTTCTCCTATCTCCAGTGGGGAAGTGGATAAATAATGTCTGGGCGAGGTGTCGGCTGTAATAGTTTGCAAACAATCATGTGGCTTTTCGTCTATGTGTGTTTCATCTATTTGTGAATGTGCTAGTGAGGGATCCATGTGTGAGGGATAGTATTTGATGGATAAGTTCTGTGTGGAAGTTAGTATAATTTCATACCCAGAATGCCTCTGAGCTGTCATGTGTTGAGTAGTGATGTTACTGAGTATATGCAGTACTGTATATACTGGTATGTAGAATAGTGGGGTGAGAAAGAACAATAGGCTGAGACATTTCAACTAAAAGAGCACAACTAGCCACTGACCTCAAGCATGCAGGCATACCCTGTACTACAGCCGGTAAAACTTTAGAAAAATAGGACACAGGCCTTATCCCATTCCCATGTTCTTGCCCCAAGACACCTGCAAATGTGGAACCCCCCTCTGTATAGTACAGATAGAATAGCAGAGCATAATTTGGTAGTCCCAGTGCTGGAGCGGAACACAGTGAGGTTTTCAGTGTGGCATGAGCATTGTCCATCTCAGAAGTCCAACAGAGTCTCTCTGGAGCATTTTTCAAAGTACATTGTCTTAAAATGTGGTCATAGTATGAACAATCAGGAATCCATTGCCTGCAATACGTAACCATCCCCAAAAATGGCATCATTGCTTGTTTGGTCTGTGGCTTAGACAGTCTCATGATTGCCTGCACTCTATCTGGGGATAACTGTCTTTGTCCATGTGATAAGACAAATCCCAAGTATTTCACCTTTGGTAGACAGTACTGGTGCTTTTTTGGTGACACCTTATGGCCATTAGTGGCTAAATGCAGCTTCAGACTGTGAGTGTCTTTTGGCATGTCTTTTGGCACTGTTCAAATCAATAACTGTGAACATAGTGCTAGTGGCTGGGATGGCAGACAATGTAGAGTTAACATCCGGCACTAGAGGTGCTATGGGTTGCATTAGATCACTGATACGTCTCAGATCCTGTGTCAGTCTCCATGTACCAGTTCCTGGTTTGGGAACTGGATTTATGGGAGTATTGTAAGGGGAGACTGTGGGTACAATGATGCCCTTTTGTGTCAATTCCTGTATGATGGGTTCTATGCCTATCTCTTTTTCCTGTGAAAGAGGATATTGTTTGATATATACAGGAGCAGCACCTGGCTTGAGTGTTGCCTGGTAGGGTGAACAATCAATGTACCCTGGGTAAGTGAAGGAAGTAGCCCATAAAGTATGAGGTAAGTCCGCTAGTGCTGGGTGTATGGCGGAGTCTTGGCTGATATGTGCATATGACATAATGGGGGTAGGGTCTAGGGGGATGTAGACATGTTTGTCCACCAAAGAGCTGCCCTCAAGCCACAGATAAGCTCCTGCAATGGTAACAATATACCCACATTGATCACTGAACCATAAACCATGGACCTGTTCCGTGCCAGCTTCACGGCCTGTCCTGAAAACACATTCTGGCGTCCTGTCGTACAATTACAGTAGCTTTGGGTGAACATACCCTGTTATAAAGTTGCCAAGGACGCTGAGAATGTTATCCGGCACCAGCAAAAATAAATGTTGAAATTTAACCCCTTCAATGCCCGGGTGCTCTGTGCAACTCATATGGGGAAGTGAAAATGTGGAAGAGCACACTATCCCTCCCTTCTCAGTAATCTGCAATGACAATTGTAACTTGGACATCAAATCTCTTCCTAGCAAATTAACAGGACAATTAGGCATAATCAAAAAGGCATGTAACAATTCAGTACCATAATCCTCAACGGTAATTTCTAATTTTGGGGTGACCTTGCACTCAGTGTGGACCCCTCCCACTCCAACAGAGGATATGCTTGCATTTGTGAATGGGCCTGAATAAACTTTAGCAGAAATACTTGACTTAGTGGCCCCAGTGTCTAACAAAAAGTCATACACACACCCATCAACCTGCAGAGTTAGCACAGGGAGCGTGTCCCACCTCTCAGACACTTGTGTAACAAAATAGCAAGCAAGGGGTTCTATCCTCTGGCAGCCCTATTGGGTTTGGGGTCCCCATGGTATCTTATGGGCAGGGGGTCTCCCTTAACCCAAGTCATGTTGAGGGTTATGTGTCTGAGGGGGGTGGAGCAGGGGGTGTCGGTCTGTCATACGGGGTATTCCTCTGCCCTGTAGCTGTAGGTGCCCAACATTCTCTTGCCCAATGACCCATTTTCCCACAATTGAAACAAGCTCCTGGTGTTAATTGTCTCCCTCCTGATTGATTTCTAGGACCTTCATATGATCCCCGTCCTCTTTTGTTCTGCCATCTTCCCCTATACTGCTCCCCAAACTGATTCCCTCCTCTACCTCCTCCCTGCTGGAAGTACATACGTAGCTCTGACATGTTATTCACAGGTTGCTCTATAGCAGTAAATCCTGTAACCGTCCTGGTCTTCCCTATGAATGCTCCTTCTGCATCTTTTATTCTAACTGCCATTTCTCTGTCGTCCAATACAGGTTACTGGTAACTCTGGGAGGCGATCCACCCCTTTAAGTAGGCAGGAGCATTTCTCTAAATGTATGCAGGGGGTGGAGCCTCCCATCCCTCCTCAGCTGCATCCCAGTCAGCTAACTCCAGAATGATTTGTTCCTGTGTATGAACACACCAGGTGGAGAACATCTCTCGTTAGTTTTAGTTTCTTTTGTATTTTTCTGTCAGATATGGTATACCACCATTAGGCGGGTTACCATGACTGACAAATGCCCTCTCCAAAGTGGCTAGCTCAGTGTCCAGGGCCTTTTGGAGGACCTTAAGCCCTGAAGGGGGAATATCTTGGTTACAAGTGCTTCCCTGGGGATTACCCACTGAGGTAATCTTCTTTACATCGTGACCTGAAGACAGAAGATCTTCAGTAAAGGTGAGCCACCCTTTGAGTGCTGAATGTCCACTTGTCCCACAGTGTCCCTTAACTGGGCTTGTATTTGGGAGTTCTCATTGCGCACTCCGGCACTCATTGGGTGTTTATATATATATTTGTATATATATATATATATATATATATATATGTGTGTATGTCTATAGGTTTTGGAGCAGTCTATGTGGCACCTTAACCCTTTGTCTGCTGGTTTGACTAGTTTAATGGGGGTTTTGTAACACTTACTTTATTGGGTTAGTGTTTTCTTATGCTGTACATGTGTTCTTTATGTGTTTTTAACCTTTTACCTTTTGGGTTAAAATTCTTAAAATTTGTGTACCGCGCCTTTTTGTGACTTTTTCTCACCGAGTATCCTACACAGGGACTGGACTCTCCCTTTCTCCTCCGTTGATTAACCCTTCGCTTGCCAGATAAGTTTAGTTTTAACATTTCTGGGGTGAATCTTTAATCTCTCAAACTTAAATTGGGTGTTTTATTATCAGTGGGTTATTTTGGACTGTGAGTATGTCTATACCGCTGGAGCTAGGGGCTAGATTTAGGGGCCAAACTAATCTTTTCAGCTTCTATGAGGAGGTAAGCAGCAACCTTGACAATGGCAAGGCAGTAGATGTAGTATATCTAGACTTTGCAAAGGCATTTGATACAGTACCACACAGAAGGCTGGTGTATAAAATAAGGAAATTGGGGCTAGGAGATGACCTTTGCAATTGGATACAAAACTGGCTGAAGGATAGGGAACAGTGTGTGGTTGTAAATGGAAAATTCTCCAGTACAGTTAAAGTGGAGAGTGGAGTACCTCAGGGTTCAGTATTGGGTCCGCTGCTTTTTAACATGTTTATAAATGACCTGGAAATATAGAAAGCAAAATATCAATATTTGCAGATGATACTAAATTATGCAAAGTCATTAATTCAGAACAGGATATTTTCTCTCTACAGAGGGACTTACATACAATGTCAGATTGGGCAAACATGTGGAATATGAAGTTTAATGTGGGGAAGTGTAAAGTCATGCATTTGGGAGGAAACAATCCCAAGGCTACTTATAAACTTAATGGAATAATTTTAGGTGACTCGTTGCTAGAAAAAGACCTGGGTATCCTTGTCAACTACAAACTTGGAAACAGTGACCAGTGTCAAACAGCAGTAGCAAAGGCAAACAAAGTCCTGTCTTGCATAAAAAGAGGTATTGAAGCAGAAGTGGATAACATTATTTTGCCATTATACAAATCATTGGTAAGACCTCACCTTGAGTATGCAGTGCAATTTTGGGTACCGGTTCTGAAAAAGGATATACTAGAACTAGAGAGGGTACAGCGGAGAGCAACAAAATTAATTAAGGGAATGGAGGACTTGACATATGAGGAACGAATAAACAAACTTGGTTTATTTACTCTAGAGAAAAGACGACTAAGAGGAGACCTTATCACATTGTACAAGTATATGAGAGGTCAATACAAGGATCTCTGCGGTGAGCTATTTATTCCAAGGCCTGATCAGGTGACCAGGGGACACCCCTTGAGATTAGAGGAAAGGAGGTTTAAACTTCAGCAGAGGAAGGGTTTTTTTACGGTAAGGTCTTTCAAATTGTGGAATTCATTGCCCAGGGAGGTAGTTATGGCAGATACAATGGATACATTTAAGAGAAGATTAGATACATTTCTTTCAAAAGGGAACATACAGAGTTATACTGTTTATCAGTAGGCTGATCAGGAAGGTCTGATAAAGACTAATTTAATTGGTAGCAGGAAAGCTATAAAATTCTCAGTTACTGAGGTATGAGGCGAAGGTTGAACTTGATGGACTTGTGTCTTTTTTCAACCTAATTTACTATGTTACTATGTTAGACCTAAGACTAAGGAGGCTGGGGTCTCAGTATCCCCCATTGCGTATTGCTCTTCCTGTCACTCAGGGCTGCCTAGGGAATTCTCTGGTCATTTATGCCCAGCATGCTCAGAAGGTCCTGACAGCAACCCAGGGCCTTCCAGCCATGCTATTGAGCCAGCTTGGGTACAAGAATTTAAGGCTGCAACTAGGGACCTTAGGTCCACTCTTCAACTCTTTCCCTCCCAGGTACAGGGGAGTTATGCCAGTTATGGCAGACCCCCTCTACTATCAGGACCTCCCTGCCTAAACCACAGGGAGCACCTGATGTGTCCGATTCTTCTGAGGAAGAATTGTTGCAGGATTCTGATGTTGAGGATGGTACAGTTATTGAGTCTTCCAGGTCTGTTGGGGACCCTTTTGAATGTGATCCTGAACCCTCTGCTGAGGGCTTAATTAGAGCTGTACTGACCACTCTCAACCTTCCTTTGGGTCAAGAGGTTCCCTCTGATCCCTCTGATGTTTTTCAGAAACCGGCAAAACCCATTACTTGTTTTCCTCCTAACCCTACTCTTGACCGTTTGGTTTCTGATGCTTGGAAAAATCCAGACAAGTCCTCTTCAGTCTCTAAAAAGTTTGCTAAACTTTATCCCTTTTCTGAGGCTGAACTGGCCAAATGGGTTCATCCCCCTAACGTGGACGCTCCCGTATCTGGACTGTCTAAATCCACTGCTTTACGTGTGTCTGATGCTTCTGCATTACAGGATTGGACTGACAAAAAGCTAGAGGTTTGCTTCAAGTCTATTTTCGCCTCTACTGGCACTGCTATGCGTCTGGCCTTTGCTGTGGAGTGGGTTAACCGGGCCATTGTCGTTTGGACTGAGCAACTCACCACGGCGGTCCGTCAGGATGCGCCTATTTCGGAGAAATTACGTCTCCTTGCTAATATTTCTGAAGCTCAGAACTATGTTTCTGATGCTGCCTTTGATGCCGTCCGCATGATGGCAAGGGCCTCCACTTCTTCTGTGGTGGCCAGACGTGCGCTTTGGCTTAAGATTTGGTCTGCCGACACTGATTCCAAGAAAGTTTTGCATTCTTTGCCTTTTCAGGGTACTTCCTTGTTTGGGTCTGAGCTTAAGAAACTAATTAACGAGGCCACTGGGGGTAAAAATACTCTTCTGCCCTTGGTCTTTAAGAAAAAGTTACCGGCAAAGCGCAACCGCTCCTTTTGCTCCTTTCAAACTGAGACACGTTCGACGAACCAGATGATTCCATCTGCTCCACGCTCCTCCTTCAAGCCCAAGCAGTCCTGGAAGCCCAAGACCACATCCAAGCCCAAGACCTCCAAGACTGCTTCGTCATGACTCGCCGAACCCGGGTCCGCATCCCGCTGTGGGTGGTCGTCTCCACCTCTTTCGCGGGGTTTGGGAGGATTCAGTGGAGGACCCATGGGTTTTACAGGTGGTGTCAGAGGGATACAAGATCCCTTTCTTTTCCCTTCCTCCCTTTCGCTTTCATCTCACTCGTTCTCCTCAGGATGCCGAGAGAAGCTGTCTGTTCGAAGAAGCTATTCAGGCTCTTTTGGACAAAGATGTCCTGGAGTCGGTGCCTCCTTTGGACAGAGGTTCAGGATTTTATTCCAACCTTTTTGTAGTGACCAAGAAGGACGGCGGAGGTCATCCTATTTTGGACCTCAAGGATCTCAACTCCTTTGTAGTGAGGACTCACTATTGCCAGGAGTCTCTACGCACAGTGATCGCTGCCATGTCCCCGGGGGAGTTTCTTGCTTCTCTGGATCTTCAGGATGCGTATCTTCACATCCCAATTCATCTAGAGAGCAGGCAGTATCTGAGCTTTGCCTGCGCCAGAGGTCATTTTCAGCTCTTCCATTTGGTCTGACAAAGGCTCCCAAGGTTTTCCAATGGGTTCTGGGGGCCTTGATATCTGTCCTCCATCGGGATGACATCAGAGTGATTCCATACATGGACGACTTGCTGTTGAAGGCTGCTTCTGCAGACCTTTTTCATCAGCGAGTCCAGACCTGCTTTCACATCCTCACACGTCACGGTTGGATTGTGACCTTGGACAAGTCAGACTTGGTTCCGTCCCGGCGACTCATTTTCCTGGGTCTTCTGTTCGACACTCATGTGCATGGTGTTTCTACCGGAGGAGGTAGTGCATCAGATTGCTCAAAGGGTCTCCAAGATCCTTGCCCGCGATCGGATCCTGGTTCCGAAGTTGTCTTCTCTTGTGGGGAAGTTCATATCTACGATAAAGGCTGTTCCATTTGCCATGGCACACACCAGGGAACTTCAAAGATTTGTGATACAGACATGCAGGGACTGGCCGGATCATCTGAAGCTGTCGATCCCTCTTCCTCCTCATGTCGAGTTGAGTTTGGAGTGGTGGTTGGACTTTTCCAATCTCCTGAAGGGGAGATCCTTCCGGATTCCCTACTGGACCAAGGTCATGACGGACGCCAGCCTCTCGGGTTGAGGTGCTGTCCTGGGTCCCATCAGTGCTTAGGGGGAAGTGGTCCTTGGAGGAGTCTCTTCTTCCCATCAATGTTCTGGAACTTCGAGCGATATTTCATGCTCTACACCATTGGGAATCTCAGCTGGAGTGCTGTCCTGTCAGAGTGGAATCCGACAACGCCACCGCCGTGGCTTACATCAACAGGCAGGGCGGGACAAGAAGTCTCGCCACTTGGTTAGAGGTCAAGGCCATTCTGTCCTGGGTGGAGGTTCATGTTCCTGTCATTTCCACGGTGCACATTCCAGGCGTAGACAACGTCATGGCAGACTTCCTCAGTCATCACACAGTCGACAGCGGAGAGTGGGAACTACATCTGGAGGTGTTTTAGCTCCTAACTCAGAAGTGGGGAGTACCCCTAGTGGATCTGATAGCAACCAGGCACAACAGCAAGACTCGCTAGCCCTAGCTGCCAATGCCATGCCCATTCCCTGGGCATTCTCCCTGGCCTACATCTTTCCTCCCCTTCAAATGTTGATAAGGGTGATTCAGAAGTTGAAGGTGGCCCTATCTATGGCGGAGCCCTTTCCGCTCCCCTCTCGTTCAGATCTTCTTCTGCAGGGCTATCTGTGGAAGGAGGATGTTCATCGGCTCAATTTGACAGCCTGGAGGTTGAATCCTCGATTTTGAAGAAGAAAGGGTTTTCTTCTGCTGTGGTGTCTACTATGCTAAGTGCTCGTAAGCCTGTTTCTTCCAAGATCTGTCTGGTCGACATTCGTGTCTTGGTGTGCTGATAGAGATCTGTCTCATGACTTTCATCTTCCCACTGTCCTGGCCTTTTTGCAGGACGGTGTGGATAAGGGGCTCAGTCTGAGTTCTCTTAAGGTTCAGACTTCGGCGCTCTCTGTCTTTTTCCAGGAGCGCATTGCTGTCCTTCCTGACGTCAAGGTTTTCTTCCAAGGCGTTGCTCATGTGCTATCACGGTGCCTGTGATTGCTGCATTGCTATGTCTATTACCAGTAGGGGGCTCCCATTGGCTGTCTGCCTTTAGCCCGCCTCATGTTGCCTATTTAAACTGTGTCTGGGCACCTTTGGTTGCCCTTTCGTGGTGTCTCTGATAGCAACCACTTCCACCATGCTCAGAAGCTTATTGGGCCTTTCTGTGTTCCTGAGTTCCTGACTTCATCCTGTTCCTGAGTGCTGGTTCCAGTGCTGGTTCCAGTTGAGTCTACAGAGGTTGCTGTTTCCTGCTGCCCGTCTTCATTGCCGCTTCTGATCCAGTTGATCGTCCTTGCTGGTTCCTGTTCATCTCCTGGCCTGGTCCCTGCGTCTGTGGCGACTTTCTGCTTCCGTCGCTTTGGCGACATTCTCTGTTGGTTCGCTCCACAAGCCTTGTTGGTTACAGCGTGCGGATGCTGATTCGCTCCATGAGCCTTGCGGCTATAATATACTGCCTGTTAGTCCCAGCGTGCGGACGCTGGGTTGCTCCACAAGCCTTGCGGCTATACTATTCTGTCTGTTAGTCCCAGCGTGCGGACGCTGGGTTGCTCCACTAGCCTTGCGTCTATACTATTCTGTCTGTTAGTCCCAGCGTGCGGACGCTGGTTTGCTCCATAAGCCTTGCTGCTATGCGATACTGGTTGTTGGTTACAGCGTGTGGACGCTGATTCACTCCATAGCCTTGCGGCTATACTTTACTGTCTGTCAGTCCCAGCGTGCGGACGCTGGGTTGCTCCACAAGCCTTGCGGCTATACTATACTATCTGTTGGTCCCAGTGTGCGGACGCTGGTTCGCTCCTCTAGCCTTGCGGCTATACTATACTGTCAGTTGGTTACAGCGTTCGGGCGCTGATTCACTCCACAAGCCTTGCAGCTTTACTATATTGTCTGTCGGTCCCAGAGTGCGGACGCTGGTTTGCTCCTTAAGCCTTGCAGCTATACTATACTGTTTGTTGGTCACAGCATGCGGACGCTGGTTCGCTCCTCAAGCCTTGCGGCTATACTATACAGTCTGTTGGTACCCAGCGTGCGGACGTTGGTTCGCTCCACCGTTAAGCTACACTTTATCTTGTATTATACCAACGCTTGGCTGTTAGTTCGCTCCATGACCTGTGGGTTAATCTATGTCCTGCTGAAGGTTCCCAACATGAGGGCGCTGGTTTACTTCCTTGTCTCGCTACACCAGTAGTCTTTTGATTCACTGTGCGCTGTCCAGTCCTAGACAGCTAGTAGTCCTTCAGTACATGAGTGATACAGTGTACAGACACCAGGGTAAACCATTGATCTTGTAGTCTATCGATTACTATTGACTGTCATTGCCATCTGACAACTATTTAGATCACTGTGATTGATTACTGCTTCTTTGGGCTGCCTTGCCCGGTATATTGGTAAGGCCGGTAGAACCTTACGTTTCCATCCTGAGGTTGCCTTACCCAGTATTGGCAGGGCCGGTAGAACCTATGTCCTTAAGCATTGAGTTAGGCTGCCTTGCCCAGTATATTGGCAAGGCCGGTAGAGCCTACTACTTGGGTGTCCGTTAGGCTGCCTTGCCCGGTATTTTGGCAAGGCCGGTAGAGCCTTTTATTCCTTACTGCTCAGGCTGTTTTGCCCGGTATATTGGCAAGACCGGTAGAGTCTGTATTGTTCATTATATGAATTGTATGTATGTGTTTAAAATACTATGGGATTATCTTAATCGTTTCAATAAAGTTGTGTTTTTACCTAACCTTGCGTCTGAGAGTCTTAACAAACCGTGACATGTGCGTCCTGCCTTTCGGCGTACGGCTCCTCAGTGGGACCTTAATTTGATTTTGGGTGTCCTCCAGCATCCTCCCTTTGAGTCTTTGGCTACTATTCCTCTACGTCTTTTGATGTGGAAGATGGCTTTCCTTCTGGCGATTGTGTCAGTTCGCCGAGTGGCAGAGTTGCAAGCTCTTTCTTGTAAACCACCTTATTTGGTGTTTCATAAGGATAAAGCTGTGCTTCGTACCTCTAAGGAATTCTTACCTAAAGTAGTCTCCGAGTTTCACATCAATCAGGAGATTGTGGTGCCCTCTTTCTGCCCTAACCCCTCCTCTGATAAGGAAAGGGATCTTCACTTGTTGGATGTTGTGCGTTGTCTCAAGTTTTATGTCCATCGCACTGAATCTATCAGGAAGTCCGACGCTCTGTTCGTCATTCCTGAGGGTCCTAGGGCAGGGAGACCTGCATCCAAAGTGACTATCGCGTCATCGATCAAGTTGTAACGGTTTTTTAAGACACTCAGACCAGTAGGTAAAATCAGACACAATTTATTAGATAAGAAATAAGGCAAACGATCGCCCTCTACAGGCAACACAAATAATAGCAATGTATAGACAGATATGCCCCCACAGGCCCAATATACAGAATCAGGGTAAACATATACTGTCTAAGAACAGGCAATAGCAATTTAGACACAAACGGGTTAAATGCATAAATCAGTCCATCTCAGCTGTGGGGTTTGGCACGCCCAAGGTGGTGATAGGAGGTAAAGTGTAGATGTAGGCAATACTTAAAGTTCATAAGGTAATAAGGCTGCTAGGCAATCTGTGACCAGTGGTAGAATCAGCAGAACAGTGACCCAAAATAGCCCCCGTGGGTGTAACCAAGGAGGCAACTGAATCTGCAAGTGCTTGAGTCGGTAGCCCCCACAGGCGTAACCACAATATAGCTTGATATGCAAGAGCTGGCAAATAGCCCCCATGGGCGTATAAACGGAGACCAACAGATAGAGGTAGTTGAGCCAATAGCCCCCACGGGCGTATACCAACGGAAACCTGCCAGAGCTTTCAGCCTACCCTTTGCTGCACAGCTTGAGCCTTAAGCCACAACGGGTGTCCGCCGGTAAACCAACGTAAGACCAAGAGCCATTGGTGCCCTACCGGATCCGACTTAAAGTGACTACTCTGCAGCTAGAACGTATGAGTCGCCGTCCCACACAAGTGGCCGACTCAGCAGACGTAGCACAACGGGTAAACGCTCTATACCAGGGAAAGAAGGCTCTGCAAGGATGAGGCAGCACTGCAAGGGTTAAAATGCACTTTTACCAATAGAAGGCTCAGTATAGTGGAGTAGCTCTGCAAGCGTACAGAGGCTCAGTGAAGGAAGCACAGCTCTGCAAACCAGCACGGAACTCTGCACTGGACTTAAGCACAACAAGGGTGAAGTTGGTCACTCTGCAGCTGGGCAAACAGCAGCAGCGGAAGTAAGAATGTTGCGGCGGCGACAACAGGAACAAGCAGGTCACTGGAACAGGCCGGTTGTCGATCACTGAGTAGGAAGTCAGCCAGGCCGGGTCAAAACACGTAGGAGGTCCTCAGACATGCCGGGTCAAACACGAGCAGGAACGTCAGCCGAGCCGGGTCAGATAACGGAGGTGGTTCTCAGACAAGCCGGGTCAATCACGAGCAGGAACACTGGAGCGTAGTCAGGACAGGCCAAGTCGGTACACAGGAATCCGGAACACAGCAGCTTTAATACTGGCTCAGAAACACCACGAAAGGGCATCTGACAGGTATCATGGCCAGGCATAAAAAGGTCACCAGGGGCGGGCCAAACCAACTCAGCGAATCAGAGTGTACCACAAACGAAAGTGACAGGAGGATGTCACGGTTTTTGAAGACTCTCAGACTTAAGGTTTGGTAAAATTTAACTTTATTAAAAGTTAAAGGCAGTCCCCGTAGGGTAAACATACATAACAATATGTAACAATAGAACATACAAAAGGTGCTACCGACCTTGCCTAAATACCGGGCAAGGCAACCCAAGTGACAATATTAATGACAGGCTCTACCGGCCTTGCCTATACCGGGTAAGGCAACCGTGAGATGATAATTCCGGTTCTACCGGCCTTACCAATACCGGGCAAGGCAGCCCAATGGGCAAGGCGGCCCTGCCAATACCGGGTAAGGCAACCTTTAAGATGCTGAGTTACAAGGTTCTACCGGCCTTACCTATACCGGGCAGGGCAGCCCAAGGAGGTACTTTAGTAGGCTCTACTGGCCCTGCCAATACCGGGTGAGGCAACCTACAGGATGGTAACATCAAGGTTCTACCGGCCTCACCAATACCGGGCAGGGCAGCCTGAGCAAATAGACCACCTGTTAGGTGACTGAGACAGCAGAGAGCATAAGTCTAGAGGTCTACTCAGCAGAAGTCTATAGCCAGGGATAATCAGACAACTGCAAGGAAGTGGACAGCGACTGACCACAGTACTGATGTACTGTTCAGGAGCAAACCAACGTCCGCACGTTGGGACTAATGGTAAATAGCGCCACCAGCGCCACCAGGTTTAAGGAGTAAACCAGTGTCCGCACGCTGGAATCAACAATGTATATTGCAACCAGGTTTAGTGAAGCAAACCAGCGACCGCACGCTGGAACCAACAATGTATATCGCAACCAGGTTTAGTGGAGCAAACCAGCGTCCACACGCTGGGACCAACAATGTATATCGCAACCAGGTTTGTGGAGCAAACCAGCGTCCGCACGCTGGAACCAACAATGTATAGCGCAACCAGGTTTAGTGGAGCAAACCAGTGTCCGCACGCTAGAACCAACAATGTGTATGCAATAGCGAGGAGAACAATGTCGCCGAAGCGACAGCTGGAGCGCGAGACTCAGGAACTCGTACAGGTTAACCCGCACGGTGCTGGAGCACAGGAACCCCAGAATACAGGAACACTGGAACGCTGGAGCACCGGAACATTAACGTACAGGAACACTGGAACACTGGAACGTTAACGTACAGGAACACTGGAACACCGGAACACCGGAACATAGCATACAGGAAAACTGGAAACAGGCCCAGAGATCTGACAAGCAGGTCAGGCAGAGTGGAGTCAGAGACACCACGAAAGGGCAACCTGGAAGTGCTCAACCTGGGTTTAAAAAGGCTGTGTGAGGAGGGCTAATGACAGACAGCCAATCACGAATACTCAGCAGGTGATAGACACAGAGCAGCACGAATCACGGGCACTGTGATAGTACCCCCCCTTTCAAAGACCCCCTCTCCTAGAGTAGGGTCCAGGCTTCTGAGGGTATTTGGCATGAAATACTCATAGTAATTTGGGTGCATGAAGGTCCTTACTGTCAACCCAGGAACGATCCTCAGGACCATAACCTTTCCAATGCACCAGATACTGTACCCCTCCTCTACATCTGCGGGAATCAGTAATGCTTTGTACTTCATACTCCTCCTGCCCCTCGACTTCAACAGGACCTGGCATCACAGGTGTGGTAGTATAACGGTTACAAACCAGAGGTTTAAGGAGAGACACATGGAATACATTGTGAATGCGCATAGAAGCAGGCAATTCCAAGGCATAAGAAACAGGGTTCATTTTGTGAATGATCTTGTACGGATCAATGAACCGAGGTGCCAGCTTATTAGATGGGACCTTGAGCTTTAGATTCTTGGAGGACAGCCATACTCTATCCCCGACTTGGAAGGAAACCGCTGGAAGCCTTCTGCGATTGGCATGACGCTGATGTCGCTGAAAAGACTGGCCCAATGCCCTCTGAACTTGTGCCCATGTGGAACGGAGTTGCTCTATATGCTCATCCAGAGCTGGAATCTGCTGGGATTGAAAGGAATCCGGGAGCAGACAGGGTTGGAACCCATAATTGATCAAAAACAGAGAGCTCCCAGAGGAAGAATTAACTGCGCAGTTCCTGGCGAACTCTGCCCAAGGCAACAAGTCGGCCCAATTATCATGATGGTCAGTCACAAAACATCGCAGAAACTGTTCCAATCCTTGATTGGCCCTCTCAGTGGCCCCGTTAGTCTGGGGATGATATGCCGAGGAAAATGATAGCTGTATGCCCATCTGTTCACAAAATGCCCTCCAGAATCTGGACACAAACTGGCTCCCCCTGTCAGACACCAGCACCCTGGGTACTCCATGTAACCGAAATACTTCTTGAATGAATACCATTGCCAGTTCTTTGGCCGAAGGAAGGCCACGGAGGGGTACGAAGTGTGCCATTTTAGAGAACCTGTCTACCACCATCAATATGAAGGAGTACCCTATAGACCTGGGCAATTCTCCCATAAAGTCGATAGAGACGTGAGACCAAGGGCGTTCACCATTAGGCACCGGCTGAAGCAAGCACACAGGGAGATGTCTAGGGGTTTTGGCACGGGCACAGGTGGCACAGGCATTCGTAAAATTGGCACAATCAGCTCTCATAGAAGGCCACCAAAATAGCTGAGAGAGAGACCAGAACAATTGATCCCTACCAATATATCCCGCAGCCTTAGAGGAGTGATAGGTCTCAAGTAATCGAGTACGGAATGGCTCAGCGACAAAACATTTGCCCACTGGAGTCTCATGAGGAGCAGAGGCTTGGGATGCCAAAATCTCCTCCCCTAGTGGTGAAGTAATACTAGTACGTACGGTAGCCAATATTCGATCAGGTTGAATGATAGGTGCTGGTACCTCTTCTCTGTCAACCTCTGCTTCAAATTGTCTAGACAGAGCATCAGCCCTAACATTCTTTGATCCTGGCAGGTATGATACAATGAAATTGAATCGGGATAGAAACAGTGCCCATCTGGCCTGGCGAGAAGACAGTCTCTTGGCCTCAGAAAGATACGTCAGATTCTTGTGATCAGTTAGAATCAAAACGGGTTTTTTTGTGCCTTCAAGTAAATGACGCCATTCTTTGAGAGCGAGGATAATGGCCAGTAATTCTCGATCACCAATCTCGTAATGACTTTGAGCACTAGTCAGTTTTTTTGAGAAGAATCCACAGGGTCTGAGTGTACCGCCTTTAACCTGTCGCTGAGAGAGCACCGCCCCGACCCCAATATCTGAGGCATCAACTTCCAAAGTAAAGGGGAGTATTGGATTAGGGTGGGACAACACAGGCGCTTCAGCAAAGGCTACCTTCAACTTCTCAAAGGCCTCTTCAGCAGCCACCGGCCAGAGGGATGGGTTAGCGCCCTTATGCGTGAGGTCAGACAGAGGTTTCACGATAGAGGAGAAGTTTTTAATAAACTTCCTGTAATAATTGGCGAAGCCGAGAAATCGTTGGATGGCTTTGAGGCTCTTGGGTTTAGGCCATTGTAAGACTGCCGTCAATTTCTCTTTATCCATGGCAATGCCGTCTTCGCCAATTATAAACCCCAGAAACGGTACACTGGTTTTGTGGAACTCGCATTTCTCCAGTTTACAGAATAATTTATTTTTTCGTAAGCGCAGCAAGACTTCAGACACATCCTTGATATGTTGTGACAGGTCTTTGGAGTGGATAAGTATGTCGTCAAGATAGACTACAACACAAGATTGTAACATATCTCTAAGAACGTCATTGATCAGTTCTTGAAATACTGCAGGAGCATTACATAGACCAAATGTAATACCCAGATCTCGTATTGAAGGCAGTTTTCCACTCATCACCGGCTCTGATACGTATCAAATTGTAGGCTGCCCTTAGGTCCAATTTGGTGAAAATCGAGGACCCCTTAAGTCTATCAAACAGCTCGGTGATGAGTGGGATTGGGTAGGCATTTTTCACCATCAGCTTATTCAGCCCATGATAGTCTATGCAAGGTCGCAGTTCGCCACTTTTTTTCTTAACAAAAAAGAACCCGGCACTGGCTGGAGAAGTAGATTTCCTTATGATCCCTCTACTAAGGGCATCTGCTATGTGTTCCTCCATAGCTTGGTTCTCCTCACAAGACAATGGATACGTGCGTCCCCTCGGTGGTACTGCTCCAGGACTCAGTTCTATGCGACAATCGTATGGTCTGTGCTGAGGTAGGGCGCCAGCCTCTCCCTTACTGAAAATGTTGCTAAACTGCTGGTAGGCATCAGGTAGTGAAGGGGAGGTGCACAAGACCTTAACAGGATGGGTAACGCACTTATCCATACAGAACTGAGACCAAGCAGCAATCTCACATTTCTGCCAATCAAATTGTGGGTTGTGCAACTGTAACCAAGGAAAGCCCAAAATCAGGGCATGGTGAGGAGAATTAATCAATTGGAACTGCTGCTCTTCCTTGTGAAGAGCCCCAATAGTCATGGACAAGGGCATTGTTTCAAAAGTAACTTGGGCGGGTTCCAAAGGTCTGCCATCAATTGCCTCAATAGCAAGAGGGGTTTCTCTCTGAATCCGTGGTACCCCATGCAATTCAGCAAAGGTATTGTCCATAAAATACCCAGCAGCACCAGAATCAACCAAGGCCAAAACCTCAACCGAGCGTTGTGCCCATGACAATACCACCTGTATGGTGGGTTTAAGTGTGCCCAACAATGGGGACGATTGGACACCACCTAGGGCCTGTCCCCCAAGGTACCCTAGGTGTGTTCGTTTCCCGGACAAGATCTTAACAGGTGACCATTTTTACCGCAATACAGACATAAACCTTGTGTCCTGCGATACCTTCTCTCCTCCTTAGTTAACCTAGTGAAACCCACCTGCATAGGTTCACTTGGTTCCAGAATAGGTTCACTAGGTTTGGATGTCGAGGGAGGGTTGGGTGGGCAAAATATGCTACTGGACCCATTATTTTTTAACCGTACTCGTCGCTGTCTGGCGGTTAATCTTTCACGTATTCTGGAGTCAATTAGAATCACGTATTCGATATAATCATCTAGGTCAGTAGGTAAATCTTTTGCTGCGATTTCATCTTTAATCTGGCCACTCAATCATTGAGCAAAGGCTGCCAACAGGGCCTCGTTATTCCATCCTACCTCTGCTGCCAAGGTGCGGAATTCAATGGCAAAATCGCCAACCGTGCGCCTGCCCTGTTGTATCTCCATGAGACGTTTAGCAGCAGAGGTAGTTCTACCAGGAGGCTCAAATACTCTCCGAAAGGATTGCACAAAACCACAGAAATTCTTTGTGCAAGGTTTAGCGTTTTCCCAAAGTGGGTTGGCCCAAGCCAATGCTCTGCCAGTCAGCAAGGATATCATGAACCCAACCTTGCTGCGATCACTAGGAAATGCGTGTGCCGTCAATTCCATAAATATCTCAAGTTGATTGATAAACCCTCTGCATAGCTGAGGGTCGCCGTCATATCTCAGCGGCAAGGGTGCAGAAGCCGTTAACCCTTTGACTGCGGACCCTGAGGGCCTAGACTCATTCTCCAGTGTCATAATTGGCAAGACCACCAGGTTAGCACCGGACTTATCTGCAAGTACTGTGCGTTCAAGAATAGTTTGGATAGCCACCGCTAGCTGATCCAAACGTTGCTCGAGCGTATCCATCCTCCAATGGATATTCTGTGCGTTACCGTCACTCTTAGTGTCTGAGGTCACGGCCCTTTCGTACTGTCACGGTTTTTGAAGATTCTCAGACTTAAGGTTTGGTAAAAATTTAACTTTATTAAAAGTTAAAGGCAGTCCCCGTAGGGTAAACATACATAACAATATGTAACAATAGAACATACAAAAGGTGCTACCGACCTTGCCTAAATACCGGGCAAGGCAACCCAAGTGACAATATTAATGACAGGCTCTACCGGCCTTGCCTATACCGGGTAAGGCAACCGTGAGATGATAATTCCGGTTCTACCGGCCTTACCAATACCGGGCAAGGCAGCCCAATGGGATGCTGAATGTAGGCTCTACCGGCCCTGCCAATACCGGCCTACGATGGTGAGTTACAAGGTTCTACTGGCCTTACCTATACTGGGCAGGGCAACCCAAGGAGGTACTGTAGTAGGCTCTACCGGCCCTGCCAATACCGGGTGAGGCAACCTACAGGATAGTAACGTCAAGGTTCTACCGGCCTCACGAATACCGGGCAGGGCAGCCTGAGCAAATAGACCAGCTGTTAGGTGACTGAGACAGCAGAGAGCATAAGTCTAGAGGTCTACTCAGCAGAAGTCTATAGCCAGGGATAATCAGACAACTGCAAGGAAGTGGACAGCGACTGACCACAGTACTGGATGTTCAGGAGCAAACCAACGTCCGCACGTTGGGACTAATGGTAAATAGCGCCACCAGGTTTAAGGAGTAAACCGGTGTCCGCACGCTGGAATCAACAATGTATATTGCAACCAGGTTTAGTGGAGCAAACCAGCGTCCGCACGCTAGGACCAACAATGTATATCGCAACCAGGTTTGTAGAGCAAACCAGCGTCCGCACGCTGGAACCAACAATGTATATCACAACCAGGTTTAGTGGAGCAAACCAGCGACCGCACGCTGGAACCAACAATGTATATCGCAACCAGGTTTAGTGGAGCAAACCAGCGTCCGCACGCTGGAACCAACAATGTATATCGCAACCAGGTTTAGTAGAACAAACCAGCGACCGCACACTGGAACCAACAATGTATATCGCAACCAGGTTTAGTGGAGCAAACCAGTGTCCGCACGCTGGAACCAACAATGTATATCGCAACCAGGTTTAGTGGGGCAAACCAGCATCCGCACGCTAGAACCAACAATGTATATCGCAACCAGGTTAGTGGAGCAAACCAGCGACCGCACACTGGAACCAACAATGTATATCGCAAACCAGCGCCCGCACGCTGGAACCAACAATGTATATCGCAACCAGGTTTAGTGGAGCAAACCAGCGTCCGCACGCTGGAATCAACAATGTGTATGCAATAGCGAGGAGAACAATGTCAGCAGAGCAACAGCTGGAGCGCGAGACTCAGGAACTCGTACAGGTTAACCCGCGCGGTGCTGGAGCACAGGAACCCCAGAATACAGGCACACCGGAACGCTGGAACACCGGAACATTAGCATACAGGAACACTGGAACACCGGAACATTAATGTACAGGAACACTGGAACACCGGAATGTAGCATACAGGAACACTGGAAACAGGCCCAGAGATCTGACAAGCAGGTCAGGCAGAGTGGAGTCAGAGACACCACGAAAGGGCAACCTGGAAGTGCTCCTGGGTTTAAAAAGGCTGTATGAGGAGGGCTAATGACAGACAGCCAATCAGGAATACTCAGCAGGTGATAGACACAGAGCAGCAGGAATCACGGGCACCGTGATAGAGGATCACAGGCACTGTGATAGTACCCCCTCTCAAAGACCCCCTCTCCCTGCTGGAGGTTTTGATTTCTGAGGATATTTACAGTGGAAGTTGCGCAAAAGTCTGGGTGCATGGAGGTCCTTTTGGTCAACCCAAGAACGTTCCTCAGGGCCATAACCCTTCCAGTGGACCAAATATTGCAACTTCCCTCTAAGTCTCCTAGAATCAATAATGCTCTGAACCTCGTATTCCTCTTTGCCCTGAACGTCCACCGGCCCAGGAATTACTGGAGTGGTAGTGTAACGGTTGCAAACCAAGGGTTTCAAAAGAGACACATGGAACACATTATGAATATGCATAGAGGCTGGGAGTTCCAATGCATAAGTGACGGGATTAATCTTGCGGATGATTTTAAAGGGACCAATAAACCGGGGAGCCAACTTATTGGAGGGTATCTGCAGATTGAGGTTCCTGGAGGTGAGCCATACTCTGTCAAACAATTCGGTAATGAGTGGAATAGGGTAGGCATTCTTAGGCATCAGCTTATTAAACCCCCGGTAATCAATACATGGCCTGAGTTCACCATTTTTCTTTTTTACAAAGAAGAATCCGGCCCCAGCCGGGGAGGTAGACTTGCGGATAATTCCCCTCCTGAGGGCGTCTTCAATGTATTCCTCCATCGCCCTGTTCTCCTCACATGACAGTGGATAAGTGCGGCCCCTAGGGGGCACCACACCCGGAGGCAGATCAACAGCGCAATCATAGGGTCTATGCTCTGGCAATGCGCTGGCCTCTCCCTTGCTGAATATGTCACTGAATTCCCCATATTCGGCTGGCACAGAAGGAGAGGTACACATAATCTTGACAGGGAGCGATAGACAGTTCTTAGTACAGTATTCAGACCAGGAATTAACCTCACATTTTTGCCAATCAAATTGGGGATTATGTAGGAGTAACCACGGGAACCCCAAAATGACCGCATGGTGAGGAGAATGAATAATTTGGAACCGTACTTCCTCTTTGTGGAGAGCCCCAACCGACATCGTGATAGGAATCGTTTCCATAGTAATAAATGCAGGTTCCAAAGGTCTGCCATCGATGGCTTCAATCGCCAAAGGAGATTCCCTTTTGCATAACGGAATACTGTGCAATTCGGCAAAAGATTGGTCCATAAAGTACCCGGCTGCACCAGAATCCACCAGTGCCAGGACCTCCACGACCATGTCAGCCCAAGAGAATACCACCTGGATGGTGGGTTTAACAGTACTTGGATCTAGGGACTGTTGTACGCCACCTAGGGCCTGTCCCCCAAGGTACCCTAGGTGCATCCGTTTCCCGGCCGTACTGGACAAGTACGTAAAAGGTGCCCAGGTTTGCCACAGTATAAACATAGGCCTTGCTTCCGGTACGACCTCTTCTCCTTAGTGAGTCTAGTGAACCCCAACTGCATTGGCTCTGCCGCCTTGGCTGGGTGTTCAGGAGGAAAGGGTGGTGAGGGTGGGTTAAAAAGTCTGCCCTGGACATAGTTTCTGGATCTCACCCTTTTAGCCCACAATCTCTCGCGGATGCGGGAATCAATGAGCATGACGTAGTCAATATACTCATCCAGATCACTAGGTACATCTCGAGCAGCTATTTCATCCTTAATCTGTTCGGAAAGACCCCAAGCAAAGGCTGCAACTAAAGCCTCATTGTTCCAGCCCACCTCTGCTGCCAAGGTCTGAAATTCGATAGCATAGTCGCCCAGAGTGCGTTCGCCCTGCTGTATCTCCATTAACCTTTTGGCAGCAGAGGCAACCCTGCCAGGAACCTCGAACACTCAGTGGAACTTTCTTACAAACTTGTTAAAGTTTAGAGTTCAAGGTTTGGCATTCTCCCACAAGGGATTCGCCCAAGCCAATGCTTTGCCCGTCAACAGTGATATCATGAATCCGACCTTACTCCGGTCGTTAGGAAATGCCTGGGGCGTCAATTCCAAAAATATCTCCAACTGATTAATAAAGCCCCTGCATTGTGAAGGTTCGCCATCATATCTCAATGGTAAAGGCGCCACCGCCGTTAAGCCTCTGGTAGTAGTAGTAGGAGGGGCTACAGGCTGATTATCCGATGTCATGGCTGGGGAGACCACCGGATTCGGATTAGGCTTGTCAAGGTGTACCGTATGCTCAAGTAAGGTTTGTAAAGCCACTGCCAATTGGTCCAGGAGCTGCTCATGGACATCCATTCTTCAGTGGATGTTTTGTGTGTTACTTTCACCTTTACTGTCTGAGGTCATGGCCCTTTCGTACTGTAACGGTTTTTTAAGACACTCAGACCAGTAGGTAAAATCAAACACAATTTATTAGATAAGAAATAAGGCAAACGATCGCCCTCTACAGGCAACACAAATAATAGCAATGTATAGACAGATATGCCCCCACAGGCCCAATATACAGAATCAGGGTAAACATATACTGTCTAAGAACAGGCAATAGCAATTTAGACACAAACGGGTTAAATGCATAAATCAGTCCGTCTCAGCTGTGGGGTTTGGCACGCCCAAGGTGGTGATAGGAGGTAAAGTGTAGATGTAGGCAACACTTAAAGTTCATAAGGTAATATGCTGCTAGGCAATCTGTGACCAGTGGTAGAATCAGCAGAACAGTGACCCAAAATAGCCCCCGCAGGCGTAACCAAGGAGACAACTGAATCTGCAAGTGCGTGAGTCGGTAGCCCCCGCGGGCGTAACCACAATATAGCTTGATATGGAAGAGCTGGCAAATAGCCCCCACGGGCGTATAAACGGAGACCAACAGATAGAGGTAGTTGAGCCAATAGCCCCCACGGGCGTATACCAACGGGAACCTGCCAGAGCTTTGAGCCTACCCTTTGCTGCACAGCTTGAGCCTTAAGCCACAACGGGTGTCCGCCGGTAAACCAATGTAAGACCAATCGCCAATGGCGTCCTACCAGATCCGACTTAACGTGACTACTTTGCAGCTAGAACGTATAAGTCGCCATCCCACACAAGTGGCCGACTCAGCAGAAGTAGCACAACAGGTAAAGGCTCTATACTGGGGAAAGAAGGCTCTGCAAGGATGAGGCAGCACTGCAAGGGTTAAAATGCACTTTTTCCAATAGAAGGCTCAGTATAGTGGAGTAGCTCTGCAAGCGTACGGAGGCTCAGTGAAGGAAGCACAGCTCTGCAAACCAGCACGGAACTCTGCACTGGAGTTAAGCACAAGAAGGGTGAAGCTGGTCACTCTGCAGCTGGGCAAACAGCAGCAGCAGAAGTAAGAATGTCGCTGTGGCGACAACAGGAACAAGCAGGTCACTGGAACAGGCCGGTTGTCGATCACGGAGTAGGAAGTCAGCCAGGCCGGGTCGAAACACGTAGGAGGTCCTCAGACAAGCCGGGTCAAACACGACCAGGAACGTCAACCGAGCTGGGTCAGATAACGGAGGTGGTTCTCAGACAAGCCGGGTCAATCACGAGCAGGAACACTGGAGCGTAGTCAGGACAGGCCAAGTTGGTACACAGGAATCCGGAACACAGCAACTCAGCAACAGCAATACTGGCTCAGAAACACCACGAAAGGGCATCTGACAGGTGTCATGGCCAGGCATAAAAAGGTCACCAGGGGCGGGCCAAACCAACTCAGCGAATCAGAGTGTACCACAAACGAGAGTGACAGGAGGATCACAGGCACTGTGATACAAGTCCACTATTCGTAGGGCTTACGAATTGAGGAATAGGCAGGTTCCCTTTCGGGTCACGGCTCATTCAACAAGGTCTTTTGGGGCCTCCTGGGCCTACAAGAATCAAGCGTCTGCTGATCAGTTGTGCAGTGCGGCCACTTGGTCTTCTGTGCACACCTTTTCGAAGCACTACCGTGTGGATGCGCTGGCCTCGGCTGATGCCAGCTTCTGGAGGAAGGTCCCGGAGGCAGTTTTGCCTGTCTAGGATCTTCTTCTCAGGTTCTTCGTGCTTCCTTTACTGTTGAGCCCGTTGGCTGTAGTTCAGTGTGTTGTGTTACAGTTCCTGGGGTGTTTTTACCCCTAGTTGGTGTCTGTTGACACGTCTGTTTTGTTGGGATCTCTGACTGGTAGGTTCATAGAGGTCCTGGTGACTTTGGGGGCATTTTGCCTGGTCCTTGCCTTCTTCCCGCCTCTGGGAAACTCAATGGTTGGACATCCCAGAGTTACCAGTAACCTGTATTGGATGACAGAGAAAAGAGGATTTTAGTCTTACCTGTTAAATCCTTTTCTCTTAGTCCATACAGGTTACTGGTCTCCCACCCTGTCAAGAGACCATGCTTGGCTCTCCTGTGGCAATATGTGGGAGTCCTTCGGGGCATGCTCACAGGAGTCTTCTTCTCTCCTATTTCTGGTCAGTTGTTAGTGTCTCAAATCATTCTGGAGTTAGCTGACTGGGATGCATCTGAGGGGGGAGGGGAGGCTCCACCCCCTGCATACATTTAGAGAAATCTTCCTGCCTACTTAAAGGGGCGGATCGCCTCCCAGAGTTACCAGTAACCTGTATGGACTAAGAGAAAAGGATTTAACAGGTAAGACTAAAATCCTCTTTTCAAAACCTTCTGCATCTAGCTTATGCCAACTATCAACACACATGCGTACAATCTGCATTATCTCTGGTTTCATATTAGTAAGTAAATGTTGTACATACAGTGGGCTTTTGTAATATTCTTTGAATCTCCTCCTAGAGCTCTTAACTTATTCTTCACCTGGTCCCACATTTCTTTAATTTGGGTTGGCAGACGCCATACATTCTCTTCCATAGTTTGGGGAAAATCCAGTTTAATATCTAATGCGGGGCAGTCCTTAGGCCAGTCAATACCCGTATGTTTAGTGCAAGCATCTAACAGAAATCTATACTCTGGTCCAGTCAGCTGTGCTCCTTGGGTGCATCTTTTTAAGTAAGCAATCGCTGCGCTGGGGGATTTAATTGGGTTTGGACAATCTTTGTTCCAGGCATTCATTGTCAGGACGTCAGGGGGTTTGTTAATGACCTGGTCACCCACAGTCATGAAGGGCATAGTCAAGTGTGTCTGGCTACTGGGGTACATGGTTCCTCATGCACGTCAGCTGTAGTCACTAATTTGGGTTGTCCTTGGATTCTTGGGGACAGTCCTGCTTCAACACACATATCCCATACCGACTGGGTAAGGGTCTGAAGTGCCTGTTCTCTTGTGATGGGCTCAGTCTCAAGGTCGTGTCCTCTCTGTTGTGCCTCGGAAGCCCTGGTCATCCGTCTAGTCTGCATCCCTACACTGGTTTCCATAGTGGGGTGTCTGTCTTCCAGGTCTCCATCAGAAGTCATGTCTAAGGCCCTAGTGACTACCTGAAGCACGCCCCTTTTCTGCCCTTCTGTAAGTCCTGGGGTACTGGGTGTGTCAGTGGTTGGTGATCTGAAAGTGGATAATGTATGAACTTCTTGCAGAGGCTGTCTTGTATTCATAGGACTAGCGTCATTGACCTCCCATATATCTTTAAGGAATGGGTTTCATCTGTAAACTCTTGGGGATGATCTCAACCTGTCATGTTCCTTTAACAAAAACTGGGTCCTTTGTTCATGTTCCTTTAACAAAGACTGGGTCCTTTTTTCAAGGCCAGCAACATATTGTCGCAAATTAGGGGAAAAAGGGAGGTCCGATGGTGTGTCTGTGTTACAAATAGACTGTTCTTGCCCTTTAGGTGGTTCCTGCTGTGCCTGTATGTTCTGTATATCCCCTTTAACCATGTTCTGACTACACTGGGTTCCTACAGTCCCTGCTGAATCTCTTGGGGTGTCAGTCACAGCTGTGTTGTCCTGTCTGGCCGTGGTGTCCTTCAGTTCTTGCCCTTGTGTGGGGGTGCAGTCTGTGCTAGTGATAGTTTGGGAAGTTGTGGGGGTGTAAGTGTGAGAGTAGGGCAGTGGCAAGGGAGGTTCGGTAGGAATAGGGGAAGGTGGTGGAGGAGGAGGTGGAAGGTTAGTACTTATCATATCTGTTTTAATAGGCTTTACAGGGTTCCTAGACTTACTCTGTTTGATACCCATAACAGTATAGATAAAATAACATAACCAACATGCAAATGCAATGCAAATAATGAGTCAAAATAGCCTGTATCAGGAACACCCAAATAGATATCTATCCGTGGAAACCGCGGGGAGGATGACTAAGCTGGGGCTGGGCGTGCCAGTCCAGCGCAGTCAGTACCTCATGATAGATATCAATAACAAAACTGTGTAAAACAATAAAAGCAATAAATACAACAATAAGAACGAGTAATAAAGAATCGTAATAGGGTAGGACTTAAACCTCCCGTAACCAAATAAATGTGACTCAAACCCACAAATCCGTAAAGTGGACTCTAACCACCGGATATAACAGTAGGTGGACTCTAACCACCTGCCCGGTGGACTTTAACCACCTTTTCAGACCAGTAACGTATGCGTGTATCTTCAGAGAGGGGCGAGCAGAGTATACATATATATATATATATATATATATATATATATATATATACTAGTTGAACAGCCCGTTACACGGGCCACAGTGCCACTGCCACCCGGCTCCTTCGGAGTGCCCAGCTCTGTATCAGCCGCGGCACGGGCAGTCTCTACTGCGCATGACTGCAGCACGTGCAGCAGTGTGTACTGCGCATGTCGGGCGTTACACACACGATTTAGCGAATTATTATATAGGATATATATATCAGCATATATGAAAGAGGTAGATAAAAAAAAATATATATGTTCTCTACTCACCACTCAAAGAAGATCCTGCTGAACGATACGCCAAATGTTAGGTTCCTGGTCTTTTCAACCTCTTCTTCAGGTAACACCTGTTCCCTGGGGACACTTGACACCACACCGTTCCTCTGGATCTACTAGGCCTTCGAGTGCTTGGGAGGAGTAATTACAGACACAGACAGCACAGTTTGATGCTATAATCACTTCTCAAATGTATTTGATTGATACATAAGTTTTTATAGTGATTGGAAATAGGAGGGTAATATCTCATTAGATTACCTCCCAGGATACATGACATAATTGTTTAATTAACAATTATTACTTATGGCATATGTAAGCATTATCACAATTCCACTAGGGGCCATTCCATACCTAGGGCATAGGTCAGTGGGCCTAAACATAACAGCTGTCTTCCGAATAACAAAATACCATTCTAAGAAACAGTAACCAGAAAGAACAATTCAGCACTTGGCCAAATGCCCCTAGGCATGGGTTCTATCTTCTTGTCTCTTCATGCCCTATTATCCGGTCCATGTCCTGAGTGTCCAGGGGGGCTCGTGGATATTCAACAAAGGGAGTTGTAGGCACTTCTAGGCAACAGTAACAGAGAAGTCTACATTTCTTTTGAATGGCTGTCAGTTTTGCAGAGGCCATTTTACGTCTCTATTGCTTATCCTATGCAGAGGCAGGTTCTCCTTGCTCTCCTCCTCCAGATTAACCCTATGCTTGCCAGATAAGTGTAGGGACACTTGATTTTGTAGGATGTTGGACTCTAAGGGACATGGGAGTAAATCTAAGGCTATGGCTAAGGGGCTTCCCTTACCCCCCTCACATACTGTTCTACATGCCAAATGGGGCTTCCTAGAGAGTATTCAGGATCTCTCTGCACCTTTTGTGCTGTGGCCCCCCACTCCACTGGGGCCCTCCAGCACCAATCAAGAGCCAGATTGGATCAATACTGTCTTCAGTAGCCCAAATATCCTTCTCTATGAGGCTGATCCTCTCCCTTTCTCCATTGACGCTTACTGCTTGGGTTATTCAGATACTGGATAGTCCTAGGGATCTCTGGGGTCTTGGGAGATTAGTGTTGGTATATCCCCATGGTACCTGTGTTCCATATTGGGCATAAGAGAAAATAGGATTTTAGTGTTCTTACCTGTTAATTCCTTTTCTCTTTAGTTCACATGTGGAAACAATTTGATATATGACTCCAGTAGATTTACAGTTGATAAATTGCATGGTTTCAAATTTCTTGATGCGATCGTGTTGAAGAAAATTTTTTCCTTCAAAATGGATTTGCATGCCGTGCAAAAACCACACGGATAGGTTCCCTTATCTGTAGTTCTAAGAAGCATTGAAAGAACTGTGTACGAATAAAAAACTTAGTAATAAAACCAAGTGATAAAGGGGGTAACATAGTGACAATTAAGATAGATGATTACCAGAAAGAATGCATGAGACAACTGAACAGTAACATGTACTATAAGAAACTGGATTCAGACCCCACTAAAACATTCAAGTAGAAACTAGAATTGATCCTGAATAAAGACATAGAGGACAATTTGAGATAGAAGAATGAATCTGACTACTTGCTAGTGAAAGACCTGATAATACCAACATTTTATATAATTCCAAAAGTTCATAACAATCTTGAACCACCGGGACACCCAATTGTTTCAGGAATAGGAAGTCTCACTTAAAATATCAGCATTTACATTGATTGTGTCTTAAGGGAATTTGTATATAGTTTACCATCATAAATCAGGCACAGAATAGTAACATAGTAATTTAGGTTGAAAAAAGTCTATCTAGTTCAACCCTTTTCCTATTCCTGTTTACCATCGTTGATCCAAAAGAAGGCAAAAAAAAAAACGTCAATAGAGCAATTTCAAATTCTGACTTGAATGGGGGGGGGGGGGGGAATTCCTTCTTGATTCCAAATGGCAATCAGATTTCTCCCTGGATCAACAAGCCCTAACTAAATATTAATCCCAATACTAACGTACATAGCCATCTATGTTATGCTCTTTTAAATAAGTATCCAGGCCCTTTTTAAAGGCATCTAATGTATTCGATAGCACCACCTCCTCAGGCAGTGAATTCCATACCTTTATTGTCCTTACTGTAAAGAAACCCTTCTGCTGTTGTAGATTAAATCTCCTTTCCTCAAGTCTAAGCGGGTGGCCCCTTGTCCTGTGTACTGTTCTGTTAATGAACAGGTCTTTGGAGAGCCCTTTGTATGGGCCCTGAACATATTTATATAGTGTTATCATATCCCCTCTAAGATGCCGTTTCTCTAGTGTGTACAAGTTTAACTTTTCTAGCCTTTCTTCATAACTAAAACTTTCCATTCCCCTTACTAGTTTTGTAGCCCTCCTCTGCACTCTTCCTAGTTCCATAATGTCCTTTTTCAGAAAGGGCGCCCAGAACTGAACAGCATATTCTAGGTGGGGTCTTACTATGGATCTGTAAAGAGGCATAATTATATCTTCCTCCCTTGAGTCAATACCCCATTTAATACATGCCAATATCTTATTGGCCTTTGCAGCTGCCAGCTGGCACTGCATGCTACTGCTAAGTCTATTGTCTACCATTACTCCCAAATCCTTTTCATTTGTAGATTTCCCCAGAGAAACACCATTTAAACTATATGTTGCATTTTTATTATTATACCCAAAATGCATAACTTTACACTTGTCTATACTGAATCTCATTTGCCTGCCCAGTTAGTCAATTTGTGCAAATCCTGTTGTAATGAAGACACATCCAGTTCAGACTTTATTACCTTACTTAATTTTGTGTCATCGGCAAACACTGATACATGGCTCCCTATGCCCTCTAGAAGGTCATTAATAAACAAATTAAAAAGAAGAGGACCCAGGACAGATCCCTGAGGTACTCCACTTATCACGTTTATCCAACTGGAGAACTTGCCATTTACTACCACTCTTTGCATTCTATCTTTCAGCCAATTTCCAATCCACACACAAATATTTTCCCCTAGGCCTATTTCATTCAATTTGTACAGTAACCTCTTGTGTGGAACCGTATCAAATGCCTTAGCAAACTCTAAATAGATCACATCAACTGCCGATCCCGCATCTATATTATTACTCACTTTTTCATAAAATGCGATCAAGCTAGTTTGACAAGACCTGTCTTTCAGAAAGCCATGTTGGCTATTGCTAATGATATTCCTGTTCCAGCAGAATTCTTGAATATATTCCCTTAGCAACCTTTCGAACAGATTACCTACCACAGATGTCAGGCTTACAGGTCTGTAATTTCCTGACTGTGACTTTGATCCCTTTTTAAATATGGGCACCACATCTGCTTTACGCCAATCCATGGGCACCATACCTGAAAAAAAAGAATCCCTGAAAATCAAATATAACGGTCTGGCCAGGGCCTGGCTTAGCTCTTTAAGTACCTGTGGGTGTATACCATCTGGCCCCGGAGCTTTGTCTACCTCAACACCATTCAAATGTTTTAACACTTTTTCTTGTGTTAGCCAGTCCCATGCTTGCTGTGACTTTTCTGTAAAAGTAGTTTGCCGATTCTTGTCCATTGGGTCTTCCTTGGTAAAAACGGAAGAAAAGAAATTATTTAAAATATCTGCCTTCTCTCTGTCCCCCTTGACCATCTCACCCGTTTCAGATAACAAGGACCCAACATTATCAGACTTTAATTTTTTGCCATTAATGTATTTAAAGAATTTTTTTGGGTTGCTCTTGCTCTCCTTAGCAATATTTTTTTCATTCTCCAGTCTAGCTAATTTAATAGCCTTTTTACAGGTTTTGTTGACATTTTTGTATTCTGCAAATGCCTCTGCTGATCCGTCAGCTTTGTAATGTTTAAATGCCGCTTTCTTGTTATCTATTTCATGAATTACTTTACTGGTTAGCCACATTGGTTTTAATTTGCTTCTTTTGTATTTGTTTCCAACAGGTATATATTTATATGTGTATTTTTGCAATGTTATTTTGAAGGCATTACACTTACCTTCTGTGTGTTTTCCTGAAAATATTTTATCCCAGTCAACGAGACCAAGGGATGAAGTAAACCTGCTAAAGTTGGCCTTTTTTAAATTCAGTGTTTTGGTGGAATCCATACCAAATTGCTTTTTAGAATTAATTTCAAACTATACCATGTTATGGTCACTATTCCCCAAGTGCTCCATAACTTGGATGTTAGAGATAAGTTCTTCATTGTCAGTTATTACCAGATCCAGACATGCATTCCCTCTGGCTGAGGTCTGCACTAGTTGAGACAAAAAATTGTCATTCAACAAGTTCAGAAACTTGTGCTTTTAGCAGAATTAGCTGTTCCATTTTTCCAATCTATTTCTGGATAATTAAAATCCCCCATAATTATAGTTCTCCCTATTTGAGAAGCCTTTTCTATTTGCATTAATAGCTTTGATTCTTGAAGGTCACCAATGTTTGGTGGTTTATAACAAATACCCACTAATATTTTCTGGGCAGTTTTACCCCCAGTGACTATTTCAACCCACAGGGATTCCACATGTTCACTACTGTCATAACATATATCTTCCCGCAAATGAGTCAATAATGCTGGTTTGAAATCCAGACAGACCCCACCACCTCTTTTGTTTGAACTATCTTTTCTAAATAACATGTAGCCCTCCAAATTGATTGACCAATCATGTGTGTCATCCCACCATGTTTCTGTTATTCCTATCAAGTCATAGTTTTCGATTTCAGCTACCAGCTCCAGTTCCCCTATTTTACCAGTTAAACTTCTGGCATTTGCAAGCATACAATTTATGCCACTGCTATGTTCCATTTGTGATTTAATTTTGATGTGGTTTGTAGGCTTCTCCCTACCATCTGTACTAACCCCACCCCCAGATCCACCCACCTGGTTATTAACCATATCACCTTCCCTTTCTATACTATCTAGCCCAGTATTTATTGACCCCTCCCCCCCCTAGTTTAAAATCTCCTCCAACCGTCTAGTCATCCTCTCCCCAAGCACTTGAGACCCTCTTGCATTCAGGTGCAATCCATCCCTACTATAGAGATTGTACCCCAAAGTAAAATCAGCCCAGTGCTCTAAAAACCCAAAGCCCTCCTTCTTACACCAAGACTTCAGCCATGCATTGAGCTCCCTAATCTCCCGCTGTCTCTCTGGCGTAGCGCATGGCACAGGTAGTATCTCTGAGAATACTACCTTGGAGGTCCAGTTCCTAATCTTAATCCCTAAATCCCTAAAATTACCTTTTAGGACTCTCCACCTTCCTCTTACTTTGTCATTGGTACCAATATGCACCAAGACAGCTGGATCCTCTCCAGCCCCTCCCAATAATCTGTCCACCCTGTCTGCAACATGCCGAACCCGGGCACCCGGGAGACAGCAAACCATTCGGTTGCTGCGATCAGAGCCACAGATTACCCTATCTGTTCTCCTAATAATGGAGTCCCCTACCAGCACAACCTGCCTAGGTTTCACTTTTCTCTGGATCCCCTGTGTGCTAGAGGAGCTGTTCTCCCGGCTGTTAGGGAGAACAGTCTTCTCCAGCAATTCCACTTCTGGGTTTGCCTCCCCAACATCTTCACTTAAATGAGCAAATTTGTTGGGATGGAAAAACTCAGGACTGGCTGCCCTCTTCATCTTCTCTCCCCCACTGCAACCACTTCTGTCACCCAGCTATGTACCTGGTTCCCTTCTAGCTGATCTCCTCCCTCTTTGCTAGGTGAACCAGTTAGACTCTGCTCAGTTAGCAAGAGACTCCTCTCAAGGTTGTCAATATCTCTCAGTGTTGCAATATGACTCTCTAGAGCTCCAATCTGAGCTTCTAGAAGGGCCACTTGCTCACACTTCCCACAGCGGTATGGACCCTGGAACTGCTGTTCCAAGCCTGCATATGGCAAGATGTGCACTGAGTGAGATGTCCAAACTTGCTCATCATGTATGGTGCAAATGTGAGTTCCTAAAAATGTAAGCAATTAATTTACCTTTGTTCCTCTAACTCCAGTGTTGCATTAACTGCTGTGCTTCACAAACTGTGCACTTATTCCAGAGCACTTAATAAAGAGCACGCTCTATTTGTGAGCAAGCTCTGTGAGTCCTGTACCTAGATTTATACAGGCCTACACAGGGGATTGTTCACAAACCCCACCCTTAATTAACTACTCACACTCCCAGAAAAACACAACTTTTTACACTTTAACCCTTTAACCTTCTTACTGCAGGTTAGGATGTAAACACAAAATCAGAATATTATAACACTTTTCCAATGCTGTGATGTCCAAACTGTTCACTTAATCCAGAACACACTGCAAGAAAGTCAGTATCTTGCTACTCTAGATGTAGAGTTGCTGTACATGAGCATACGGTCCCATTTTTGCCATTATATCATTATTTTTTATTTGTCCTTTACTTTGGGCCAGAATTGCAGTATTATGCCAGTGTGCTTTTGGGTTGTGCAAATGGAAAGCAAAAAATAAAAGGACTGTTATATCAGCATGTTAACCCTTTGAGTGCCAGATGGGTTTGCAATGTGTTGTGCACCCCTCTGGCACTCAGAGGTTTAAATTATAGAGTGACATGCAGTTAAATAGCAGTGGGAAGTATATACATACCTGGAAACTTTGTCTTGTAAGGTCCCTCAAGGGGACTTATGTGGTGTTGGTGGGTAGAGATCAGTGAGACAATTTGTGTTAAAAGGGGTGGGGCTTAACATACAAGTAAAAAAGTGTTAGGAATAGGCTGGGGAAGGAGAAAAAGTGGGAGGAAAATGGAAGTTTACAGTGTGAGCGTTTTGAGGACACTTACCCTTATGCTGCTGGTCTGTCCCAAGGGGTAAAAGTTGATATACAACCCTGTGGGCATCAGGGGGTTAAGTGGTTACCTGATGGCTGCCTGTCCCCTGTCTTGCAAATAATAGAGCAATGAGGGCCTACCTTAAACCATCGAGTGCCATTATGTTCGCCTGGTGCTGCAGCTTCCCTTCAGTAGCTGTACTACAGGTCTGGCTGAGGCCACTGGGAGTCATTGTGTTTATGTATATGTCACATTGTATGTGTGTGTGTGTGTGTATATGTCTGTGTCTGTCGGCCATATTTCTTTTTCTGGTTGAGCAGGAAGTTGAGGGAGGGAAAACCCTGCCCACTCCTGTTGAAATTACACCCCCCGGATATCCAGCATTGTCTGTAGGGAGGAGATTTCTATATCTCCTCCTTACTGCCACCCCTGGGTGTGTGTGTCCTGAGGAGACATAAACTATGCAATGAGGCTTATATACACACACATATATTCAGTGTAATTAATAAGATTTGTAAAGCTGTATATATATATATATATATATATATATATATATATTTATATATAAAACATATTAATATATTTGAATAAGTTTAAGGCTTGGCCTGAGTTTGTGGGAGAGGCTGCAAGCCTTAAAATCTCAGGCAGCAGCCTCCCCCTTCTGACTTCACCGTATCGTGAACTCTCCCACAAGCGCAACGTCACTTCCTGTATGGCGAAGGAACGATCCAGCGTTCAACATGGTAGTAAGACGCAAAGTCTCCTTAAACTTTTACCTGAAACTGTAAGTGCAGGTTCTGCTTGGAGCATGTAGGCCAACCAAAGTCAAATCGGTAACAATTTATTATTTATTGAGCTCATTACTTCGTTATATTCATACTTGTTCTCTAAGATTGGTAATCCTGTTGTTGCCTAGATCAATTATTAAGATCATACAATATTCCAATCTACAATCCATATATAAAGCAGAGTGTCATGTTTAAATTCATCAACATCTTCAACATGCTTCAAGCAGCAACAAATTCTGATACTTTCTGCAGAATTCGATCTCTAATTGATGAATTGTACGTTTGCTAGTTATTACACGTTTCAAACACTGTGTTGAGATCTCAGTGATTAATCTACAAGATTTAGTGGAAAAATGTCTTATTAATCTCCATAAATTTTTTCGTGCTGCTCTACAGCAGTAAAACTCGCATTTATGTCTATGTAAGATCCACTACAATGTCTAAATTATCTACTTTAATTAAATTAATTTCATTATCATATATACATTTTAAGCAGCTTAGTTACTAACCCCCTTTTTACAATGCCTAAACAATCAATTAATTCACTAGAAACCTAATTGTGTATGTATTATTATTTAGGTAATGCTTAGAGTGAGCATTAGAGGACAATATAAATTATATAAATCTTTTTGAATTGTAAAAACAAGCATGGGTGATAGCAGGTTAGACAATCTCACACAGTGCACATCTTGTCACATGTTTGAACACTTGGAGCAATCGTTCCAGGGGTCATACCGCTGTGCCAAGTGCGAGCATATTTTCTTTTTAGAGTCTAAGATATTGGATTTGGAAAGAAACATTGCAACATTACGTGACACTAGAAACCTGAAAAGGAGTTTAGAACTCACAGAGCAGGTAGTATGTGGGGTTAGTGGTGAAGAGGGTGGAGTTGTAGATGACGAGCAACAGGTAGGCAGCTGGGTAACAGTAAGGAGGGGAGGTAGTGGGTAGAGGAAGAGGAAGACCAGTTCTTAGTTGACTCAGTCCAATAGATGTGCAAGATTGTGTGAAGATGTTGATGCGGATAGTTCAAAACTGGCAATACTGGAGAGTGCTAATTCCTCTAGCAGCCAGGGGAACAGTCCTCCTTCTAGGCTAAATGGGATGCAGAGTAGGCAGAAACCAAGGTAGGTGATGGTAATAGGGGACTCTATTATTAGGGTAGATATGGTAATTTGCCGCCAGGAACATGAATGCCAAACAGTATGCTGTCTCCCTGGTGCTCCGGTTTGGCATATTGCAGACAGGGCTGACAGATTATTGGAGGGGCTGGAAGTGATCCAGCTGTCTTGGTACATATTGATACCAATGACAAAGTAGGAGGAAGATGGTGGTCCCTAAAGAATGATTTCAGAGATTTAGGGTGCAAGCTCAAGGCAAGGACCTCTTAGGTAGTATTTTCTGAAAAACTACCTGTGCCATGCACCAGTGCAGGTAGGCAGAGGGAGCTCAGGGAGCTTAATGTGTGGCTCAAGCATTGGTGTAGGAAGGAGGGTTTTGTGTTTTTAGAGCACTGGGCTGACTTTGCTCTTGGGTACAGTCTATATGGAAGTGATGGATTGCACCTAATTGGTGCTTGATGAGCTGTAAAGCTGTCAGAAGCAGATTCTGGTCGCTTGACCAGATGCGGTTCTTCAGCAGCACCGATATAACGATATCTAAAGATAAATACTTCATTGGAATGGTCTACAACGTGTGCTTGCAAACCAGGCACACGGTGTAGACCGTTCCGATGATGTATTTATTTTTAGGTATCTCTATGTCGGTGCTTCTGAAGACCTGCCATCTGATCCAGGAACCAGAATCTGTTTCTGACAGCTTTACAGCTCGTCAAGCAGAAAGGACAGTGAGCGGAGGACTTTATTTTCCTATATCTCTCAAACCATAACGGTTTGAGAGATACGAATAAGTGCAAGTACTCTCTTTTTAATTCTATCTACCATATAGGTTTTTTTCTGACATTACTATTCATTTAAGGAACTCAGTGCAGTGTTTGCAAAACCCCTATATTTACTCTTTAAAGATTCTCTCACCACAGGCTCAGTGCCACAAGATTGGTGAAGAGCCAGTGTAGTGCCTCTATTTAAGAAGGGAACTAAAACAGAACCTGGAAATTATAGACCTGTGAGTTTGACCTCTGTAGTGGGAAAACTGCTAGAAGGGATAATAAGGGACTATATTCAGGATTACAACATAAAAAATAAGATCATTAGCAGGGATCAACATGGTTTTATGAAGAATAGATCTTGCCAAACTAACCTTTTCAGCTTCTATGAGGAAGTAAGCAGCAACCTTGATAATGGCAAGGCAGTTGATGTAGTATATCTTGACTTTGCAAAGGCATTTGATACAGTGCCACACAGAAGGCTGTGGTATAAAATAAGAAAATCGGGGCTAGGAGATGACCTGTGCAATTGGACACAAAACTGGTTGAAGGATAGGGAACAGTGTGTGGTTGTAAATGGAAAATTCTCCAGTACAGTTAAAGTGGAGAGTGGAGTACCTCAGGGTTAAGTAAATAGGTCCGCTGCTATTTAACATGTTTATAAATGATATAGAAATAGATATAGAAAGCAAAATATTAATATTTGCAGATGACACTAAATTATGCAGGGTAATTAATTCAGAACAGGATAATTGCTCTCTACAGAGGGATTTACATAAAATGGCAGACTGGGCAAAGAAATGGAATATGAAGTTTAATGTGGGGAATTGTAAAGCCATGCATTTGGGAGGAAATAATCCCAAGGCTGCTTATAAACTTAATGAAATCATTTTAGGGGACTCATTGCTAGAGAAAGACCTGGGTATCCTTGTCAACTACAAACTTGGAAACAGTGACCAGTGTCAAACAACAGTAGCAAAGGCAAACAAAATCCTGTCTTGCATAAAAAGAGGTATTGAAGCAAGAGTGGATAACATTATTTTGCCATTGTACAAATCATTGGTAAGACCTCACCTTGAATATGAAGTGCAGTTTTGGGCACCAGTTCTGAAAAAGGATATACTAGAACTAGAGAGCAACAAAATTAATTAAAGAAATGGAGGACTTGACGTATGAGGGACGACTAGACAAACTTGGTTTATTTACTCTAGAGAAAAGATGACCAAGAGGAGACCTTATCACAAGTATATGAGAGGTCAATACAAGGATCTCTGCGGTGAGCTATTTATTCGAAAGCCTGATCAGGTGACTAGGGGACACTTGTTTAGATAAGAGGAAAGGAGGTTTAGACTTCAGCAGAGGAAGGATTTTTTTTTTAGTAAGGTCTGTTAAATTGTGGAATTCCTTGCCCAAGGAGGTGGTTATGGCAGATACAATGGATACATTCAAGATAAGATAGGATACATTTCTTTCAAAAGGGAACATACAGAGTTATACTGTTTATTAGTAGGCAGGTCAGGAAGGTCTGATAAAGACTAACTTATTTGGTAGCAGGAAAGCTATAAAATTCTCAGTCACTGGGGTATGAGGCAAAGGTTGAAGCTGATGGACTTGTGTCTTTATTCAACCAAATTTACTATGTTACTATGTAATTTACAGTCCCTCTAAGTTATTGCAAGCCACAATAAATTCAAGTGAATTGGCAGGTAAGAAGTTATTATTCATTATGCAATATAAATTGATCTATTTCTGACACCCTCTTTTTCATATATTTCGCCGTGAACTCAGATACTCCAAGCAATTCTAAACTATCCTAAATAAATAATTATTAAAGACTCTTGGTTCAATTCTGTTAATTTACTGGTAGGTTTCATTTAATTAATTATTATTCAATTCATCCATTTTAAAATTTCAGGCCTAACTTTTACAATAATCCTTTAGGTGTTTAAACCATCCGAAATATAAGTATAAGTATTTCATATTACTTCACCAGGCTTCAAATTTCATATGCCGCCTTCCTCAAACCAGATGACAGATGCAATAAGCCTCCTTTTCTCTGTAGATTCAAGTTTACAATCAATTATCATTAGTTAACTTGCACCTGACCTCATTATAGAGCTCAAAGGTTCAACTTACTACTGTTTACCTATCAGCAAACCTAAGTTATTTACCACCACCTGACATATTTGTCGAGGTTAAAATGTACTATTCAACCTTACCATTTCACAGAGGTTGAAGGTTCACCTACCTCCTTACCTCTTTGCAGAGACCGAAGGTTCACTTACCACCTTACATCTTCGTAGAGGTCGAGGGTTCACTTTCCACCTTACCTCTTCGCAGAGGACAAAGGTTAACCTACCACCTTACCTCTTCATAGAGGCCGAAGGTTCACTTACCACCTTACCTCTTCGTAGAGGCTGAAGGTTCATTTACCACCTTACCTCTTCGCAGAGGCCGAAGGTCCACTTACCACCTTACCTCTTCACAGAGGCCAAGGGTTCACTTACTATCTTGCATCTTCATAAGGCTGAAGGCCTCACACACAAAAAAAAACAAAACAATTTCATATCCGACCTAGTATACTTGTTGTTTTAGCACCATGGAAAATTAAGAACAAGCGGGCACTTCAGACAACATGATTCCCAATACAGCAATAACATCTCCAACACCAAGAAGCCCTTCAATCAGAGACTGGACATTGTCCAGACTCATGGCAGAACTGTCTAAAAGACATATTCCATACTCTGTGTCATCACAAAAAGCAGAACTATATTATTATTCGCTGCACCAGAAACACACCACTCACCCCCTTTGCCAGGCTCACCAGCAAGTTCACGAAACTCACAGTTAAATCATATAACCCATCTGCTTACAGAGCTAGGTTCCGCAGTCTCCAACTTAGGCTCAACAGTTGGTGTGTCAGCCCTGGTCTAAACTCTCTATTGGGGCTTGACTTCTCTGTATTATTTTGTCTAGTATTTTTTCTTTCCCTTTGTGATTGGCTCTAGTCGTGTGTTTAGGTCCTCCTACCTTTCAGTCTTGGCCCGATTATCGAGTTTTGCTCAGTGTTGTGGTCCTGTTCATTTTGTCCGGCTTCCTGACTTTGGCTCTGATTTATTATTGGCTTCCCGGTTGTTCTGATCCCTGGCTTCCATCTGACTTCGGCTTGTCCTTCCTCCTCTGCTCCATCCGCTCCTGGTTTTGACCCTTTGGCTCGTTTGTGACTCTGGCTTGGCTCCTACTTTGTGTTGGCTGGGTGCTTGGACCTCGGCAGTGCGGTTTCCCAGTAAGTAGTTTTGTTTGTATTTACTGCTTACTGCTTGTATCTCTGTGTGTTCCCCTCTCCTGCTGCTGCCTGGGACCCTGGGTCCGGTTATTGGTGCTCCGTGCTCTCCTTCCTGCTGAATCTCTCTGCCTCCCGCTGTGTCTCTGCTTGTTGCCAATTGCGTGGAGGGCCTGGTCCTGTGGTGCAAGCGGGCAGTGGGCGCGTGTTTTCACTAGCGCTAGGAGGCAGGGGATTTAGGAGACTTGGGTCTTTGGGGGTTCCCTTCGGTGGCTGCAGGCATTCTCTGCTTTTGGGAATCGCAGGGGGGTACTACTGCAGTAAGTGAGTGGTACAGGGGTACAGGAGACTAGGTGACCTTGGGTCTGTCTGGCTGGGTCACTCTTGGAGGGTCCCGTCTGTTTGCACTTGGGTTTGGGGTCAGTTGTCCAGCCTTCCCCCCAGTTGGGGAGTTTGCCATCTGGGAGGCTCCCCAGCTGTTGGCCAGGGCGCTACTGTGGCAGGTGGGGTGTGCCTCCAGTGTGGGCAGGGGAGACTCCTCTTTTTGAGGCCTGTCCTGTCAGGTTTGGGGGATCTTGGCTTCGGTCAACCCCAGAGTAGTGGTCTTACTCTGCCTGGGAACCAGTAGGTCTAGGGGTGGCCCCCATATTGGTTTCCCTTCTGGCAGCTACTGGTGGTATGGTTGGGGAAGGCCTACATTTCAGGGGTCACTACTTCTTCCTCCTGGGGAGAGTTCAGTACTGGAAGAAGCATCATTCCAGGGTAATCAATTAAGTCCATCTGTTTTCAACCAACAGGCTAGTACATCACAGAACACTACTCCTTGTATCACACACACACACACACACACACACACACGATTCCTCAACACATACGCAAATACATTTATCTACCATCATGGACCTATCCTATAAATATTGAGGTCAAACATTCTATCATTAATATCCCTCATTTGCTGCTAAAGCAGCAGCCGCGCTGGCCCAGTTTGACTTTGTGACAGACCGGAGCCTATTGGACAACTAATTATTCTGTCAGCATTTTGCCGGTCTTAAGGCTCCAGTCTGTCAGTTTCGTCAATCGGCCAGCCATTCCCATAGCCTCTGTCCATCTGCTCCACTCAATCAGCCATCCAGTTCATCCAACACAACCAGACAATCAACTTATATAAACTCCGCAGCCCCAGCCCACTCCAATCCTACTCATGACAAATTAGGACGTCTCATTATTTATCATGGTAATACTCCTATATGTAACAATTACAATGCTAAAGGATGCTGTTTTTCATGGCTACCGTCTGTTACATATATGTTCAAAATGCCGCCTATCACACTCAAGAGCCATTTGTCCAATAAACTCTATTCCTAATAAAAAAAACTAAGCGAACTATATACCTCTGTTCTTAATGATTTAGTGATTTCACACCCAAATAACCACCTAGTCAGCTTTATTATTTCAGGTTTAGAAGACTGCTTCCTAACAGGTATAGTAGCCACTCCCTTAACTTCATTGGAATGTCCCAACCTAACATCTGCTAATTCAGACCCAGTGACAGTGTCCTTATTAATTAAAAAAGAAATGGAAAACAATTTTCTTATAGGTCCGTTTACTTCCCCTCCATACCCCCATATGGAGAATAAATCCCATTGGCATTGCAACAAGAAAGTTCACAAACAAAAAATGACTCATCATAGACTTCTCAGCCACTCATGCATCTCTAGCTCCAAGCATAAATTCACTTATTCCATCTGAACCATACTCCCTACAATATGCCAGTATAGCTCATGCCATTATTCTAATTTCTCAAGCCAGCCAAGCATGTTGGTTGTTTAAAACAGACATCTCTCATGCTTCTAAACTGCTACCTGTAAACCCCTTTTTATAGCACCTGCGAGGGATAAAGTGGCATAGAAATATTATTTTGTTACTAAATTGTCCTTTGATTGCAAGAGTAGCCTGAAAATATTCGACTCATTTCCTGAAATCCTTTGCTGGCTGCTACTCAAATGCTGCAAATTCCCAGCTGTTCTTCATTATCTCGACAATTTCTTACTTATAGAACCCGATTCCACATTCCTTCCAGCTTAAATAAATTACCGTACCTATTCAAATCAATCAATATCCCAGTAGCATCCGACAAAACTCACGGCCCTGCCACCAAAATTGAATTCCTCAGTACATTACTTGACACAATTCTTTTAGAATCTAGTATCCCGCAAGACAAACTAAACTGTATCACATCAATAGTCGAGTCCTATATCATCAAAGGATCAATAACATTGCATGAATTACAGTCACTAATAGGCTACTTAAGCTTTGCTATGAAAATAATCCCTCAAGGGGGGGTCCTTCATTTCATTTCTCCTAAATCTTTACAGCTTCATCTCCCAGTCCCCAAATATCAATATTCCACTAGATTCAGAGGCTAAATCCGATCTCATCATTTGATCTAATTTCCTGCATCACTGGAATGGCCACATGATGTTCCCTCCCATTCCAAACCCAACCTCTCCATTTGTACTATCAAGTGCTATAGATGGAGAAGGTTTTTCAGCAAAATTTAATTCAGGATGGTTTTCTGCTAAATGGCCTAAGGGAGTATTAGAAATTCCAGAATTTAACTTGTCTCCTTCACTCCTTGAACTCTACCCTATTATAGCTGCCTGTTTCCTATGGGATCACTTATGGACAGGGAAAGCAGTGACATTCCAGACTAGTAATTTAGAAACCTCTGTTATCATATAAAAAGGTTGATCTCATTCCAAGCTCATTATGCAGTTCCTCAGAAAACTAACTTGATTATCTCTCTACCATAAATTCTTCATTCATACATCAGTTATTCCAAACTATGTCAACTCATATACCAACACCTTACATTATTCTAAATTTCAGGTCCTCCTCAACCCTCCTACTGCCTGTGGCAGTGTGTACATGCGAAGTACCGGTACAGTGCTAGCAAGTGCTGACTGAGTTAATCTGATCTCTCTGTGTCTCCCTCTGCGCTAATTGCTGGGCTCACTCCCTGTGGGAGTTCCTGTGTATCTCTGGGTTTCTCCTGTTAACTGTTCAGTGCCTAGACTGTCTAAGCAACCCTTGTGCTCCTTTGTGTTGTAGTGTCTGGGTGAGGGCCAGCACTTGCATTGGCATGCACTACCTGGTGTGTGGAGACCCTGAGCTTATATTCCTGTCTAGTGGCCAGAGGGCCTAAAGCCAGTATTTGCGCTTGTTCCACTGTCCTGTGAGGGGACACCTGTGGCCTTCCAGTGTTCACCTACGATCCACCCCTAGCGCTGTAGGGTTTACCCTTTGTAAGTGGTGGCCTCGGTCACCCTGGGACCCCTGTCCCGTGGTCAGTGTTGCCTTGTTGCCTCTTTGGGTTCCGTGCCACCCAGGCTTCTGGGTCTCGTGCCTATTACCATCTCCAGGACTTTCTGCCATCCTCTGTCCTGCTGTCAGCCGGGGTCCAGTAGACAAATGGCCCATTTCGTTCCCTTGCCTGGTCTGCCTTCTGCTAAGGAGTTGGCAGTAGTGTTTGCCCATGAGGTATTCAGACTCCACGGAGTACCTCAGGTGTTGGTATCAGACCGGGGCAGTAAGTTTATTTCCAGATTTTGGAGGGAATTCTGTGGTCAAATGGGTATCCAATTGTCTTATTCATCTGCATACCATCCATGGAGCTGCTGAACGCTCTAACCAGGGGCTCGGACAATTTATCCGCTGTTTTGTATCCAACCATCATGATGACTGGGCTGAGTTGTTACCTTGGGCAGAGTTTGCGAGAAACTGTGAGATTAATAATTCATCTGGAAGCTCTCTATTTCTTGTCAATTATGGGTACCAACCATCCTTGCTTCCGGATGCTTTTCAGGTGAAACAGATGCCAGCCCTTGATGAACACCTCAGACAGCTTGGTTCTACATGGGCACAAGTACAGACTTCGCTACGTGAGTCCTTTCAGCTTTACAGGTGTCATGCCAACAACAGGAGGCTGCCGGCTCCTGTGTTTCAGGTTGGGGACCGTGTGTGGCTTTCTTCCAGAAATCTGAATTTACAAACTCCTTGTCACAAATTTGCCCCACGGTTTATTGGCCCATTCAAAGTCCTCCGGCGGGTCAATCCTGTTTCCTATGCTTTGGAACTTCCCGCAAACATGCAGATTCACAATGTCTTCCATGTATCGCTACTCAAACCTCTTGTTTGTAGTCGCTATACCTCTGCTCCGGTGGTGCCGGGACCGGTACGCATTCAAAATCATGATGAGTATGAACTTCAAAGCATTGTAGACTCACGCAGGGTGCGTGGGCAACTCCAGTACCTGGTACACTGGAAGGGCTACGGGCCAGAGGAACGTTCATGGGTCAAGCTTGCTGATATCCATGCACCAGTTCTGTTGCGTCTGTTCCATACCAAGTTTCCCTCTAAGCCAGGTCCTCCTCCACGGGGAGGGGGTCGTTGAGAGGGGGGTACTATCACGGTGCCTGTGTTCCTGCGCTGACGGCAACATTGTTACTATGCATAATTTCTATGCTGCCTTCCCATTGGTCTGACATCCTTGCTCCAACCAGGGCTTGCTTTTTTATATCCTGTCACATCTATCCTAAGGCGCCCTTTTGTGGTGTATCTGAGCCTGACGTTTTGTTACTGTGTTGCTGTTCGTGTATGACCCGGCCTGCCTGCCTGACTACGTTCCTGTGTTTCCAGTGTACTGCTCCGTTACCGACTGATCTGGCTGAGAACCTGCTCTGTTGCTGAACTGATCTGGCTGAGAACCTGCTCTGTTACTGACTGATCTGGCTGAGAACCTGCTCCGTTACCGACTGATCTGGCTGAGAACCTGCTCCATTACCGACTGTTCTGGCTGAGAACCCGCTCCGTTGCTGAACTGATCTGGCTGAGAACCTGCTCCGTTACAGACTGATCTGGCTGAGAACCCGCTCTATTGCTGTACTGCTCTGGCTGAGAACCACTCCGTTTTTCAATGGATCTGGCTGAAAACCCTCTCTGTGCTAGTCTGCCTGGCTATTGAGCCTTGCCTGTGCTCCTGACCAGTCTGTGCTTTCCGTTTGTCTGTAACCAGTCGGCTGAGCCATTGTCCCGTTGCCATCCATGTATGGCTGTGCCTCCTCCGATGTCTTACTGGCCAGCATTACGTTCAATGGATTCCGGTTGCCTTGTTGGGGTGCGCCGCGTGGCGCTACTCTTATTTTGTCGACCGTAGGCATAGCATTCGTGTTATAGCCACTTACTCCTACTACCTGTGGCAGTGTGTACATGTGAAGTACCGGTACAGTGCTAGCAAGTGCTGATTGAGTTACTCTGATCTCTCTGTGTCTCCCTCTGCGCTAATTGCTGGGCTCACTCCCTGTGGGAGTTCCTGTGTATCTCTGGGCGTCTCTTGTTAACTGTTCAGTGCCTAGACTGTCTAAGCAACCCTTGTGCTCCTTCGTGTTGCAGTGTCTGGGTGAGGGCCAGCACTTGCATTGGCACGCACTACCTGGTGTGTGGAGACCCTGAGCTCATATTCCTGTCTAGTGGCCAGCGGGCCTAGAGCCAGCATTTGCACTTGTTCCACTGTCCTGTGAAGGGACACCTGTGGCCTTCCAGTGTTCTCCTACGATCCACCCCTAGTGCTCTAGGGTTTACCCTTTGTAAATGGTGGCCTCGGTCACCCTGGGACCCCTGTCCCGTGGTCAGTGTTGCCTCGTTGCCTCTTTGGGTTCTGTGCCACCCAGGCGTCTGGGTCTCGTGCCTATTACCATCTCCAGGACTTTCTGCCATCCTCTGTCATGCTGTCAGCCGGGGTCCAGTAGCCTGATCTCTCCATGTTCTCTAGTGGAGGGTTGCCTGCCTTTGATACCTCCTTTGCCTGTATCCCATCTCAGTCATTCTGTTCACAGTCATTGCTTATTGCTTATATATCCATTATATAGTGTTGTTTCCTGTTGTGGGCCTGAGGCCTTATTCCTTGTATGCACTTTACTCAATAAAGTCATTTTAACCTTACTGTTCTGTCTGAGTGTTCATCAAAAACCGTGACAGACGGACAGCACAGACTCAGAGATGCCGTCTCTGCAAGATGTTTCCACTGTTCCCTGCTGCCTGTCTGCCTAAAAGTTTTCACTAATGGTGGAATTATACGTGAAAATACAAGTACGTCTATGCACATCGCTATTGTAATGATGATTTGGGGGTCGATATTTATGTGATGAAAGTTCCGCTTTAATGATTGCGACGCAACATGATGTTATATGTTTGTACCCCATTGTTTCTTTTGATAATAAGGGTCCTTTGGTCATTCTAGATGAATAGTCTCCACTCTTGGAAGGATGAAGGTAGAGTAATTACATAGTTGCAATAGTTACATAGTAATTTAGGTTGAAAAAAGACTTGCGTCCATCAAGTTCAACCCTTTTCCTATTCCTGTTTACCATCGTTGATCCAAAAGAAAGTAAAAAAACCCCTCAATACAGCAATTTCAAATTCTGCTTTGAATGGGGTAAAAAAATTCCTTCTTGATTCCAAATGGCAATCAGATTTCTCCTTGGATCAGCAAGCACTAACTAAATATTAATCCCGATTCCAACATATATAGCCCTCTATGTTCTGCTCTTTTAATAAAAGTATCCAGGCCCTTTTTAAAGGCATCTAATGTATTCGATAACACCACCTCCTCAGGCAGTGAATTCCATACTTTTATTGTCCTTACCGTAAAGAATCCCTTCTGCTGTTGTAGATGAAGTCTCCTTTCCTCAAGTCTAAGCGGTTGACCCCTTGTCCTTTGTACTGTTCTGTTAATGAACAGGTCTTTGGATGGGCCCTGACATTTATATATAGTAATGTTATCATATACCCTCTAAGACGCCATTTCTCTAGTGTGTACAAGTTTAACTTTTCTAGCCTTTCTTCATAACTAAAACTTTCCATTCCCCTTACTAGTTTTGTAGCCCTCCTCTGCACTTTTTCTAGTTCTATAATGTCCTTTTACAGAAAGGTCGCCTAGAATTGAACAGCATATTCTAGGTGGGGTCTTACCATGGACCTGTGAAGAGGAATAATAATTTATTCTTTCCTTGAGTCAATACCCCTTTTAATACATGCCAATATCTTACTGGCCTTTGCAGCTGCCATCTGGCACTGCATGCTACTGCTACTGTCTACCATTACTCCCAAATCCTTTTCATTAGTAGATTTCCCCAGAGAAACACCATTTAAACTATATGTTGCATTTTTATTATTATAACCAAAATGCATAACTTTACACTTGTCTATATTGAATCTCATTTGCCATTTGCCTGCCCAGTTACTCAATTTCTCCAAATCCTCTTCTAATGAAGACACATCCAGTTCAGACTTTATTACCTTACTTAATTTTGTGTCATCGACAAACACTGATACATGACTCCCTATGCCCTACAGACTTCTTCCAGAGGCATAAGACGGTTTTGCCCTTTTTCCCCCTTTTTTCCCTCTTGAACAGATCCTTCTGGAAGAGTGGAAGGTCCCAGACAAATGGCTGTCTATCACTAAAGAGGTTCTATAAGCAGTACCCCTTTTTGGAGGCAGCTTTGGCACAGTGGGCCTTTCCTCCAACCATTCACCCTCCTGTTTCCTGGTTGGCTAAGACTACTGTGCTTCCTTTTGGCAAATGCAGCAGGGCTTAAGGACCCATCAGACAAGAAGCTGGACTCTATCCTCCTGGGCAATTTTGCATCCACTGGAATGGCATTTAGACCTATTTTTGCCTCTGCCTCTATTAACAGGACTGTTACTGCGTGGGGTGATTTAATAACGAGAAGAAACAAAGAAACCCTGCAAAATCAAGCACTCAGAGGAAAAACTATCTATATCAGCAACCGTATGTAAGTCAAATTACATGGGAAATAATATAAAACATAACCTTTATTAGATGTGTATTATAATACAAAGGAGAATTCAATAAAAAAAAAAGTAGATCTTAGCAAAAAACTTCTATATGGCCACTAGATATAATGAAGAATAAACCTAAATCAGTGGGATAAGTGCCATCAACTTGTGAAAAATGCACACAAAGCCAGTATATTGGTACAAAATGATTATAATATGCTTAATGCCTCATCAAATATTCACATTCATGACAGCTTGATGTCGACTGACACATTACTGGCATTGTGCTGAAGACTGTGTTGTCAGTATCACTGGTCAATAGGCCAGTGTATGGTAAAAAATTGGTCCTAATTGTACCTTTCTGATTATCACAAATAGTATCTTATATTTGTGGATCCCACAAACATAGAAGATAGAGGTTATTCATGAAACTTACTAATCATAGGAGTAAGTATCAATGATTGAAGCCTATTAGCGCTGTAAAGAACACCAAATAGGATTGTCAAACAGAGCCGGCTTCAAGCAAATCACTAACTAAATTGAAGTACGGTATAAGGCAACTGAAGTCCTTTGTTAATAAAATATCTCTCCTATATAACAGAGAAAAAAATAAAGAAAAAGAACAACAATACAGCACCAGACCCACCCCCTTTAATTACTCAATCTAGGTCACACAGACAAAGTATGTGAAGGAGAAAATAAAATAATATAAAATATAACCTTTATTAGAAACTTCTTAAAAAAGCAGCAAATTAAAACAAACAAAAATAAAATAAGATAATCTCTGGCCAAAATTGCCTTTATAAGTATAATGGCAAAAACTTATGAGCGATATATAGGATAGCAAGTGCATATATTTCTTGCTGTGGCAAAACCCTAAATCCTCTTTAACCCTATGGTTGCTTGTCCAACCACCACAGGGTCAACTAACAGCAGAAGGTGCCTGTTATATAAGTATCATATGAAGAAATACGATTTCTACCGTGATTACAAAAGCAATGTTAACTATTACATTGCTTATAACGCTATCTTAGGCGATTTAGGGTTTTGCCACAGCAAGAAATATATGCACTTGCTATCCTATATATCGCTCATAAGTTTTTGCCATTATACTTATAAAGGCAATTTTGGCCAGAGATTATCTTATTTTATTTTTGTTTGTTTTAATTCGCTGCTTTTTTAAGAATTTTCTAATAAAGGTTATATTTTATATTATTTTATTTTCTCCTTCACACACTTTGTCTGTGTGACCTAGATGCAGTAATTAAAGGGGGTGGGTCTGGTGCTGTATTGTTGTTCTTTTTCTTTATTTTTTTCTCTGTTGTATTATTTAACAACTAGCACATTCCCTTTGGTATTGTACTTATACCCCTATTACTCAGAGGTGGTGCACCATACATTGTTTTGTATCAAACAATTCTCTGTCTGTGGAGCTTTTCTATTGTGTGCACACCCCATTGATTGGATAATCAACATGACTAATCTTGCAGCTTCTTTAGTTACTAGAAGGAAAGATAAATGGGTTACACAGATTGAGGATGTTTTTTCGGGAGATATATCTCAAAACAGAACTAGTGACATATGTGATATTCAAAAAACACTGTCAGAATTTAAGAAGACTAATTTAAAACTAATGCGATCTTGGTGGAATCAGTCAGCATATCAGAAGTATATAAGCAAAGATATTATCCCTAGGGGTCTTCGTATCAGTGTTATGCCATCAGGTCCACTGGAAAATGAGGAACTGATGAGAAGATGGGAGGACTCCCTTAATAAATGTTCTAAAGAATTGATGAGTATCTTATTAGATCATGAAAGATTAGTATATGAAATGACAAATAAAAGAATTGAAGAGATTGAGAGTGCTTTACAGACTTTTGATTCACAAGAATTACTACCAAAGTTAGATAAGATAAATACAGAAATTGATAATTTAGAAGTAAAGATTCTCAACAAGAAAAAGAATAAATTCAATAGGGATATTAAAGACTATCAGGCGGGTAATATTTACTTCTGGAAAACAAAACCGGAAAGCTCTATGGAACAGATAGAGGCTCAAGAAACTGATCCATCTGAATCTGATACATCTGATATTGAGACTAGTGGATCAGAGACCACTACACATGGTAATAATTTTTTATTTCAGAGAGTCAGCAGAGGCAGAGGCAGATGGAAAAATATAAATCAAGGGCCAAGGTTAGGCGCGGAGGAAAGAGGTTTAAGAGACAGAGAGATCTGGGGATATCGTCAGCAAAACAACAGAAGGGGAACCCGGGTGTGGAGGGAGAGAGGAGGGAGACGATGAATGTTATTAATTTAAGCCAGCACATATTATCTTCAGATCATTTGTATGTTCTTAATAAAGGCCTTAGCTTTGCACCAACAAATACATTGGACAAATTTGAGACATACAAAGATCTATTTTTGTTTTGCAGAAAACTTCTGCTTCATAAGTTTTTCTCCTCTAAAACTGACCTCACTAATCTGGTCTCTTTGATCAAGAGTGTGTTTTTGAGAATAAGTATATATCAAACACACCCTTGAGTGACGACTCCCAGACTCTTGAAGACCTTATGGATCTCTTTCAAGAAAATAATGAGAATCAAGAACCTCCTCTGCGTCCGAAATCTGTATTTACACCTTCACCCAATATATGCCCCCCTGTTAGAGTTTTTGGAGAATTGGTAATGAGAGACATTTTAGAATTACCTCTCAGGAAAGGTCCATATAATTTAACGAAATCTCAATCACAGGCATTGTTAGAGATGCAAAAATGGGAGGATGTGGTAATTAAACCAGCAGATAAGGGGGGCAATGTGGTGATTTGGCCCCTTGATCAGTATATTATTGAAGCTGTTAGACAATTGTCTGACCAGAGGTGTTACAAGAGATTATTCTCCAATCCCACATTGGATTATCTTGAGATATATAACAAGATTATTCAGGAAACTTTTGAACAGGCCATCATACCTAAAGGAGCATGCTCCCTAAAATTCATAAAAACAAGTCAATACCACCGGGAAGACCGATAGTCTCTGGTATTGGGGGCTTATGTGAAAGAGCTACCAAATATTTAGAAAAAAAGCTGAATAAATATGTTTCTTTATTACCATCTTATATTAAAGATACCAGAGACATTCTTGCAAAGATTGATAAGTTGCCAATTGGTGAGAACACTTGGCTGATTACGTGTGACGTGGAGTCACTATACACGTCAATAGAGCATGAGTTGAGACTTAAGGTGGTCAAATATTATCTTGATCAAGATTTCAATTTGAGTGATGAATATAAAAACTTTCTTCTCAGATTACTTAGATTTGCACTTTCCCATAACTATTTTGTCTTTAAAGATAAGTTTTACTTGCAAACACGTGGTACAGCGATGGGGGCGGTGTGTGCCCCCACATACTTTAACCTTTATCTTGGGTGGTGGGAAAGGGAAATTGTGTTAGGTGACAACTTGGAAAGATATAATACCAATGTCATTATGTGGTATAGGTATATTGATGACCTGTTCATTTTGTGGGAGAATGATCTGGAGTTACTTACAGAGTTTATTGATTGTCTTAATGATAATACTTACAATCTTAAATTGACCTATGAAGCAAGTAAGTCAGAGGTTAATTTCTTAGATCTGACCATTAGAAAGACCAGTGAAGGATTACTGAGTAGTGATCTGTTTAGAAAACCAACTGCTACGAATAGCATATTGCATAGTGATAGTTTCCATCTCCCTACAGTAATTAAATCAGTACCAACTGGAGAATTCCTTAGGGTAAGAAGAAACTGCTCAGAGGATGAAACTTTTGAGAAGAGGGCACAAGAACTGGGCAGCAGATTTGAGGAGAGAGGATATACTAAAAACAATGTGCATAAAGCATATATTAGGGCTAAATATACACCACGGGACACACTTTTCAAGGATAATCCCAAATGTTCAACAGGTAAAAATATAAGATTTATAGGTACTCACAGTAATCAATGGAACTCAGTGGTCAGTATATTAAATAAACATTTACCTATCCTCCAAATAGATCCTGATTTGAAGGAAGTTTTGGGTGATAGAATTCAAACTTGCACTAGAAGATCACCCAATCTTAAAGATAAATTAGTTAAAAGTCATCTGATATCAAGTGGTAGAAAATCACTAGCATGTGGTACATATACATGTGGAGGATGTTCTATCTGTACTAACATTCTTAACATTAAATCAGTGGAGGATAGATTTCAAAAAATTCATAAGATTAATCAATACTTTAATTGCAACACCAGAGGATTGATCTATATGATAAACTGTCCATGCAATAAGAAATATGTGGGTATGACTAAACGTCCACTAAGAGATCGCATTAGGGAACATAAAGGAAATATTAGAAATGCACAGAGAGATAGAGAAAATGGAAAAAGGTTAACATCAGTAGCACATCATTTCTTGGAGATGCATCAAGCAAATCCAAGCACTTTAAAAGTAAGTGGCTTGGAAGGCGTCTCTTTAGGCATCAGAGGAGGTGAAATAGAAAATATACTCCTTAAAAAAGAAAATAGGTGGATTTTCTTGTTGCAGTCGTTAGTACCAAATGGTCTCAATGAAGGAATGTGTATGTCTGCCCATATATAAATTATTATATTATGAGGTAGGTCCACTATACTAATTATTGAGGTGCTATTGGTTATGGACTTACCACAATAAGTTGGTCTTTTTGTTTTAGAATAAGTCCAATTGATGTTATCTCTGGTACATATTATATTTAAAAGATCTACTAGATGAATTACGTTTTCAAAAGAGATTGAATAAGGAGCATATAGTTTACTATGGAGCACATGTGTTACAACCGATTGGAAGGGGTTAAAATTTTCTTACAATCAATTTAATTGATGGAGCTATGGGTATAAAGCTGACGCTGAATGGGCGGTCAGCACCCTTTGACAAAGCATTTTAGCAAAACGTACGTTAGGGAAAGGTATTAAGATATCCTGAGCCTTGAATGATTACACTTTTGAGTTAGCGATAGTACGGATAATAGGGACATAGGGATTAGAGATTTCAGTGCTTTTGATACTACTTAAGATTGTGTTGTATTGTTGCTGCAGAATTTCTTACAGCAACGTGAGAGATATATGTGAGAGATTAGGGGAATTTTATATATCCCCTTTCTCTCCCTCTTTAACATATAGGGGCACTTCATTTCCGTTGCGGACTATGACTACTATGACTATATAGGTGCATCTTATTCTTGCTGTGGTTTATAACCCCGTTACTATAAGTCAGAAGGGTGAAACGTATTGGTTTACTATTGAGTTGGATCGATCGATAACTGCCCATTAACTCAGGTAATTCCATTTTGAGTGAGGGGGCGGTGGGAGCGCTCCGTACAGTTTTGTCTATTTGACTTAATGGAGTTAAACATCGTGAGACCGGTTGGTCTCCTTCTACACAGATAACGGAGTCCATCCTCTTACCTTATGTGACTACTTTTATCGAACTATCGACAGGTGATGTTTAGCCTATTTTGTTTTCTTGATTTTGTTATAACAACAGCAATTTGTTTTTCTTTCAACTTAACTGAATTAAGAATAGTGAAATCGTTCAACTCCTGAACGAATAGGTAACGGAGTTTATTCTGCTATTGAACGCGCCTAAGATAGCGTTATAAGCAATGTAATAGTTAACATTGCTTTTGTAATCACGGTAGAAATCATATTTCTTCATATGATACTTATATAACAGGCACCTTCTGCTGTTAGTTGACCCTGTGGTGGTTGGACAAGCAACCATAGGGTTAAAGAGGATTTAGGGTTTTGCCACAGCAAGAAATATATGCACTTGCTATCCTATATATCGCTCATAAGTTTTTGCCATTATACTTATAAAGGCAATTTTGGCCAGAGATTATCTTATTTTATTTTTGTTTGTTTTAATTCGCTGCTTTTTTAAGAAGTTTCTAATAAAGGTTATATTTTATATTATTTTATTTTCTCCTTCACATACTTTGTCTGTGTGACCTAGATGCAGTAATTAAAGGGGGTGGGTCTGGTGCTGTATTGTTGTTCTTTTTCTTTATTTTTTTCTCTGTTGTATTATTTAACAACTAGCACATTCCCTTTGGTATTGTACTTATACCCCTATTACTCAGAGGTGGTGCACCATACATTGTTTTGTATCTCTCCTATATAGTTCTTTTACTATGAGAAGCAGAGATAAGGGTTAACTGATATAGTAGATTTTACCCCTATTCTAAATTCTACAAATTTCTCCCTCTATTTCTAAAGTACCTCTCCTATGTAGTTCTCTTACTCGGATATAAATGAAAATTCCATTGAATAAAGCATCTTAGTTCTGATAATGCCAGAACAGTGGCACTGTTGCTACACGATCCTATGGACAGCTCTCGTCCCGGGACCATAAATCTCCATAGGATGGTGTAGCAACAGCGCCACTGTACAATTTCAGGCCACTGCGATATTGCACCTAAAAAATTCTACTTTGAAAATTAATAACTTTTGAATGAAACACCTTTCAGCAGTGGGAGTACCCTTGTTTTACTCAGGGGGATAAACCCTACAACATATTTTTTTTTACATTTTAAGTATTACTATTCCTTTAATGACCACTTCTACCTCAAACTGCAAGGTACATTGATAGGGAGAACTTGTGCCCCCATGTATGCCAACCTGTACCTCGGGTGGTGGGAGGAGTATGTGGTCTTTCATGAGGATTTGGTCGAATATACTGACCATATATTACTATGGCAGAGATACATAGACGACCTGTTTATTCTGTGTCAAGGAGATGTTCAGATCTTTCATGACTTCATGAGTATCATGAATAACAACTGTCTCAATCTGAAGTTAACCTATGAGATAAGCCACACTCAAGTAAATTTCTTGGATATTACAATCCTCAGGAATAAGAACAGTAAACTGGAAACTGATCTGTTTAGAAAAACCCAATACGCTGCTACATTTTAGCAGTAACCACCGTGATCATATGAAAAAGAATATTCCCACTGGGGAATTCCTACGTCTTAGACAATTGTTCTAACACTACTGTCTTTAAAGAACGTGCTGAAGATCTAAGTTCTATTTTCTATGCACGTGGGTATAGCAAATCATGCGTGAAGAAGGCTTTCAAACGTGCATTATACTCATCAAGACCCTTCCTCTTGTACAATCAAGAGAACCAAAAAGAGGATGATTCTAATAAAATTTTTTTATTGCTACATATAATTGTCGGTGGAGAGAAATTGAAAATATCGTCTATAAGAACCTTGCTCTCTTACAAACTGATCCTGATTTAACCGTCAATCCTGGGTGATAAAATTTAACTCAATTACTGTAGATCGCAAAACTTAAAGGATATTCTAGTGCCCAGTCATTTTAAGAAAAAGAGAGATTTTAGACCCACTGTTTGTGGATCATTTCCATGCAGAAGTTGCGTTGGTTGTCAACATATGATTACAACCAAACATTTTGAAGACAGATTTGGGAAAAGTCACCCCATTAACTCATATCAACTGTCAGTCTAAAGGTGTCATATATTGCCTTGTCTCTCCATGTGGACTTAAATACATAGGAAAACTGTAAGGAAACTCAGTAAGAGAGTTAGAGAGCATGCTAGAAATATTGACAGAGCTCCCCAAGATATTAGTGATGCTAAGCAACTCACTTCCGTGCAAGACACTTTTTTGACAGTCATGATTGTGTCCATTACCAGTATATTAGAAGTTTCATTTGCATGTTTAAATCCATGGACAGGGCCATAAAATGTGTATGGTCTTGGCAATATTATTTTTTATCATTTTTTATTGACTCATAAAGTTTAGTTTTTATTGAACAATTGTACCCTAACAAATATAACTTTATGGCACTGAACTATTCACTTTCTCATTTAGTCTATGGGATAACAATATTGTACTCTGGCTATTTTCCCTAAATTGACTATATCCTCTGTTATGTCTTCTTTATTTTCCTATGCATCATATTTGTACTTTTTGGGACTTTATACATTATATCAGCAATTATACTTTATACATTATATCCTGGATCTTCAGGATGCGTATATACATATCCCTATCCTCCTAGACAACCAACATTATTTGCAATTTGCCTTTGGCAAGAAGCATTACCAGTTCACAGCTCAGCCATTTGGCCTGGTGTTCACCAGGGTCATGTGGACCTTCAGCTATACCTGGGGAGTCTCCATGCCACCCTATATGACTATGTTTTGCTCAAGGCTCCTCCAAGAATGTGCTCAGATTCTGGTCCACCACGAGTGGATTTTGAACATGCTGAAGTCCTCTCCGGTGCCTTCCCAGGAACTAGTGTTCCTGGGGAGGAGGTTCAACACCTTCCAGGGGAACATTTTCCTACCGGTAGAGGAAATCCTTCTGGTGATGCAGCAGGTGTTGCAGGCCCTGGACTGGCCCTTTGCCACAATTAGGCAGTAATTGAGAGTGCCGAGCAGACTAGTGTGAACACTAGAGGCTTTGCCTTCTCTCAGGTGCACATGAGAGAACTTCAGAGATATGTCATACAGAGTTGGAACCTGGAGGAGTCTCTTATATCCATAAATATCTTGAAGCTCTGGGCTATCCGACTGGCTTTCATGTACTGGACCTCACTCTTGACAGGGATGCCAGTGAGGGTCCAGTCATGGCTGTGGCTTACATCATTCACAAAGGGGGACACTCTCATTCTCAGGCTACTTCGGATGATCAGGGTGGACAGTACAAACTTAATTCTGATCACTCCTTATTGGACCAGGAGGAGCATGGTTTGCGGACCTGGTCAGTCTTTCAGGACCCACTCCACCTTCCTCCCAGGCCGAACCTCTTACTCCAGGGTTACCTATGGCAAAGGATGTGGAAAAGATGGCTTTGATGGCATGGTGTCACGGTTTGTTTTGACTCTCAGACACAGAGTAAGATAAAAATCAAACTTTATTGAAAAGTTTAATTGGAGCCCTCACGGGTCCAGAACATACACATATGTTACATATACAAAATGGGTTCAAACAGTAGTTAGCAAGATACAGCAAAGTAGGCTCTAACGGCCTTGCCAATATACCGGGCAAGGCAGCCAGAAAGATGGCACTAAGGAATGTAAACCGGCTCTACCGGCCTTGCCAATATACCGGACAAGGCAGCCTGGAGGGTTGCACGATATTCTGAGAGTGGCTCTACCAGCCTTGCCAATATACCGGGCAAGGCAGCCTGAAGGATGTCACAGTGGAAAGCAAACCGGCTCCACCGGCCTTGCCAATATACCGGGCAAGGCAGACTGGAGGGTTACACAAAATGCTGAGTGTGGCTCTACCGGCCAGGAACAGGAGGACAGCTTCACTAATGCTGAGCTTGTAGGGCAGCAGCCTAGGATGGAGAGTGGAGAAAATCAGTATCACAGCCTGGGAGATTGAACCGGTGCACTAAAGGAGGCAGCCACAACCGGTAGACAAAGGGTTAACAAGTACCGTCTTAGACAAAAATATAGCCCAACTGGTTCTATGCAGCGGGATCAGCAACCGGTGAATGTGGAGAAAGCCCAACCGGTTCTATACAGCGGAATCAGCAACTGGTGAATGTGGAGTCAACCAGTACTGCATACAGGACAAACGTAATGCCCAACCGGTTCTATACAGCGGGATTAGCAACCGGTGAATAAGGAGTAAACCAGTACCGTGTGCTGGACAAACGTAACGCCCAACCGGTTCTATACAGCGGAATCAGCAACCGGCATATGTGGAGTAAACCAGTACCACGTACTGGACAAAAGTTAGGCCAACCGGTTCTATACAGCGGAATCAGCAACCGGTGAAAGCAGAGTAAAGCAGTACCACGTACTGGACAAATGTATCGCCCAACCGGTTCTATACAGCGGGATCAGTAACCGGTGAATATGGAGTAAACCAGTACCACGTACTGGACAAACGTATCACCCAACCGGTTCTATGCAGCGGAATCAGCAACCAGTGAATGTGGAGTAACCCAGTACAGCGTACTGGACAAACACATCGCTCAACCGGTTCTATACAAGCGGAATCAGCAACCGGTGAAAGTGGAGTAACCCGTGATCAGAATGTCGCCCAGGCGACCAGGCAGCAGACGGATGACAATCAGGATACAGCAGCAGGAACAGCATACACACCCGGACAACCACAGGAACGACAGGACTGCCAACCAGGTCAGGAACAAAAGCAGGAACAACGCCAGCACCGGATCAGGAACAGAAGCAAGAACAAACGGCAGCACCGGAACAGGAGCAGAAACAGGAACGACAGCCCAACTGGATCTGGAACGGAGGCAGGAACCAAGCATCGGCAGCACTGACAGTGGAGAAATGCTGAACCTGGTAGCAGATCAACAGGCCCAAGGATACAGGTAAGACAGGTGACTGCTGACACAGAGACACCACGAAAGGACAACCAAAGGGTGCCTCAGCCCAGTTTAAATAGGCAGCACTGGGCAGGCAATAGACAGGAGGCCAATGGAAAATACACAACCTGACTGACAGCAAGGGCGAGCAATCATGGGCACCGTGATAGTACCCCTCTCTTAAAGACCCCCCCTTCTAGAAGAGGGACCTGGCTTCTGGAGGTACTTAGGGCTAAATTTAAAGGCAGCCGTTAAACCATCCGCTAAGTAAAAAAGGCACATCGGCCGCAAAGAACACATGGTTTACGGCAGATTTAAAGGTAAGAGTATAAGAATAGCTATCGGGCGTAGGCACTACAAAAACACGTAACACAAAAACCAGCGTCACACCTGATTTCGCATCACCGTGCATCCCAAACACCCGGTAAAACACAACTTAAGTCAAAATGTAACATTACGGCTGCCGTTGTCTAGCAACCCTGATAAATGCACAAACAAAATTCAAACCTACAGCCAATCCCAAGGCCCCAAAGTATCAAAAATGTTCAAATACACCTATATATACCTCAAAATAACGGTGACACCCTGTCTGTGTTTCGAGTTTCAGCAAGCTAGATCACAGGACCCAGGAGTGGAGGATAGTGTTTAGAGAGAGAGAGAGAGAGAGAGAGAGAAGCATACACAGGAGTAAGGTAGAAGGATCTTGGAGAGGAGAGAATTACATTTAAATAGACACATAGCACACTTTTGCACATAGCACATACAGCCATACAAACACAAACACATACACATACATACACAGTCTTTTTTTTTCATCACACGTTACACATTTTAAACTTTATTTTCACAGTGTGAATCCGTGAGTGAAAGTGTGTGACAGAGAGTGAGTGGGATCGAGTGTGTCTGTGAGGGCTTGTGAGAGTGCCTGGGTGTGAGTGGGTGAATGATGGCCAGGAGAGGAGGACAGGAGAGAGGGATGGGGAGAGTAGTGGAGGAGGAGGAGGAAGGTCAGGAGGGTATCCCTCAGCAGAGCAGGGGTGGGAGAGGGAGATCCGCAGGGCGGAGGGGGACCAGGCCCACAAGAGCAGGCACACAAAGAAGAGGGACAGAACCTGCAGTGGGACGAGGGGTAGTTCCTGGGGACCACCACATACAGGCAGGGGCAGAGCAGGCAGGACACTCCGGTTCTGACTCCTCGCATGCCGGAGCTGAGGGGGACAGGGTCAGGGATCCCCGATATACCAAGGAAGAAAACACGGCCCTCGTGGAGGCTGTGCTGGAGAGGGAGAGTGTCCTCTTCCCGGGGGAGAGACTCCCTGGCCTGGCTGCGATGGAGGAGAGCTGCCTGGAGCCAAATCTGCAGCCGAGTTAATGCGGTGGCCACCTGCAGACGGGATGTGGACTCAATAAAGAAGAGATGGGGCGACTGCAAAAGGCAGGTGAAAAAGAAGATGGGGGATGCCGCCCTGCACGCCCAAGCCACCGGAGGTGGGCCACCTGTGCCCATCACCTTCAGCGCATGGGAGGAGAGGCTGCGGCAGACACTGTCATCTACCCTCATTGAGGGGGTCCCTGGAGGATCAGACACTGGGGATGAGAGGAGCCTCCACACCACTGGTAAGTGCATCACCCCAAAACCACACACCACCTCAAAGCACACACCCATCACAAACAAACACACTCACATCCCAACATCTGCCCTTCATTCATCCACACAACTGCACCAACACAGCACCCTGAGGGTTTAAACAGGATGCAAGACAAGGACAAATGTCAAGGTTCAACAAGGCCAAAACCTGTCCAACTCCCTGGTTAACCCTCATGTTGCTGTGCTGATCACACATAATACACACAAACCATGCTCAGAAAAGTGTTGTATGTCAGACATCACAATTGTCGTCATACAATGTTACCCATGTTCCCACAGGGAATCCAGCACATAACCCCATGAGTGCTAGAGGGATTATCAATGCATCGATCAACAATGCTTTGGCAACCCCTCCGGTACTCAAAGGGTTAACCAGACAACAAACACATGTCGATAGGTTAACAATTACATGACACATAGGGGACATTCACTAAGCGGTGAGAAAGAACTGATGTAGAGAATTTTACACTTACATACCCTCACTTTACCAATTACAATGTTAGTCTATGGAGAATATCCAATAACATGAATCAAGCTGCACAGGCCCCATTGTATGGACTCCATAGAAAACATTGCAGATGGGGAAATGAGGTCAGCGGAGAAGTCAGCATCATAATCAGTTCATCAGGTCCACTTAACCGCTTACTGAATCACCAACAGGATGGATCAGGTCACAAATCACAGTGGCACTGAGAATAACTGCTTGTGTGTGCAACACACAGGCCAAAAACGATTACACATAACTAAAGTTGGCCTTGGTGTTGTGTATGCAATCATTTACTCTAACTTGAATTTACATACCTCACATTTGATTCACATATGGATCCTCAGGAGTGCTGATGCCATGGATGGATGGTACACCAGACACTATTTGCAGGATACATATGGGAACCAAGTATGAACCATTGAGGTTTGGTCAATAACAGGCCATGAATTATGGATATTTATGATCGGGTCTGGCTGCCTCACACAGAAGGATGGATGCGCTGAACCAGGAAAAAAAAGGCCTCAATAAATGATATCCTTGCCCCTCAGGATTCAACTTGAACAGACCTCATGGATAGAATCCTGTAATGTACATCAATCCCTGATTGCCACGGTGGTATCCCATGCATCACAATGCAATGCATAGGAGACCATCATGACAACCAGAGAGTGACATGTCAAATCTGACAAAATCCAGCACTGTACGGGATGAACTGATAACATAGGGATGAATACCACTTGAATTACACTGCAGATCAATTACAAAAAGATATGTACAGAAAGAAAAACAACCAGATATGTATGTGGATTACAAAAAGATATGTACAGAAAGAAAAACAACCAGATATGTATGTGGATATGTCCCTTTCAAATGGGTACAAATATGTCCCAACAAGATGTGAACCCAGAGTTCGGTTCAGTACGTGTGATTGTCCTACTGCCCATATATGTGCACCCTTAACAAACTAACTCATATTGATATCATCATCAGAGTACACATACCTAGTATATTACACCTTCCTTGGATGGGTATCAGTGGTATCAATGAAAGTTAGTTTGTGATGGCTGCACATATATAGGCAGTAAGACAATCACATGTACTGAACAGATCTCTGGGTTCATATCTATCAAGGATATGTTTGTACCCATATCAGACCATATTCCTCACTGTGTACCTTGGCATGGCAATGGTTAATTTCACCTTGATGTAACATTGCAGGCATCATGAAGAGATGTTTAGAAAGATGTTGCTGTATGTGACAGATGGAGATGTCAGTCATATGACCACAAGGAGGCTCTTCAGCGGACACAAAATTGAACGAATTGGAGATGGATCCATCATTGACATGTTCCACAGAGCGTGCTTACAAACCAGGAACACTTTGTAGACAATACCAAAGATGTAGTTATCTCCAAATTAGTCAATTTTGAGTCTGCTGAAGAGCCTCCGTGTGGTCAAATAACTGACATATCCAGCTGTCACATACAGCAACATCTTTCTAAACATCTCTTCATGATGCCTACAATGTTACTTCAAGGTGAAATTAACCATTGCTATCCCGTTAAAGAGACAGTAATTCCTAAAATGGGAAAGGAAAAATATATGTCATAGGATTGATCCACCGGGTAAAGCAAGGGTATTCCCACTGCTGAAAGGTGTTTCATCCCAAGAGTATAACAGCTCAAAGCTGAATATTCCATGGACAATATCACTGTGGCCTGAAAATGTACTATGCCAATGTTGCAAGACCATCCTCTGGCCAGCTTTGGCCCAGGGAGAATAAATCCACAAAGGATGAAGTGGCAACAGCGCAAATGTACAATTTCAGGCCACTGGGATGTGGCACCAAAGGAATTCAATCCTGAGCTGCTATACATGTAGAATAAAACACCCTTCACCAGTACGAGTATCGTTGTTTCACACAGGGGGATAAACCCTACAACATATATGTCCCTTTCCACAGATCAAGTATTAATATCAATTTGACACCATCATGGCTAAGTTTACTGATCACACAATCTCAATCCTCCACACAGGTTCTAAAATGCAAAAAAGAAGAAAAAACACACAAAGGGCACCAATAGTGCCTTATCATTAGCTAGTTTGGTAAGCTTAACCCCTTAAGGTCCGGGAAAATCTGAGTTAGATTTGACTTAAGGACCGGAGCAATTTTGACTTTTTTGACTATGTCTTTGTTCAACCATATTTTCTCTTTAATTCCTTCTGTGCACCCACATAAATTATATACTGTTTTTTTAAGCACAAGTAGGGCTTTCTTTTGATACCACAATTATATGAATACCTCATCATTTAATTTGATTAAAATAGAAAAAAAGAGCAAAAAAATTAAAAAAAACACAAAATTTTGCTTATATTTTCGTGTCAGGATTTGCATACAATTAGTTTATGACAAAAAAATACCCCTAAATATATTCATTTGCTTCTCCTGAATATAAGAATACCCCATATGCCTAGTATTTCAATCACTTCCTCACATTTACAAGGTAAATATTACAAGATGGATGCCATTATTTCCAACTTGTAATTTCTCAACAATTGGCATGTGAGGATCATAGCTTAGCTGACGGTGCCAGAACCAAAAATGTCCCACAAAGGTATATCTTTCTGAAAACTAGACAACATAAGGTAAATAATCAGGAGAATTTTGAAGTTTTTTATGCAGCTATTTTTCCAGAAAAAAATTTCAAAATTGTGGACAAATTTTGTTTTTTTGCAGCTTTCACACTTACATTTCAATATTACTGTTGATTTCAAGCACGAGATAGTTGAAAATTTAAAAATATCCATTGTTTAGTGTTCAACTCCTTCTTCTGAGTATGGCAATACCCCATATTAATAGGTTTCTCAAGATTTGGGGGAGCTACGGGGCCCAAATTGGAACATGCGCGTTTCCAGTTTCACACTTTGAATTTTCACAGCTTGCATCACTGGTGCCATGTCTCATTTGGGGCTGTGTAACAGTGCTCCACTCTAAGATTTCCCCCCAAAAGTATATATTTTTAGAAAGTAGACATCCCAGGCTTTCATTTTATGTATGTTTTCAAATTTTTTACGCAGCCATTTTACCACCAATCACTCGTAAATCTTGACGTAAGTTAAAAAAACAGCGTTTTTCACACTTGCACTTCAATGTTGGTGTGAATTTCAAGCACAGGATAGGTGAAGATTTTTAAAAATGCATTGTTTAGTGTTCAGCTCCTTCTTCTGAGTACGGCAATACCCCATATGCATAGGTTATTCAAGGTTTGCGGGAGCTATGGAGCCCAAATTGGAACATGCGCGTTTCCAGTTTCACATTTTGAATTTTCACAGCTTGCATCACTGGTGCCATGTCTCATTTGGGGCTGTGTAACAGTGCTCCACTCTAAGATTTCCCCCCAAAAGCATATATTTTTGGAAAGTAGACACCCCAGGCTTTCATTTTATGTATGTTTTCAATTTTTTTACGCAGCCATTTTACCACGAATCCTTCGTAAATCTTGCTGTAAGTAAAAAATTCAGCGTTTTTCACACTTAGGTTTCAATGTTGGTGTGAATTTCAAGCACAGGATAGGTGAAGATTTTTAAAAATGCATTGTTTAGTGTTCAGCTCCTTCTTCTGAGTACGGCAATACCCCATATGCATAGGTTATTCAAGGTTTGCGGGAGCTATGGAGCCCAAATTGGAACATGCGCGTTTCCAGTTTCACACTTTGAATTTTCACAGCTTGCATCACTGGTGCCATGTCTCATTTGGGGCTGTGTAACAGTGCTCCACTCTAAGATTTCCCCCCAAAAGCATATATTTTTGGAAAGTAGACACCCCAGGCTTTCATTTTATGTATGTTTTCAAATTTTTTACGCAGCCATTTTACCACAAATCTTTCATAAATCTTGACGTAAGTTAAAAAAACAGCGTTTTTCACACTTTCACTTCAATGTTGATGTGAATTTCAAGCACAGGATAGGTGAAGATTTTTAAAAATGCATTGTTTAGTGTTCAGCTCCTTCTTCTGAGTACGGCAATACACCATATGCATAGGTTTCTCAAGGTTTGGGGGAGCTACAGGGCCCAATTTTGAACAAATATTGAATTTTCAAGTCCTGCTTAACTGGTGCCATTACTCATTTTGGGCTATGTTCCAGTGCTCCACTTTAGGATTTCCCCCCAAAAGTGTATATTTTTGGAAAGTAGACACCTCCAGCTTTCATTTTAGGTGTGTTTTCAAATTTTTTACGCAGCCATTTTACCACCAATCACTCGTAAATCTTGACGTAAGTTAAAAAAACAGCTTTTTTCACACTTTCACTTCAATGTTGATGTGAATTTCAAGCACAGGATAGGTGAAGATTTTTAAAAATGCATTGTTTAGTGTTCAGCTCCTTCTTCTGAGTACGGCAATACCCCATATGCATAGGTTTCTCAAGGTTTGGGGGAGCTACAGGGCCCAATTTTGAACAAATATTGAATTTTCAAATCCTGCTTAACTGGTGCCATTACTCATTTTGGGTTATGTTCCAGTGCTCCACTTTAGGATGTCCCCCCAAAAGTGTATATTTTTGGAAAGTAGACACCTCCAGCTTTCATTTTAGGTGTGTTTTTAAATTTTTTACACAGCCATTTTACCACCACTTTCTCGTAAACTTGACGTAAGTAAAAAAACAGCGTTTTTTACACTTTGCCTTCAATGTTGATGTGAATTTCAAGCACAGAACAGGTGAAGATTATATAAACTGCATTGATTAGTGTTCGGCTCCTTCTTCTGAGTACGGAAATACCCCATATGGATAGCTTTTTCATGGTTTGTGGGAGCTACGGGTCCCAAATTGGAACATGCGCGTTTCCAGGTTCACACTTTGAATCTTCACAGCTTGCGTTACTGGTGCCATTTCTCATTGGGGCTGTGTAACACTGCTCTTTTTTAAGATTTCCCGCCAAAAGTGTATATTTTTTGAAAGTAGACACCCCAGGCTTTCATTTTAGGTGTGTTTTCAAATCTTGCAAACAGCCATTTTACCACCAAGCCTGTGAAAACTTGACGTAAGTAAAAAAATTCAGCATTTTTCACGCTTTGCCTTCAATGTTGATGTGAATTTCAAGCACAGAACAGGTGAAGATTTTATAAACTGCATTGATTAGTGTTCGGCTCCTTCATCTAATTACGGCAATACCCCATATACATAGGTTTGTCGGGGTTTTGGGGGAGCTACTGGGCCCAGTTGGAACATGTTAGTTTCCTTTTACAGACATGCCATTTTTACAGCTGGTGCCTTGTCTCATTTCGGTCTGTTTGGCAATGCTGCAATTAATTTTACCCCCAAAAGTATATTTTGTAGAAGAGTAGACAACCCTGGCTTTCATTCTGTTTGCATCTTATCAATTTTTTCGCTGCCACTGTATCACCAATCCCTCCCAAAATCTGCAGTAAGGCAGAGAAACACCATTTTTCACATTTCTATTTTAGTGTTGCTCTGGATTTCAATCAGATGATATTTACAGATTTTTTAAATGCTTTACATTAGTGTTGAGTTACATTGTCTGAGTATGGCAATGCCCCATATGCATAGGTTTGTCAGGGTTTGGGGGAGCTACTAGGCCCAGTAGGGAACATGTGTGTTTCCATTATCAGAGATAAATTTTGATAGTGTTAGATCTAAGGAGGGATGTGTTTTGAAAAATAAAAAACAGGATATTTCAGGGGGAAAAAGTGGCCAAATAATAAAAGAACCTTTACAGCACTACTGCATTGTGCCTGAATGGTATTCCTTGAAACAGTCACCAATGCAGAGGCCAGGTTTGGAAGGGCAATCAGGACAGTAAGTGGTGGTTTCTGTCCGTATTCCCTTTCTGTAGCAAACCCTGCAGCGCTTCTGTGGTTTGTTCTTTTGGGGAGTTGGGGGGATTTTATAAATAAAATGTACTAACCCGGGTCTTGGTGGAATTATTTCAGACGCACCTTGAAATAAAAATATGGAAATAAGTTGTAGCTGGTACTGTAAAAAGCTACATACAGAGCTCGATGTTTTTTCCCTACAGAAGGATTTAGATAAACTAAGTGAATGGGCAGAAAAGTGGCAGATGTCATTTAATGTAGATAAATGTAAGGTTATGCATTTGGGTTGTAGAAACAAACTTGCTACATATACTCTAAATGGGAAACAACTTGGGAAATCCTCATTAGAGAAAGATTTAGGTGTACTGATAGACAATAGTCTTCACAGCAGTGTGCAGAGTCACTCAGCTGCTGCAAGAGCAAATAGAGTACTAGCCTGCATAAAAAGAGGTGTAGAAGCAAGGGATGCTAATATTATCCTACCTCTGTATAAATCCTTGGTTAGGCCTCATCTAGAATATGGAGTACAATTTTGGGCGCCTGTTCTAAAAAAAGACATTACTGAACTGGAAAAGGTGCAGAGACGTGCAACAAAACTGATAAAGGGATTGGAGGATCTGAGTTACGAAGAGAGACTAGCCAAACTGGGTTTGTTTACATTAGAAAAGAGACGTCTAAGGGGTGATATGATTACCATTTACAAATACATTCAAGGCCAATACAAAGAACTATCCAATGAATTATTTATGCAAAGAGCTGAGCTAAGAACAAGAGGTCATCCATTAAGACTTGAGGAAAGGCGCTTTCGACTAAAACACAGGCAGGGATTCTTTACAGTAAGGGCGGTAAGGCTATGGAATTCTTTGCCTCGGGATGCTGTGCTTGCAGATAATGTAACTGCATTCAAAAAGCAATGGATGCCTATCTAGCACAGAACAATATTGACAGTTATGACAGATGGCTTCAAAGCAAATAGGATATTGAGCCGGGGAACTATTTGACACACTCACACACACACACCTACATTGGAAATTGCTCCAGAGGGCTTTTTTGTTGCCTTCCTCTGGATCAACAGGGGTGTTATTGGCATGGGCTGGACTTGATGGACGCATGTCTTTTTTCAGCCTTATCTACTATGTTACTATGTTACATGTTTGATTGGGGTTTGCCAGCTTGAAAAGTAAAAAGGAATTATGTATAGCAGTCTGCATCATATAGATGGCAACTTTTTTATACCATGCCCTACACTTCCTCATTGCGAGGTATGGCTGCATTAGTTGATCACTCAGATCAACTCCCCCCATGTTTTTATTATAGTCCTTGATGCAGACTGGCTTTCTCATTATCACTGTCTTGCCACGAACAGTGACTGCCACAGATCTGTCCTCATGCATTGTGGTCAGCATGTAGACATCTTTTTTGTCCCTAAACTTCACTGCCAGCAGCTCCTGTTGGGACAAAGATAAGGACGTCCCAGGTTTTAGTTTGCTATCTACTAGTGTTTTGGGCAACTCCCTGCAATTGCGCCTGACAGTGCCACAGGCCACGGTGTCAAAATAAAACAGAGACTTAAATAAAAGGGGGCTGGTGTAATAATTATCAACAAATAATTGATAGCCTTTATTTAATAAGGGGTAAATTAAATCCCAAACTATTTTCCCACTTGTTCCCATAAATTCGGGGCACCCAGGAGGATCAAGTTTGCTGTCCTTGCCCTCATAAATTCTAAAAGCCTGGGTGTAGCCTGTGGCACTTTCGCACAATTTATAAAATTTTACACCAAATTTGGAACTCTTTGAGGGGATGTACTGCTTGAACCCTAACCTGCCTTTGTATTTCATTAGGGATTCATCTACACTAATTTCTTTTTGGGGCATATACACTTGGGCAAACTTTTTCTGTAAATGGCTTATTAGGGGACGAATTTTGTACAGTCTATCATACTGGGGGTGTTCTTTTGGGGGGCACAGGGATTATCGCTAAAATGCATAAAGTGCAAAATGATTTCAAATCTGGACCTGTTCATAGTCTTGGGGAATATAGGGGTATCACATACAGGGTTTTTGCTCCAGTAGGATCGAATACTTGGCTTTTTTATTATACCCATTGCCATTATTAAGGCCCAGAATTGCTTAAATTCTATGAGGTCTATGGGTTTCCATCTTTCTTCCTTAACTACAAAAGCTGTAGGGTTGGCGGCAGTATACTGGGCTGCATACAAGTTGGTTTGGGACACAATTTCCCCTAAAATGTCTTCCCCCAAAAATAAATCAAAAAAATTATCATAGTTAAATCCCTCAACATCAATTTGAATCCCTGGGGTGCCTGTAAATTCTGGTATTTGTGGGGAAAAATTGATTGGGGATACCCATTCATTATGATCAGGAGTGGCAGGTGTTGGGGCATTTCTTTGGCCAGATATTTTTGCAGGTGCTGGGGCAATTGCCAGGGCAGCTCTTGGGGCAGCACTTGGGGCATTCCTTTTGGCAGGTATTTTGCAAAGTCTTTTGGCAGATCTTGTGACAGGATTTTTTGCAGATCTTGTGGCAGGATTTGTGGCAGGTGCTGGGGCAGGATTTTTGGCAGGTGCTGGGGCAGTTGCCGGGGCAGCTCTTGGGGCAGTGCGTCTTTTCTTGACAGAAGGCCCAGCGTCGTCAGTAGAGCTGCTCTCAGTTTCTGAAAACTGCTCTATATCAAAATCTGACGCAGTATCTGTTGCCTCTGAGTCAGATGCCAAAAAGGCATATGACTCTTCAACACTATAACTGCGCTGCATTTTGCCCACTAAAATTTTTTTTTTTCCTTACTCTAACGCTATCCCTAAACCTAACTCTAACCCTAAAACTTACCCTAACCTACGTATATATAGAACCTACCTAACCCAAGTAAACTACCTATCTAAACTATACTTATTATATATATATATATATATTTTTTTTTTTATTATTATTTTTATTTATTTATTTATTTAGAAAATGTTTTACCAGGAAGAATACATTGAGATTTCTCTCGTTTTCAAGTATGTCCTGGATATTTTTTTTATTTTTTTTGGAGGTTTTTTTGGGGTTTTTTTTTCCCTAAACCTAGATCTGTCCCTAAACCTTTCCCTAACACAAGTCTACACTAAACCTACCCACCTACCTACCTAGACTACCTAAACTATATTTTAAATCAATTTTTAATAAAAAAAAAATAAAACAAAATAAAAAAAAATGTAAAAAAAATAAAAAAAAAAATCTGAAAATACAAGGGGGATGGGGGGTATCCCACAGATCAGCAGATGCTGATCTGTAGTTTATTGATCACTCTAAAAGTGATCAGATGGTTAATTTTCAGGTTTATTCACAGGTTTTTCACTCAGGAACACTGGAACACACTCTCACACGAAGTCTCTCTGTCTCTCTCCACCTCAGCAGTGTGCAAGATGGAGGGAGGCAGAGATATATGACAGGGACAGTATTTACAAATACTGTCCCTGTCAATCAGCATTTGCAACATGTGATTCGCTCATCAAGCGAATCGCATGTTGCAACAAACTTTCTACTGGTTGTTACTAAGCGTCCCGGTATCGGGACACTTAGTAACAAGCAGCCCGCGCTCTCCCATCGCTCCGTGCGGCTGCGATGGGAGAGTTTAACCCTTGACATACCGGGACCGTCAAGGGTCGTTGGATCACATTTACCCTTGACGGTCCTGGTACGTCAAGGGTCGCTAAGGGGTTCAAAGAAAAATGCCAATACACTCACATCAGCAAATGGCTGTACTTATATATATATATAATCACAGCAAATCACACTTTCAGGGTATTTAAACCGTCCCTGCTCGGTAGGTATGCTCACGTCTCCCTCAGGCCAGTCTGTGATCTTCGATCGTTGTCTTCAGACCTCGGCGTGGATCCCCTCAGTCAACATAGATAAACGGAAGAAAATCCGCTCCAACAACTGTCTTCAATAAAATCAATGTTTATTTAAAACCGAATATCAATTCCCATAAAAGCTACGCATTTCGTAACAATGTAGCGTTACTTCATCAAGCTATATAGGTACAATCATTATAATGCAAACGGAGCGGCTATTTAAAAACTTCCCGTCCAACCCACCATTGGACCGTACGTCATGTGTCATCAGGAATTAACATATTGTCCACCTCCCGATACACTTCTCTTTATCATATATTGACAAATATGAACAATGTAAACTTAACTAGAAATCACCCCCAAAACCAATTTAAATCGTTGTTGTTATAATAAATCAGCAGCGATTTCATTACTAATGTAATAATACACAAAATATCCTTAAATTGACTAAAATACCTAACAATCAATATCATTGACATTGTATCCAAATACATACAAAAATCATAATAGTGAAACTGTTTCCAAGTGCCGACACTAACATCCCACTCGTGCTAGGGGAGAAACGGAGCACGTATCCATGTCCCGTCTCGCACCCGCACTGTAGGGTGTACCCCCAAATCCACCCAAATCATTAAACCTAAAACCTAAACACGCTCATTGCTCACCTCCACTGACACTCCCCAAAAGGGAGAAATAGCAACACCCCAACATGGATGTATACATATATGGAGAAAGAGCCTTGAGCGCTACCCAATAAACTCTCCCTTATCTGCACATAAAAACCCACATATCTCCATCGCTATCTAAACTCTAGTTCTAAAAAATAATAAAAAAGTGATAATAATTGAATGATACTGATAAAAAAAAAACAAAAAAAAAACTCACCACTGGTGTTCCACCATCTCATTAAGACCCTGTGGATAAAGGGTCTGCAACATAAAAATCCCAAAAGCCTCCCTACTGGACAGATATTGTACCCTATTTTGTCTCCCTGGTGGTATAAACTCAATCGGTGTCACTTGTAGACCCTTAGGGGTCTCTCCCATGGCAATCCAAAAAATGGCGTGATACACTATGCATTGTAAAACCTGACATAATGTTCCGCCTATGTTGTCCTTGTCTTGTCCTTAATTTTTGAGTGGTCCGTCCCACATATTGGAGACCACAGGGGCAGGTTATCACATAAATCACATGATCAGTCTCACAATTCATGAATGACTTGATCTTAAACTTCTCTTTAGTCACCCATGATGTGATCGTGTCAACCCTGTGACTCATATATGCGCAAGTTAAACATCTAGACTTACCACATCTAAAGGACCCTACTAGAGGTTTCAAACTGAATAATCCCCTATTCACTCTTGTCTCTAGTCTTCTAGTAGGGGCCAATCTATTTTTAAGCGTAGGTGCCCTTCGATAAATGATTCTAGGGCATTTTGGTATCATAGGTGCAAGTAGAGGATCCTTACACAGAATCCTCCAATGTCTATTGAGTATATTCCTAATATCTACTCCTCTATTATTAAATTGGGTAACAAAGGACGGAAATTCACCCCCAATACCCAACCTATTTTCCTTCTTCTTACCAATCCTCTCTACATCAACTTTTCCCGCTCTTCGCTTTTCCCCCATGAACCACCTCTCTCTAGCCTTATCCCTGGCATCCATAATAATAGATATGGGGTAATTCTTTTCTAGAAAGCGTCTAATTAAAATATTAGACTGAACTTCAAAATCTATTAATCTTGAACAATTTCTAGCTATTCTACAAAATTGACCATAGGGGACGTTTCGTAGCCACTTCTTATAGTGGCAGCTATCAAACCTCAAATAGCTATTGACATCCACTTCCTTAAAGAATGTCTTGGTTTGAATATTCAAACCATCAACACCCCACAAAGTCAAATCTAAAAATTCAATTGTACTATCTCTCACTGTACTGGTAAATTTAAAGGGGAACTTTCACCCCTTAATAACTAAATCTCCCTTTACTGCTGACCTGGCGACTAGCTGCTTAGTAGCGCTAGTCGCCAGAAAACTTACCCCGTTGTCAAGATTTCGCCGTTTGAAAGGATCAGGAAGCACGGACGTCTCTTCACAGTGACGTCCGTGCGCCTGCGCTGTCAGTCCCTTGTGCACTGTACGGTGCATACGGTGCACAAGGGACTGACAAGGGACTGACAGCGCAGGCGCACGGACGTCACTGTGAAGAGACGTCCGTGCTTCCTGATCCTTTCAAACGGCGAAATCTTGAGAACGGGGTAAGTTTTCTGGCGACTAGCGCTACTAAGCAGCTAGTCGCCAGGTCAGCAGTAAAGGGAGATTTAGTTATTAAGGGGTGAAAGTTCCCCTTTAAGGCCCCATTTATTTGCATTAAGATGCTCCACAAATCTCTCAATCTCATCTCTCTCCCCCCTCCAAATGATCAAGATGTCATCAATATAGCGTTTATAGGATACCAAGTTCGCGTCCAGCCACTTCGATCCATAGACCATAACTTTCTCTAGATGTCCCATAAAGAGATTAGCGTAGCTGGGCGCAAACTTGGTGCCCATAGCTGTCCCCTTTGTCTGGAGATAAATGTCACCATCATATTCAAAGTGATTATGCATCAATGTAAATTTTACTGCATTCACAATGAATTCTATTTGATTGGGGGGCATCAAAAGGTCCTCATACAGAAAGTCTCTGCAAGCCTCTAAACCCCCCTCATGAGGGATATTAGAATAAAGTCCCACCACATCTAATGTGACCCAACAAAAATTGTCATCCCAAATTATATCTTTTAACAGGTCAATAACATGTGATGTATCCCTGATATATGAGGGTAATGCTATTACCAGTTTCTGTAAATGGAAATCAACATAAGCTGACAAATTACATGTAAGGGAATTAATCCCCGATATGATGGGTCTTCCCGGAGGGTCCGAAAGGGTCTTATGTATCTTAGGTAGATGATAATAGCGAGCCAACTGTGGCTCTGATATACATATAAAATCCCTTTCGGACCATCCGAGAAGACCCATCACATAAGCCTCCTCAACCATCCCAAACATTTCTCTCTTATATTCATCACTAGGATCAGATGTTAACTTAATATAGTAATCTGTATCTGAGAGGATTCTCAGGGCCTCCTTCTTGTAGTCTGACGAATCTTGAATCACTACCGCCCCTCCCTTGTCCGCTGGCTTTATCATTATATCTGTACGACTCTGCAGAATTTTTAGAGCCAATTTTTCTCTCATCGTCAAATTACTATAACTATCATCACCTTTATCCATCAATTTCTTAAAATCTTCCATTACTAAGATATTGAACAGACTACCATTTTGTCCCTTATAGTGTGTGGGGAAAAATTTAGATTTGGGTTTCAAGGGAGTGGGAACTGGACCTTCCAAGATGAATTTCATTGTTGTATCAATTGTAGGTATTATCTCATACCCACTCTCATTAAACATCGGGGCATCTAACACTATGGGACTCAACTCCCCTTCTAAATCCACCTTCTTAATAACCTTATGAGAGAAATATCTCTTAAGAGAAAGTTTCCTAATAAATTCATTCAGATCTACAAAAAGACCAAACAAATCCGGTCCAGTTGTGGGACAGAATGAAAGACCCTTTCCCAATACCGCCTCTTCATCTTTATGGAGGGAACTCTTTGAAAGATTAAATATTTTCACTGTAGTATTTTCCAACCCTAATCTGTCCTGCTTTTCTTGTTGATATTTGTTTGATCCCCTTCCTCTATGACCTCTCGGCCTCCTCTTTTTCCATTTTGATCCCCCTGTAAAGGTAGGTATTGGTTGTAATTTCTCCACCATGGTATTTCTGTCTGTACTTCCCCCCAAAAAAAGGGGGAAGGACAGACAGACTCAGGGCTGGAGGATGAAATCTGCATAGCCCCTTTCTGCCCTCCTTCATCCTCCACCCTGTTAGAGGGGCCCTTTTGGGGAGTGTCAGTGGGGGTGAGCAATGAGCGTGTTTAGGTTTTAGGTTTAATGATTTGGGTGGATTTGGGGGTACACCCTACAGTGCGGGTGCGAGACGGGACATGGATACGTGCTCCGTTTCTCCCCTAGCACGAGTGGGATGTTAGTGTCGGCACTTGGAAACAGTTTCACTATTATGATTTTTGTATGTATTTGGATACAATGTCAATGATATTGATTGTTAGGTATTTTAGTCAATTTAAGGATATTTTGTGTATTATTACATTAGTAATGAAATCGCTGCTGATTTATTATAACAACAACAATTTAAATTGGTTTTGGGGGTGATTTCTAGTTAAGTTTACATTGTTCATATTTGTCAATATATGATAAAGAGAAGTGTATCGGGAGGTGGACAATATGTTAATTCCTGATGACACATGACGTACGGTCCAATGGTGGGTTGGACGGGAAGTTTTTAAATAGCCGCTCCGTTTGCATTATAATGATTGTACCTATATAGCTTGATGAAGTAACGCTACATTGTTACGAAACGCGTAGCTTTTATGGGAATTGATATTCGGTTTTAAATAAACATTGATTTTATTGAAGACAGTTGTTGGAGCGGCTTTTCTTCCGTTTATCTATGTTGACTGAGGGGATCCACGCCGAGGTCTGAAGACAATGATCGAAGATCACAGACTGGCCTGAGGGAGACGTGAGCATACCTACCGAGCAGGGACGGTTTAAATACCCTGAAAGTGTGATTTGCTGTGATTATATATATATATATAAGTACAGCCATTTGCTGATGTGAGTGTATTGGCATTTTTCTTTTAAGCTTACCAAACTAGCTAATGATAATGCACTATTGGCGCCCTTTGTGTGTTTTTTCTTCTTTTTTGCATTTTATGTTTTAACCCTTCGTGTGGAGGAGATATTCAGAAGGGCAGCAGATAGAAAAGAAGCCTTAGAAAGGACGGCTATTAGATCCCTGAGCTTATTAGTCGGACTACACATATGTGGGAGTCTGACATTCACTTTTGTGAGTACGTTTATATTGGTGGTGGTGTGGTGATACATTGTATCGGCAATATTACACGAGGAAGCGCCTCTTTTTTTCTGTTTTGTTTCTTTGCATCCACACAGGTTATGTGCCTCCAGCACTCCAGGAGCCCATGGACGAGGCCACCTCACCACCCAGTGAGGAGTATACGGAGGAGGGGACCAGCCAGTGGGCACCGTACCCAACTACATCCACACCTCTTGCCCAACTGGATGCCCCACCTCTGGCTGCACCACCTCTGGCTACACCATCTCTGGCTGCACCACCTCTGGCTGCACCACCATATTACAGTGACTGGATGCACCCCACCACCTCCAGGAGCTATTACCCTCCAGCAGCAGCATCAGCAGCACCACCAGGGAGGCAATGGCTGCCTGGTGATGTGGCCACCACCCAATACGGGCCATACTCACAGATTGACATACCCTCCTGGATGGTTCCCCAGCATGGCCCCAGGTATGATCCCAGGTGGGGGCCAAGCACATACCAGTGGCCAAGGTTTGACCCTCGACTACCAACACCTGGGCCTGCTTGGGGAGCCCCAACACCCTATGCGAAGGGACGTGTTTACCCCACCACCTCCACCAGCACAGAGTCGGAGGTCATGAGGATCAACACTCAACTCCATCAGCTCCACAAGGGGGTGATGGACATGCTTGCACAGGTACTGGTGGAGTTGAGAGAGCTGAACCGCAGGGAGAACTTACGGTTAGAGAGGGAGAACCTGCGCTCCACAGAGGGATCCACTGCCCCCACCACCCCCTCTAATGTGACCCCCGAAGCCACACCTAGGGGGCAAAGGGTGACCAGGAGATCATCCAGGCTATCCACTTCTGCCACACAGTCTAAGCCCCCCCCCCCACTAAGAAAAAAAAATAAAATGCCCAACATGTTACATTTCACCTGAATAAAGGAACATTGTGCTTTTGAATCCTGTCTGATCTGCTTTGTATTTGGTCATAGATTGGGTGGCAGAGTTGTCTCCAATGCATTGCCAAACAATACAGTGAACACAACTGCTGCCTAGGTAAGATGTTTGTGGGATGTTACAACATGGGTTCACACACGCACACATCGTTGTTGTACAAATTCAACTGGAAATACATCCCTGGAGTCATATTACACAACTGTGTTATATGGCGATGTTGTGTGTTGATTTTGAACAACAAAACATACCCCTTAGCACAACAATTGGTACAACATTGAACATTCGTCTACATCAAATGTTGTGTTTAACCCTTTGATAGCCAGAGTGGTAGGCAACGCAATGCAAAGAAATGTGTTGGGTACCACTCTGGCACTCAGAGGGTTAAAGGGATAACCAAACAAACGGCTATGTGACTTAGCGGTGACATAACAAGCAGGACAGATAAATGGGACCTGCATCAGTGTTGTCTTGGACTCAAACACTCATTGTGCAACTGACTTACTGGGGAACCCAATGTTTTTAACCTAGGATTTCAATGTGTAGCACACACATTGATATCCTGGGGTGAGCATTGGAGCCTCCAGTAAGTTGAGTTGTTGTTTTTACTAAGGGTGTAACAGACCTAACCAGTGAAAACACTTGTCCACTTGGTCTGGTTGTTCGTTGATGTAGCCCATGTAAAGTGATATGTCTAAGTGGAGCAATATCACAGAACATTGATTATACTGAGCAACACAGAAACTGTGGACAGGAATTCACTGTGGAGGTATGTCCCCTGTATCACCTCTTTATCACTCCCACAACACATTAGTGTATCACTGCCACCATCTGTTTGCATGAATACATCACAGAATCCACTCACTTGCAAACAAGTGGTGGACTCCTGTGATGTGGTTGATGCCTTTCCATGTATGGGGGATACTCTGTCCTGAGTGTGGTTACGCATTAACAAATGTGTAATCCAATATATCCTCATACAGACACAGATGATTGACTAGTGATGGTTCATCTTTATTGTGTCTCAAAGTACATAGTAACATAGTAAATTAGGTTGAAAAAAGACACAAGTCCATCAAGTTCAACCTTCGCTTCATACCTCAGTAACTAAGAATTTTATAGCTTTCCTGCTACCAATTAAATTAGTCTTTATCAGACCTTCCTGATCTGCCTACTGATAAACAGTATACCTCTGTATGTTCCCTTTTGAAAGAAATGTATCTAATCTTCTCTTAAATGTGTCCATTGTATCTGCCATAACTACCTCCCTGGGCAATGAATTCCACAATTTGACAGACCTTACCGTAAAAAAACCCTTCCTCTGCTGAAGTTTAAACCTCCTTTCCTCTAATCTCAAGAGGTGTCCCCTGGTCACCTGAGCAGGCCTTGGAATAAATAGCTCACCGCAGAGATCCTTGTATTGACCTCTCATATACTTGTACAATGTGATAAGGTCTCCTCTTAGTCGTCTTTTCTCTAGAGTAAATAAACCAAGTTTGTTTAGTCGTTCCTCATATGTCAAGTCCTCCATTCCCTTAATTAATTTTGTTGCTCTCCGCTGTACCCTCTCTAGTTCTAGTATATCCTTTTTCAGAACCGGTGCCCAAAATTGCACTGCATACTCAAGGTGAGGTCTTACCAATGATTTGTATAATGGCAAAATAATGTTATCCACTCTTGCTTCAATACCTCTTTTTATGCAAGACAGGACTTTGTTTGCCTTTGCTACTGCTGTTTGACACTGGTCACTGTTTCCAAGTCTGTAGTTGACAAGGATACCCAGGTCTTTTTCTAGCAACGAGTCACCTAAAATTATTCCATTAAGTTTATAAGTAGCCTTGGGATTGTTTCCTCCCAAATGCATGACTTTACACTTCCCCACATTAAACTTCATATTCCACGTGTTTGCCCAATCTGACATTGTATGTAAGTCCCTCTGTAGAGAGAAAATATCCTGTTCTGAATTAATGACTTTGCATAATTTAGTATCATCTGCAAATATTGATATTTTGCTTTCTATATCTATTTCCAGGTCATTTATAAACATGTTAAAAAGCAGCGGACCCAATACTGAACCCTGAGGTACTCCACTCTCCACTTTAACTATACTGGAGAATTTTCCATTTACAACCACACACTGTTCCTTATCCTTCAACCAGTTTTGTATCCAATTGCAAAGGTTATCTCCTAGCCCCAATTTCCTTATTTTATACACCAGCCTTCTGTGTGGTACTGTATCAAATGCCTTTGCAAAGTCTAGATATACTACATCTACTGCCTTGCCATTGTCAAGGTTGCTGCTTACCTCCTCATAGAAGCTGAAAAGATTAGTTTGGCATGACCTATTCTTCATAAAACCATGTTGATTCGTGCTAATGATCTTATTTTTTGTGTTGTAATCCTGAATATAGTCCCTTATTATGCCTTCTAATAGTTTTCCCACTACAGAGGTCAAACTCACTGGTCTATAATTCCCAGGTTCTGTTTTAGTTCCCATCTTAAATAGAGGCACTATGTTAGCTCTTCGCCAATCCTGTGGCACTGAGCCTGTGGTAATAGAATCTTTAAAGAGTAAATATAGGGGTTTTGCTAACACTGCACTGAGTTCCTGAAGAACCCTTGGATGTATACCATCAGGACCCGGTGCTTTGTCTGTCTTAATTTTGTTCAGTCTTCCCATGACATCTCCTTGAGTTAACCCAATATCTATTAATTGTATTGTTTTATTTGATACTTGCGGAGGCTCTTCTACCATTCCTTGCTCCCTTGTATATACTGATGCAAAGAAAGTGTTTAAAACATCAGCCTTTTCCTTATCCTCACTAACCAACTCACCCATCTCATTTTTGAATGGTCCAATGCACTCCCTCTTAAGTTTTTTGCTATTTATATATTTAAAAAACTTTTTTGGATTAGTCTTGCTTTCCCTTGCAATTCGAGTTTCATTATCTATTTTTGCTACCCTAATTGCCTTTTTGCAATCTTTGTTGCTCTCCCTGTATTTTAAGAAAGATTGTTCAGTTCCTTCTGACTTAAATAATTTGAATGCTTTTTTTTTCCTTGCCATTTCCTTCTTTACATGTGCAGTTAACCACATTGGCTGTGACTTACTTCTTTTGCACTTGTTCCCCATTGGTATATACAGTTGGGTACATTTCTGCAACCTAAATTTGAATTCTGACCATTTTTCCTCAGTATTTTTGCCTTTAAATAACATATCCCAGTCTATGTGTTGCATTGAGGCCCTTAACAATTTGAAGTTTGCTTTTTTAAAATTAAGAGTTTTGGTTGAACCTATACATTTTTGCTTTGCCAGACAGATCTCAAATGTAACCATGTTGTGATCACTGTTTCCCAAATGTTCTCTTACCTTAATATTGGATACCATTTCTGTGTTATTAGTGATCACTAGGTCCAATACATTGTTATTTCTTGTCGGCGCTCCCACCATTTGTGACATGTAGCTTTCATGAAGCGTGTTCAAAAACCTGCTACCCTTAGCACTCTGACAGGTCTCATTTTTCCAGTTAATATCTGGATAATTAAAATCTCCCATAATTATAGTATGCCCAAACTGGGCAGCTTTCCTCATTTGCAATAGCAGTTGGGCCTCATCATTGTCATCGATATTTGGTGGTTTGTAGCATATGCCCACCAACAACTTTTTTTTACATTAGAACATACATGTGTTTTCTGTGTGTATTGCCTATATGCATTGAACACTTGTATGAGAACACTAAATGCACTTTGAAACTAAATTGTACTACTTTAATAACACTGCTGTCCTGCTCATGTGTTGTCCACAAGGTTTGACGACTCTGTAGATGAGCATCCTAACTGTACAGGTTATTACACTTGTGAATTTGTGTTTTCTGTGTCTATATGAGAATGTTCCAGTAGAGGTCTGTGTGAACCTCAGGTCAAACATTGCATCACTAACAACATCACCAGAAATAGCAAGGGGTGATCTTCATGAAGGTGTTGCCAAGACATCAATCCAGTCACATGGAAGAGCTTCAGTTCAAGCATGGGTCATGTTATGGATGCCTGTGGGACAAGAGGACAGGATTTGGAGCAATAGACCTGAACTGATCATCAAGAAACAACACTTTCGACTTTATAATCCCCTCAATCTTCTTAATTACAGGTGAGTACACAAACCATTGCTTGACAATGTGTTGTGTACTCATCTGTAACCAATTATGTGGAGAACTAAAGACATGTACTGCAGCCCTATGGATATGTGCCCCTGACATGAATACACACATCAACAAGTGTTCAAAGAGCTCCGTGGAAGTAATGAATTTGGGTTGCTACTGTGAAAGTGACAGTGGAAGCCCAATGCCATTTGTTCCCTGGAACTATTAGTACATATTTGTTGATGTGTGTATTCATATCATGGGCACATATGTCTGCACACTCACAGGTCAGCATGGAGTCCCTGATAATCTGATCTACGTTTCATGACCTCTACGTTGTGTAACAATACCACTGTACATCCACCCCTGTGCTGCTCTTCTCAGCTCTAGCACAGTACAGGTCCCATATTGAGTCCAATGGCCCTTTAACCCCTGATGAGACGGAGTATTATCCAATGCATAGCATTGGATAACACTCTTTCGCTACAAGGCTAGCATGGTTGCTCTGGCTATGATCATGGCAAATCAAGTTAGTTGCTGTCAATCAAGCCCTGTAAGGCGATGAACATGGGTTATGTGTTGTACCTTGTTTCTCCTGAGGGTGTGCATGATATCCTTGGGGTCTGTATGTCAACGTGTAGAGGGGAATGGAGGATGGGTTTTGAATCCCCACACACAATATGCCACGTCCACGGTATGGTTGATGTTTGTGGCCATGCTGCTGCCAGTGCAGTGCTGTGTCAATGTTCCTGTGGGGTGAGACAGAACATAATGTGCAGTGTGGTTAGTGTCATAGGACTGATGGGGGACTTGCATGGATTGTTTGCATGCCTGTGTTATACTCACATGTAAAGTGTTCTGTGATGAGCCTGTCTCTGATCTGCATCCCTCTCAGGGTCTCCTCAACATGGCCGATGTCCATGGGCACTTCATGTATGGGGGGGGGTCCTGGATGTGATCCAGCAGCCTGGTGTCCACTGCGATGTTGTGCAGTATTGCGCACGCCACAATTATGTCGCACACCTTTCCAGGTGCATACTGCAGTGCTCCCCCCGAGTGGTCCAGACATCGAAATCTTGACTTGAGGAGGCCAAAGGTCCGCTCGATGGCATTCCTCGTTCTGCCATGAGCCTGGTTGTTCCTTTCCTGGGCATGTGTTCGAGGATTGGCCACAGGGGTCAGTAGCCAGGACTTGCATCCATAGCCAGCATCACCTGTGCAATGTGAGTGACATGGTGAGACAGGGAGCACATGTTGTGTGAATGATGTTTTGTGTGGTGGACATACTAGCTGTTGGTCAGGAGCATGCTGAGCAGCGTTGTGTGTACACCTTTGTATGTGGTGTGATTTTGTATTGTGAACTCACCCAAAAGCCATCCCCCTGTAAAAGTTCCATTCTCGAAATCTCTGTGGACTGAGGAGTTTTGGAGAACGTATGAATCATGTGAGCTGCCAGGATACTTTGCACAGATATTCATTATCCTAATATGGCTGTCACACACCATCCGCACGTTGATGGAGTGGAAGTTCTTCCTGTTGATGAATAGCTATGCATCACGTGCTGGGGCCTTAATCCGGACATGGGTGCAATCTATAGCACCCATGACCCTGGGCATGCCTCCCCTTGCGTAAAAGGCCTGCTTGACGTGTATCCAGTCCATGACGGTGGTGGGAAAATGTATATAGGTACTGGCCTTGCTTTTGAGGGCTGGCAGGACCTGGGCCAGCACCCTGGAGAATGTGGCCTGTGACATGCCAGATGCGTAACCCTCAGTGGACTGGAAGGCCCCACTTGCCATGAAGTGTATGGCACACAGTAGTTTCTGCAGGCCAGTTAGGGCATGGTTGTGGATGTAGATGGGATCCACCTGCTCCTTGATGACCTCATACAAGGCAATGATGCTGTCAGGACTCAACCTGTAGTGATCAATTACCTCATCATCGGTCATTCCAAAGAGGGTGACCCTTGGACAGTATACCCTGGGCCTTGGTGGTCGTCTATACATCCTCTGCTGCTGTGGAGCATCTTGTTGCTGCAGCTGTGCATCTGGTCCCCTCCAGGTGGGGATGGACTCCTGTGTGGCTGCTGAGCCAGAGCCTTCTCACTTGCAACAGGTGAAGGCTGTTGATCAGGCATGCTTGGAGGTTGCTGATGTTCCCTAGCTCTCTCCCTTGCACTCTTTCTCCGCAGTCTTCGCAACAATATGTAACCCAACATACTGATTGCCATCTCTAGCTCTCTCTCTCTCTATCTCTCCTTCCCTGAGTGGAAAACAAGCCACAAGTGAGTGTGTTGAGTTGTCCCTTTAAGTACTTGATAGGGCGTTGTGTAGGTATGGTGATGAGGTGAGTGCTGACCAGTGGAGAGTTGTTTATGTCCAGGTAAGTGTTTGCAGGTGTGTGTGTGTTATAAGATGTTGTGTGTTGTGCTTGGTATGTGTCTGCCATTTGCGGGGGTGTACTTGTGGGGTGCAGGTCGCGTGTTGATGTTGCCCAGGTGAGCTTGTATTTGCAGGTGTCCGCTTTGTGTGATAACCCCCATTGCTCCGTGCCATGTTGTGTTGTTGTTTTTTTGTGTGTCGTTGTCCCTGTGGTGTTGGTTGTCATTGTGTGTGGAGTGATTTTGTTGTGTGTCCATGTTTTTGTGTTGTTTTGGCATTGCACGGGTTAATTTTTCCATTTACATGCTTGTGCGGTAAGCATTTTGTGTATTTTCCTATGTATCAGGTATTTTGTTTTGCCCGTTAAGTGTCTAACGTCTGAGAAAAGTGGGTCTTAACTTTTTGCCGTTAGGTGTGTCTTTTTTTTCAGCCGTTACCAGTACCACAAGCCTTTGAATAGCTCTGGGGTATGTTGTTCCATGCGTCTGAATGTAAGTGTATCGGCCGTAAGGATTCTGCAACTGCCGTTAGCTGTTCTTTAGAGGGATCTTTGAATTGCTACATGGAGCTTAACGCACCCGTTAGTGATTTTTTCTACTAATGGCTGCCTTTAAATCGAGCCCTTAGAGTGAAAGATCCACAGTAATTTGGAAGCATGAAGGTCCTTACTGTCCACCCAGGATCGATCCTCAGGACCAAAAAAAAGATGTTGGTGGGCATATGCTACAAACCACCAAATATCGATGACAATGATGAGGCCCAACTGCTACTGCAAATGAGGAAAGCTGCCCAGTTTGGGCATACTATAATTATGGGAGATTTTAATTATCCAGATATCAACTGGAAAAACGAGACCTGTCAGAGTGCTAAGGGTAGCAGGTTTTTGAACACGCTTCGTGAAAGCTACATGTCACAAATGGTGGAAGCGCCGACAAGAAATAACAATGTATTGGACCTAGTGATCACTAATAACACAGAAATGGTATCCAATATTAAGGTAAGAGAACATTTGGGAAACAGTGATCACAACATGGTTACATTTGAGATCTGTCTGGCAAAGCAAAAATGTATAGGTTCAACCAAAACTCTTAATTTTAAAAAAGCGAACTTCAAATTGTTAAGGGCCTCAATGCAACACATAGACTGGGATATTTTATTTAAAGGCAAAAATACTGAGGAAAAATGGTCAGAATTCAAATTTAGGTTGCAGAAATGTACCCAACAGTATATACCAATGGGGAACAAGTGCAAAAGAAGTAAGTCACAGCCAATGTGGTTAACTGCACATGTAAAGAAGGAAATGGCAAGGGAAAAAAAAGCATTCAAATTATTTAAGTCAGAAGGAACTGAACAATCTTTCTTAAAATACAGGGAGTGCAACAAAGATTGCAAAAAGGCAATTAGGGTAGCAAAAATAGAGAATGAAACTCGAATTGCACGGGAAAGCAAGACTAATCCAAAAAAGTTTTCTAAATATATAAATAGCAAAAAAATTAAGAGGGAGTGCATTGGACCATTCAAAAATGAGATGGGTGAGTTGGTTAGTGAGGATAAGGAAAAGGCCGATGTTTTAAACACTTTCTTTGCATCAGTATATACAAGGGAGCAAGGAATGGTAGAAGAGCCTCCGCAAGTAACAAATAAAACAATACAATTAATAGATATTGGGTTAACTCAAGGAGATGTCATGGGAAGACTGAACAAAATTAAGACCGACAAAGCACCGGGTCCTGATGGTATACATCCAAGGGTTCTTCAGGAACTCAGTGCAGTGTTAGCAAAACCCCTATATTTACTCTTTAAAGATTCTATTACCACAGGCTCAGTGCCACAGGATTGGCGAAGAGCTAACATAGTGCCTCTATTTAAGAAGGGAACTAAAATAGAACCTGGGAATTATAGACCAGTGAGTTTGACCTCTGTAGTGGGAAAACTATTAGAAGGCATAATAAGGGACTATATTCAGGATTACAACACAAAAAATAAGATCATTAGCACAAATCAACATGGTTTTATGAAGAATAGATCATGCCAAACTAATCTTTTCAGCTTCTATGAGGAGGTAAGCAGCAACCTTGACAATGGCAAGGCAGTAGATGTAGTATATCTAGACTTTGCAAAGGCATTTGATACAGTACCACACAGAAGGCTGGTGTATAAAATAAGGAAATTGGTTCTAGGAGGTAACCTTTGCAATTGGATACAAAACTGGTTGAAGGATAGGGAACAGTGTGTGGTTGTAAATGGAAAATTCTCCAGTACAGTTAAAGTGGAGAGTGGAGTACCTCAGGGTTCAGTATTGGGTCCGCTGCTTTTTAACATGTTTATAAATGACCTGGAAATAGATATAGAAAGCAAAATATCAATATTTGCAGATGATACTAAATTATGCAAAGTCATTAATTCAGAACAGGATATTTTCTCTCTACAGAGGGACTTACATACAATGTCAGATTGGGCAAACATGTGGAATATGAAGTTTAATGTGGGGAAGTGTAAAGTCATGCATTTGGGAGGAAACAATCCCAAGGCTACTTATAAACTTAATGGAATAATTTTAGGTGACTCGTTGCTAGAAAAAGACCTGGGTATCCTTGTCAACTACAAACTTGGAAACAGTGACCAGTGTCAAACAGCAGTAGCAAAGGCAAACAAAGTCCTGTCTTGCATAAAAAGAGGTATTGAGGCAAGAGTGGATAACATTATTTTGCCATTATACAAATCATTGGTAAGACCTCACCTTGAGTATGCAGTGCAATTTTGGGCACCGGTTCTGAAAAAGGATATACTAGAACTAGAGAGGGTACAGCGGAGAGCAACAAAATTAATTAAGGGAATGGAGGACTTGACATATGAGGAACGACTAAACAAACTTGGTTTATTTACTCTAGAGAAAAGACGACTAAGAGGAGACCTTATCACATTGTACAAGTATATGAGAGGTCAATACAAGGATCTCTGTGGTGAGCTATTTATTCCAAGGCCTGATCAGGTGACCAGGGGACACCCCTTGAGATTAGAGGAAAGGAGGTTTAAACTTCAGCAGAGGAAGGGTTTTTTTACGGTAAGGTCTGTCAAATTGTGGAATTCATTGCCCAGGGAGGTAGTTATGGCAGATACAATGGATACATTTAAGAGAAGATTAGATACATTTCTTTCAAAAGGGAACATACAGAGTTATACTGTTTATCAGTAGGCTGATCAGGAAGGTCTGATAAAGACTAATTTAATTGGTAGCAGGTAAGCTATAAAATTCAGTTACTGAGGTATGAGGCGAAGGTTGAACTTGATGGACTTGTGTCTTTTTTCAACCTAATTTACTATGTTACTATGTATAACCCTTCCAATGTACCAAATACTGCAGCTTTCCTCTAGATCTGCAAAAATCAATAATACTCTGAACTTTGTACTCCTCCTGGCCCTCTACCTCAATAGCTCCTGGCAACACAGGGTTAGTAGTATAACGGTTGCATACAAGAGGTTTGAGGAGAGATACATGGAACACATTGTGAATGCGCAGGGACGCAGGGATGTCCATTGCATAAGAAACAGGGTTAATTTTGCGGGTCACCCTGTACAGACCAATAAACCGGGGAGCCAATTTATTAGACGGGACTTGTAGCTTAAGGTTTCTGGAGGATAACCATACCCTGTCCCCAACCTGGAAGGAGACTGCTGGCAGCCGTCTACGATTAGCATGACGTTGATGACGCTGAAAAGACTGACTGAGTGCCCTTTGAACCTGTGCCCATGTGGAGCGGAGCTGCTCAATATGCTTATCCAGAGCTGGAATCTGTTGAGACTGAAATGAATCCGGGAGCAAGCATGGCTGGAACCCATACTTGATAAGAAATGGGGAGCTCCCGGATGAAGAGTTAACCGCACAGTTCCTGGCGAACTCTGCCCACGGCAACAGGTCGGCCCAATTGTCATGATGGTCAGTAACAAAACAGCGCAGGAACTGCTCCAGTCCCTGATTGGCCCGCTCAGCAGCTCTATTGGTCTGGGGATGGTATGCAGAAAATAAGGATAATTGGATGCCCATCTGTTCACAAAAGGCTCTCCAAAACCTAGACACGAACTGGCTCCCCCGGTCGGACACCAGAACTCTGGGTACTCCGTGCAACCGAAATACTTCTTTAGCGAAAACCACTGCTAATTCTTTAGCAGAGGGAAGGCCACGGAGAGGTACGAAATGAGCCATTATAGAAAACCTGTCCACCATCATAAGTATGAAGGAATATCCCCTAGACACTGGCAACTCTCCCATAAAATCAATAGAAACGTGGGACCAGGGACGTTCACCATTGGGCAATGGTTGGAGTAGGCCCACAGGGAGGTGTCTAGGGGTCTTGGCATGAGCATAGGTGGCACAGGCATTGGTAAATGCAGCACAATCTGCCCTCAAGGAGCGCCACATGAACACTTGTGAGAGAGACCATATTAATTGATCCCTACCAATATTCCCAGCAGCTTTAGAGGAGTGGTAGGTTTCAAGTAGTCTAGTGCGGAATGGCTCATCAACATAACATAACACTTGCCCACTGGGGTTTCTGGAGGGGCAGTAGCCTGGTTGGCCAAAATTTCTTCCCCCAGTGGCGAAGTGATACTAGTATGTAAAGTTGCCAATATACGATCAGGCTGTATGATAGGTGCTGGTACCTCTCCCCTGTCGGTCTCAGGCTCAAATTGTCTCAACAGGGCATCGGCCCTAACGTTCTTGGAACCCGGCAAGTAAGATACAATGAAATTAAATCGGGAAAGGAACAATGCCCATCTGGCCTGACGAGAAGACAATCTTTTAGGTAAGTCAGATTTTTATGGTCTGTGAGAATCAATACAGGATTTCTGGTGCCTTCCAATAAATGACGCCACTCCTTAAGAGCGAGAATGATAGCCAGTAGTTTCTCTGTCACGTATCTCATAGTGGCTCTGGGCAACAGACAATTTCTTTGAGAAAAACCCACAAGGTCTGAGTGTACTTCCTTTTTCATTAATTAGTTCTTGGAACACTGCGGGTGCATTACAGATGCCAAACGGCATTACTAGATATTCATAGTGTCCAGATCTAGTGTTAAAAGCCGTCTTCCACTCATCGCCAGATCTGATCCGAACCAGGTTATAAGCTGCACGTAGATCCAGTTTTGTGAAAATTGAGGAACCCTTTAGTCTGTCAAATAGTTCGGTGATGAGTGGTATTGGATACGCATTCTTAGCCATCAACTTATTTAGGCCACGGTAATCAATGCATGGTCTTAATTCGCCACTTTTCTTTTTCACTAAAAAGAACCCAGTCCCAGCTGGTGAGGTGGATTTCCTGATTATCCCTCTTTTGAGGGCATCTGAAATATATTCTTCCATAGCTTGGTTCTCCTCGCAAGACAAAGGATAGGTACGACCCCTAGGGGGCCTCTGTGCTGAGGCAAGGTGCCAGCCTCCCCTTTGCTGAAAACATCACTGAATTGTTGGTACCCGTCTGGCAATGAAGGAGAGGCACACAGAATTTTTACCGGATGGGACACACAATGCTCCATACAATATTGGGCCCAGGCAGAAATCTCACACTTGTGCCAATCAAACTGGGGATTATGCAATTGCAACCAAGAGAAACCCAAAATGACTGCATGGTGAGGAGAATTGATTATCTGAAACTGCTGTTCCTCTTTATGTAGTGCCCCAATAGTCATGGGAAGTAGCATTGTTTAAAACGTCACCTGGGCAGGCTGCAGTGGTCTGCCATCAATAGCCTCAATAGCCAGAGGGGTTTCTCTTTTAATTAACTGAATCTTGTGCCGTTCAGCAAAGGCATTATCCATGAAATATCCGGTAGCACCACAGTCAATCAGGGCCAGAACCTCAACAGAGCGATCTGCCCAAGAAAGTACCACCTGGACGGTGGGTTTTTGTATGCTCAAACCTGGGGACGGATGAACATAATCTAGGGCCTGTTCCCCAAGGTACCCTAGGTGTGTTCATTTCCCGGACGTATGGGGCAGGTTCGTAGCAAGTGCCCGGATTTGCCACAGTATAAGTATAACCCCTGCCTCCTGCGAAGTGCTCGTTCTTCTTCGGTTACCCTGGTAAATCCTAATTGCATAGGTTCACCAGGTTCCCGTGCATGGTCATTGGGTTTAGGCAAAGAGGGAGGGATGGGTGGGCAAAATGAACTGCTAGGACCAGTGCTTTTTGACCGTCCCCTACTGTCTTTAGCCATAAGCCTGTCCCGGACCCGAGTGTCAATTAAAATGATGTAATCAATATATTTGTCCAGATCATTAGGCAGCTCTCTAGCTGCAATTTCATCTTTGATATAATCGCCCAGACCTTGAGCAAAGGCAGCCAACAACCCCTCATTGTTCCAACCTACCTCTGCTGCTAGTGTATGGAATTCTATGGCATACTTGCCCACAGTCCGTTTGCCCTGTTGGATCTCCATTAGACGTTTAGCAGCAGAGGTGGTCCTACCAGGGATCTCGAATACTCTCAGAAATGTTTGCACAAATTGCCTGAAATTTTTTGTGCAAGGTTTAGCATTTTCCCATAAAGGATTGGCCCATGCCAATGCACGCCCGGTCAATAAGGATATCATAAACCCCACTTTACTGCGATCATTGGGAAATGCATGAGAGGTCAACTCCAGAAATATCTCAAGTTGATTGATAAACCCTCTGCACAAACTGGGTTCGCCATCATGGCAATGGTGCGGAAGCAGATAGCCCTTTGACTACAGCCACAGAGGTAATAGTATCATTTTCCGGTATCGAAACTGGGGGGACCACCGGACTTGAAACAGACTTATCAGTAAGTACCGTATGCTCAAAGATAGTTTGAATGGCCAATGCCAACTGATCCAAACGCTGCTCATGTACATCCATCCTCCAATGTTCTGTGCGTTACCTTCACTCTTACTGTCTGAGGTCATGGCCCTTTCGTACTGTCACGGTTTGTTTTGACTCTCAGACACAGAGTAAGATAAAAATCAAACTTTATTGAAAAGTTTAATGGGAACCCTCAAGGGTCCAGAACATACACATATATTACATATACAAAATGGGTTCAAACAGTAGTTAGCAAGATACAGCAAAGTAGGCTCTAACGGCCTTGCCAATATACAGGGAAAGGCAGTCAGAAAGATGGAACTAAGGAATGTAAACCGGCTCTACCGGCCTTGCCAATATCCCAGGCAAGGCAGCCTGGAGGGTTGCACGATATTCTGAGAGTGGCTCTACCGGCCTTGCCAATATACCGGGCAAGGCAGCCTGAAGGATGTCACAATGGAAAGCAAACCGGCTCTACCGGCCTTGCCAATATACCGGGCAAGGCAGCCTGGAGGGTTACACAAAACGCTGAGTGTGTCTCTACCGGCCTTGCCAATATATCGGGCAAGGCAGCCAGGAACAGGAGGACAGCTCCACTAATGCTGAGTTGGTAGGGCAGCAGCCTAGGATGGAGAGTGGAGCAAACCAGTATCACAGCCTGGGAGACTGAACCGGTGCACTAAAGGAGGCAGCCGCAACCGGTAGACAAAAGGTTAACAAGTACTGTCTTAGACAACAATATAGCCCAACCGGTTCTATGCAGCGGGATCAGCAACCGGCGAATGTGGAGTCAACCAGTACTGCATAGAGGACAAACGTAACACCTAACTGGTTCTATACAGCGGGATCAGCAACTGGTATGTGGAGTAAACCAGTACCATGTACTGGACAAACGTATAGCCCAACCAGTTCTATACAGCGGACTCAGCAACCGGTATGTGGAGTCAACCAGTACCGCGTACTAGACCAATGTAACGCCCAACCGGTTCTATACAGCGGAATCAACAACCGACATATGTGGAGTAAACCAGTACCGCGTACTGGACAAACGTTAGCCCAACCGGTTCTATACAGCGGAATCAGCAACCGGTGAAAGCTGAGTAAACCGGTACCATGTACTGGACAAACGTATCGCCCAATCGATTCTATACAGTGGGATCAGCAACCGGTGAATGGGGAGTAAACCAGTACCACGTACTGGACAAACATATCGCCCAACCGGTTCTATGCAGCGGGATCAGCAACCGGCGAATGTGGAGAAAGCCCAACCAGTTCTATACAGCGGAATCAGCAACAAGTGGATGTGGAGTCAACCAGTACTGCATAGAGGACAAACATAACATCCTAACTGGTTCTATACAGCGGGATCAGCAACTGGTATGTGGAGTAAACCAGTACCACGTACTGGACAAACGTATAGCCCAACCAGTTCTATACAGCGGACTCAGCAACCGGTATGTGGAGTAAACCAGAACCGCGTACTAGACCAATGTAACGCCCAACCGGTTCTATACAGCAGAATCAACAACCGACATATGTGGAGTAAACCAGTACCGCGTACTGGACAAACGTTAGCCCAACCGGTTCTATACAGTGGAATCAGCAACCGGTGAAAGCTGAGTAAACCAGTACCATGTACTGGACAAACGTATCGCCTAATCAGTTCTATACAGCGGGATCAGCAACCGGTGAATGGGGAGTAAACCAGTACCACGTACTGGACAAACATATCGCCCAACCGGATCTATGCAGCGGGATCAGCAACCGGTGAATGTGGAGTAACCCAGTACAGCGTACTGGACAAACGCATCGCTCAACCAGTTCTATACAAGCGGAATCAGCAACCAGTGAAAGTGGAGTAACCCGTGATCAGAATGTCGCCCAGGCGACCAGGCAGCTAGACGGATAACAATCAGGATACAGCAGCAGGAACAGCATACACACCCGGACAACCACAGGAACGACAGGACTGCCAACCAGGTCAGGAACGAAAGCAGGAACAATGCCAACATCGGATCAGAAACGGAAGCAAGAACAAACGGCAGCACCGGAACAGGAGCAGAAACAGGAACGACAGCCCAACCGGATCTGGAACGGAGGCAGTAACCAAGCAGCGGCAGCACTGACATTGGAGAAACGCTGAGCCTGGTAGCAGATCAACAGGCCCAAGGATACAGGTAAGACAGGTGACTGCTGACACAGAGACACCATGAAAGGGCAACCAAAGGGTGCCTCAGCCCAGTTTAAATAGGCAGCACTTGGCAGGCAATAGACAGGCGGCCAATGGAGAATACAGAACCTGACTGACAGCAAGGGCGAGCAATTGCGGGTACCGTGATACATGGCTATTGAAGCCCACATCCTGAGGATTAGAGGTTTCTCTATTAAGGTCATTTCCTCTACGATTCAGACTCGCAAGCCTGTCTCCTCTAAATTAAACAAAATTAAGACCGACAAAGCACCGGGTCCTGATGGTATACATCCAAGGGTTCTTCAGGAACTCAGTGCAGTGTTAGCAAAACCCCTATATTTACTCTTTAAAGATTCTATTACCACAGGCTCAGTGCCACAGGATTGGCGAAGAGCTAACATAGTGCCTCTATTTAAGAAGGGAACTAAAATAGAACCTGGGAATTATAGACCAGTGAGTTTGACCTCTGTAGTGGGAAAACTATTAGAAGGCATAATAAGGGACTATATTCAGGATTACAACACAAAAAATAAGATCATTAGCACAAATCAACATGGTTTTATGAAGAATAGATCATGCCAAACTAATCTTTTCAGCTTCTATGAGGAGGTAAGCAGCAACCTTGACAATGGCAAGGCAGTAGATGTAGTATATCTAGACTTTGCAAAGGCATTTGATACAGTACCACACAGAAGGCTGGTGTATAAAATAAGGAAATTGGTTCTAGGAGGTAACCTTTGCAATTGGATACAAAACTGGTTGAAGGATAGGGAACAGTGTGTGGTTGTAAATGGAAAATTCTTCAGTACAGTTAAAGTGGAGAGTGGAGTACCTCAGGGTTCAGTATTGGGTCCGCTGCTTTTTAACATGTTTATAAATGACCTGGAAATAGATATAGAAAGCAAAATATCAATATTTGCAGATGATACTAAATTATGCAAAGTCATTAATTCAGAACAGGATATTTTCTCTCTACAGAGGGACTTACATACAATGTCAGATTGGGCAAACATGTGGAATATGAAGTTTAATGTGGGGAAGTGTAAAGTCATGCATTTGGGAGGAAACAATCCCAAGGCTACTTATAAACTTAATGGAATAATTTTAGGTGACTCGTTGCTAGAAAAAGACCTGGGTATCCTTGTCAACTACAAACTTGGAAACAGTGACCAGTGTCAAACAGCAGTAGCAAAGGCAAACAAAGTCCTGTCTTGCATAAAAAGAGGTATTGAGGCAAGAGTGGATAACATTATTTTGCCATTATACAAATCATTGGTAAGACCTCACCTTGAGTATGCAGTGCAATTTTGGGCACCGGTTCTGAAAAAGGATATACTAGAACTAGAGAGGGTACAGCGGAGAGCAACAAAATTAATTAAGGGAATGGAGGACTTGACATATGAGGAACGACTAAACAAACTTGGTTTATTTACTCTAGAGAAAAGACGACTAAGAGGAGACCTTATCACATTGTACAAGTATATGAGAGGTCAATACAAGGATCTCTGTGGTGAGCTATTTATTCCAAGGCCTGATCAGGTGACCAGGGGACACCCCTTGAGATTAGAGGAAAGGAGGTTTAAACTTCAGCAGAGGAAGGGTTTTTTTACGGTAAGGTCTGTCAAATTGTGGAATTCATTGCCCAGGGAGGTAGTTATGGCAGATACAATGGATACATTTAAGAGAAGATTAGATACATTTCTTTCAAAAGGGAACATACAGAGTTATACTGTTTATCAGTAGGCTGATCAGGAAGGTCTGATAAAGACTAATTTAATTGGTAGCAGGTAAGCTATAAAATTCAGTTACTGAGGTATGAGGCGAAGGTTGAACTTGATGGACTTGTGTCTTTTTTCAACCTAATTTACTATGTTACTATGTATAACCCTTCCAATGTACCAAATACTGCAGCTTTCCTCTAGATCTGCAAAAATCAATAATACTCTGAACTTTGTACTCCTCCTGGCCCTCTACCTCAATAGCTCCTGGCAACACAGGGTTAGTAGTATAACGGTTGCATACAAGAGGTTTGAGGAGAGATACATGGAACACATTGTGAATGCGCAGGGACGCAGGGATGTCCATTGCATAAGAAACAGGGTTAATTTTGCGGGTCACCCTGTACAGACCAATAAACCGGGGAGCCAATTTATTAGACGGGACTTGTAGCTTAAGGTTTCTGGAGGATAACCATACCCTGTCCCCAACCTGGAAGGAGACTGCTGGCAGCCGTCTACGATTAGCATGACGTTGATGACGCTGAAAAGACTGACTGAGTGCCCTTTGAACCTGTGCCCATGTGGAGCGGAGCTGCTCAATATGCTTATCCAGAGCTGGAATCTGTTGAGACTGAAATGAATCCGGGAGCAAGCATGGCTGGAACCCATACTTGATAAGAAATGGGGAGCTCCCGGATGAAGAGTTAACCGCACAGTTCCTGGCGAACTCTGCCCACGGCAACAGGTCGGCCCAATTGTCATGATGGTCAGTAACAAAACAGCGCAGGAACTGCTCCAGTCCCTGATTGGCCCGCTCAGCAGCTCTATTGGTCTGGGGATGGTATGCAGAAAATAAGGATAATTGGATGCCCATCTGTTCACAAAAGGCTCTCCAAAACCTAGACACGAACTGGCTCCCCCGGTCGGACACCAGAACTCTGGGTACTCCGTGCAACCGAAATACTTCTTTAGCGAAAACCACTGCTAATTCTTTAGCAGAGGGAAGGCCACGGAGAGGTACGAAATGAGCCATTATAGAAAACCTGTCCACCATCATAAGTATGAAGGAATATCCCCTAGACACTGGCAACTCTCCCATAAAATCAATAGAAACGTGGGACCAGGGACGTTCACCATTGGGCAATGGTTGGAGTAGGCCCACAGGGAGGTGTCTAGGGGTCTTGGCATGAGCATAGGTGGCACAGGCATTGGTAAATGCAGCACAATCTGCCCTCAAGGAGCGCCACATGAACACTTGTGAGAGAGACCATATTAATTGATCCCTACCAATATTCCCAGCAGCTTTAGAGGAGTGGTAGGTTTCAAGTAGTCTAGTGCGGAATGGCTCATCAACATAACATAACACTTGCCCACTGGGGTTTCTGGAGGGGCAGTAGCCTGGTTGGCCAAAATTTCTTCCCCCAGTGGCGAAGTGATACTAGTATGTAAAGTTGCCAATATACGATCAGGCTGTATGATAGGTGCTGGTACCTCTCCCCTGTCGGTCTCAGGCTCAAATTGTCTCAACAGGGCATCGGCCCTAACGTTCTTGGAACCCGGCAAGTAAGATACAATGAAATTAAATCGGGAAAGGAACAATGCCCATCTGGCCTGACGAGAAGACAATCTTTTAGGTAAGTCAGATTTTTATGGTCTGTGAGAATCAATACAGGATTTCTGGTGCCTTCCAATAAATGACGCCACTCCTTAAGAGCGAGAATGATAGCCAGTAGTTTCTCTGTCACGTATCTCATAGTGGCTCTGGGCAACAGACAATTTCTTTGAGAAAAACCCACAAGGTCTGAGTGTACTTCCTTTTTCATTAATTAGTTCTTGGAACACTGCGGGTGCATTACAGATGCCAAACGGCATTACTAGATATTCATAGTGTCCAGATCTAGTGTTAAAAGCCGTCTTCCACTCATCGCCAGATCTGATCCGAACCAGGTTATAAGCTGCACGTAGATCCAGTTTTGTGAAAATTGAGGAACCCTTTAGTCTGTCAAATAGTTCGGTGATGAGTGGTATTGGATACGCATTCTTAGCCATCAACTTATTTAGGCCACGGTAATCAATGCATGGTCTTAATTCGCCACTTTTCTTTTTCACTAAAAAGAACCCAGTCCCAGCTGGTGAGGTGGATTTCCTGATTATCCCTCTTTTGAGGGCATCTGAAATATATTCTTCCATAGCTTGGTTCTCCTCGCAAGACAAAGGATAGGTACGACCCCTAGGGGGCCTCTGTGCTGAGGCAAGGTGCCAGCCTCCCCTTTGCTGAAAACATCACTGAATTGTTGGTACCCGTCTGGCAATGAAGGAGAGGCACACAGAATTTTTACCGGATGGGACACACAATGCTCCATACAATATTGGGCCCAGGCAGAAATCTCACACTTGTGCCAATCAAACTGGGGATTATGCAATTGCAACCAAGAGAAACCCAAAATGACTGCATGGTGAGGAGAATTGATTATCTGAAACTGCTGTTCCTCTTTATGTAGTGCCCCAATAGTCATGGGAAGTAGCATTGTTTAAAACGTCACCTGGGCAGGCTGCAGTGGTCTGCCATCAATAGCCTCAATAGCCAGAGGGGTTTCTCTTTTAATTAACTGAATCTTGTGCCGTTCAGCAAAGGCATTATCCATGAAATATCCGGTAGCACCACAGTCAATCAGGGCCAGAACCTCAACAGAGCGATCTGCCCAAGAAAGTACCACCTGGACGGTGGGTTTTTGTATGCTCAAACCTGGGGACGGATGAACATAATCTAGGGCCTGTTCCCCAAGGTACCCTAGGTGTGTTCATTTCCCGGACGTATGGGGCAGGTTCGTAGCAAGTGCCCGGATTTGCCACAGTATAAGTATAACCCCTGCCTCCTGCGAAGTGCTCGTTCTTCTTCGGTTACCCTGGTAAATCCTAATTGCATAGGTTCACCAGGTTCCCGTGCATGGTCATTGGGTTTAGGCAAAGAGGGAGGGATGGGTGGGCAAAATGAACTGCTAGGACCAGTGCTTTTTGACCGTCCCCTACTGTCTTTAGCCATAAGCCTGTCCCGGACCCGAGTGTCAATTAAAATGATGTAATCAATATATTTGTCCAGATCATTAGGCAGCTCTCTAGCTGCAATTTCATCTTTGATATAATCGCCCAGACCTTGAGCAAAGGCAGCCAACAACCCCTCATTGTTCCAACCTACCTCTGCTGCTAGTGTATGGAATTCTATGGCATACTTGCCCACAGTCCGTTTGCCCTGTTGGATCTCCATTAGACGTTTAGCAGCAGAGGTGGTCCTACCAGGGATCTCGAATACTCTCAGAAATGTTTGCACAAATTGCCTGAAATTTTTTGTGCAAGGTTTAGCATTTTCCCATAAAGGATTGGCCCATGCCAATGCACGCCCGGTCAATAAGGATATCATAAACCCCACTTTACTGCGATCATTGGGAAATGCATGAGAGGTCAACTCCAGAAATATCTCAAGTTCATTGATAAACCCTCTGCACAAACTGGGTTCGCCATCATGGCAATGGTGCGGAAGCAGATAGCCCTTTGACTACAGCCACAGAGGTAATAGTATCATTTTCCGGTATCGAAACTGGGGGGACCACCGGACTTGAAACAGACTTATCAGTAAGTACCGTATGCTCAAAGATAGTTTGAATGGCCAATGCCAACTGATCCAAACGCTGCTCATGTACATCCATCCTCCAATGTTCTGTGCGTTACCTTCACTCTTACTGTCTGAGGTCATGGCCCTTTCGTACTGTCACGGTTTGTTTTGACTCTCAGACACAGAGTAAGATAAAAATCAAACTTTATTGAAAAGTTTAATGGGAACCCTCAAGGGTCCAGAACATACACATATATTACATATACAAAATGGGTTCAAACAGTAGTTAGCAAGATACAGCAAAGTAGGCTCTAACGGCCTTGCCAATATACAGGGAAAGGCAGTCAGAAAGATGGAACTAAGGAATGTAAACCGGCTCTACCGGCCTTGCCAATATCCCAGGCAAGGCAGCCTGGAGGGTTGCACGATATTCTGAGAGTGGCTCTACCGGCCTTGCCAATATACCGGGCAAGGCAGCCTGAAGGATGTCACAATGGAAAGCAAACCGGCTCTACCGGCCTTGCCAATATACCGGGCAAGGCAGCCTGGAGGGTTACACAAAACGCTGAGTGTGTCTCTACCGGCCTTGCCAATATATCGGGCAAGGCAGCCAGGAACAGGAGGACAGCTCCACTAATGCTGAGTTGGTAGGGCAGCAGCCTAGGATGGAGAGTGGAGCAAACCAGTATCACAGCCTGGGAGACCGAACCGGTGCACTAAAGGAGGCAGCCGCAACCGGTAGACAAAAGGTTAACAAGTACTGTCTTAGACAACAATATAGCCCAACCGGTTCTATGCAGCGGGATCAGCAACCGGCGAATGTGGAGTCAACCAGTACTGCATAGAGGACAAACGTAACACCTAACTGGTTCTATACAGCGGGATCAGCAACTGGTATGTGGAGTAAACCAGTACCATGTACTGGACAAACGTATAGCCCAACCAGTTCTATACAGCGGACTCAGCAACCGGTATGTGGAGTCAACCAGTACCGCGTACTAGACCAATGTAACGCCCAACCGGTTCTATACAGCGGAATCAACAACCGACATATGTGGAGTAAACCAGTACCGCGTACTGGACAAACGTTAGCCCAACCGGTTCTATACAGCGGAATCAGCAACCGGTGAAAGCTGAGTAAACCGGTACCATGTACTGGACAAACGTATCGCCCAATCGATTCTATACAGTGGGATCAGCAACCGGTGAATGGGGAGTAAACCAGTACCACGTACTGGACAAACATATCGCCCAACCGGTTCTATGCAGCGGGATCAGCAACCGGCGAATGTGGAGAAAGCCCAACCAGTTCTATACAGCGGAATCAGCAACAAGTGGATGTGGAGTCAACCAGTACTGCATAGAGGACAAACATAACATCCTAACTGGTTCTATACAGCGGGATCAGCAACTGGTATGTGGAGTAAACCAGTACCACGTACTGGACAAACGTATAGCCCAACCAGTTCTATACAGCGGACTCAGCAACCGGTATGTGGAGTAAACCAGAACCGCGTACTAGACCAATGTAACGCCCAACCGGTTCTATACAGCAGAATCAACAACCGACATATGTGGAGTAAACCAGTACCGCGTACTGGACAAACGTTAGCCCAACCGGTTCTATACAGTGGAATCAGCAACCGGTGAAAGCTGAGTAAACCAGTACCATGTACTGGACAAACGTATCGCCTAATCAGTTCTATACAGCGGGATCAGCAACCGGTGAATGGGGAGTAAACCAGTACCACGTACTGGACAAACATATCGCCCAACCGGATCTATGCAGCGGGATCAGCAACCGGTGAATGTGGAGTAACCCAGTACAGCGTACTGGACAAACGCATCGCTCAACCAGTTCTATACAAGCGGAATCAGCAACCAGTGAAAGTGGAGTAACCCGTGATCAGAATGTCGCCCAGGCGACCAGGCAGCTAGACGGATAACAATCAGGATACAGCAGCAGGAACAGCATACACACCCGGACAACCACAGGAACGACAGGACTGCCAACCAGGTCAGGAACGAAAGCAGGAACAATGCCAACATCGGATCAGAAACGGAAGCAAGAACAAACGGCAGCACCGGAACAGGAGCAGAAACAGGAACGACAGCCCAACCGGATCTGGAACGGAGGCAGTAACCAAGCAGCGGCAGCACTGACATTGGAGAAACGCTGAGCCTGGTAGCAGATCAACAGGCCCAAGGATACAGGTAAGACAGGTGACTGCTGACACAGAGACACCATGAAAGGGCAACCAAAGGGTGCCTCAGCCCAGTTTAAATAGGCAGCACTTGGCAGGCAATAGACAGGCGGCCAATGGAGAATACAGAACCTGACTGACAGCAAGGGCGAGCAATTGCGGGTACCGTGATACATGGCTATTGAAGCCCACATCCTGAGGATTAGAGGTTTCTCTATTAAGGTCATTTCCTCTACGATTCAGACTCGCAAGCCTGTCTCCTCTAAGGCCTACCTATGTGTTAAGTGGTGCTTGGACAAGGCTTGAGTTTGACCTCCCCTTGGTGTTATCCTTTTACAGGATGGTGGGAGCAAAGGACTCAGCTTGAGCTCCTTAAAGGTCCAGATTTTAATGATTTTGGTGTTTTGAGCACCTTGCTTCCATCCCTCTGCATCAGTTGACGCTTAAGATGTTTTTCTTTTGGCAGTGATCTCAGTCTGCAGAGTCGCTGAGTTTCAGGCTTTGTGCTGGAAACCAGCTTTCCTGGTCTTTCATAAGGACAATGTGATGCTTTGAACCACTCAGGAGTTTCTTCCTAAGTTGGTTTCTGAGTTCCACATCAATCAGGAGATTGTTATACCTTCCTTTCACCCTATCCCTAATTCAAACAAGGAGAAGGATGTGCATTGCCTTAAATTTTATGTGCACCATACTGAGCCCCTTTCTCCTTTTTTCTCACCTCTGGGAGCTTAGTGTTGGTATATCCCAATGGTACCTGTGTTCCATATAGAACTTAACAGAAAATAGTATTTTAGCTTTCTGAAATGGTTTTAAGGATACTGAGACATGGAAGGTTTGGTAAAACACAGTTTTATTAATAGCACAAGGATAATGTGACCTACGCGGGTCCAGTACATACAAATGACACAATACTGCCACAATTCAGGCTACAGGAATGAATAGTAACCCACAGAGGTCCAGTAGATACAGATGTTATAATACTGACACAGGCCAGGTCACAAGAATAACAGTAATCCACTCAGGCCCAGCAGGTACCAAAGGTACAATACTGACACAGGTCAGGTTACAGTTCATGTGAATCTGGTTAAGCAGACGAACAATGACGCTACTAGGCCAGGAATGCTAGCAGGCCTTAGTAGCGCAACGGACAGTGGAGACTCCCTATGCAGGGAGTGAGCCCAAATGGTAAGCCACCAGTAGGTGACTGAGAGGAGGCCACTACTATCCCACAGGACAGTAAGACAGAGACTAGGCAAGCGGAACAAATGTAGACTCAGAACAGGAGACCAGCGGACAAATGCCTTAACAGTCTTAAGGAATGCTACAGACTGTAGGGTACTGTTGGCAACAAAGGCGGACTGCCGGGTAGTGAGGGCAAACGGTACTGACAGACAGACTGAGTACACAGGAATATCCCACACGACAGAGCAGAGCTGTGACCCTGAAGCGATGTAGCACCAAACCGTAAAGGGTGAACGGACGCTTAGACCTGGACCAAACTGCCTAGCATAGGAGACTAACCGAGGCGCCCAGAGACAACCCAACCTCGGTGGTAAGAACATACAGGTCAAGCGTACTGGGTGCAACCAGCAACTCCTAACACCGAAGTGAAAGGATAACAGCACAAGGTAGTAAAGCAGGGTCACGGAGCAGTGCTGCACGTCACTACTCTCAAAGACCCCCTCCCCTGCTGGGGGGTCTTGGTTTCTGAGGATATTTAGAGTGAAAGTTGCGCAACAATCGTTGAGCATGGAGGTCCTTGTGGTCTACCCAAGAGCGCTCCTCAGGCCCATACCCTTTCCAGTGGACCAAATATTGCAACTTGCCTCTAAATCTCCTGGAGTCAATAATGCTCTGAACTTTGTATTCCTCTTGGCCCTGCACATCCACCGGCCCAGGAACCACCGGAGTGGTAGTATAGCGGTTGCAAACCAAGGGCTTTAATAATGACACATGGAACACATTGTGAATACGCATAGTATTAGGAAGTTCCAATGCGTATGCCACAGGATTGACCTTGTGAATAATCTTAAATGGCCCAATGAACCGGGGGGCCAGTTTGTTCGAAGGCACTTGCAGGTTGAAATTCCTGGAGGAAAGCCAGCCTGTCCCCAACCTGGAAGGAAACCGCTGGCAGCCGTCTGCGATTGGCATGCCGCTGATGTCTGTGGAAGGACTGACTGAGGGACCTTTGTACCTGTGCCCAAGTGGAGCGGAGCTGCTCCATGTGCTCATCCAGAGCCGGAATCTGTTGGGACTGAAATGAGTCTGGGAGAAGACAGGGTTGGAACCCATAATTAATAAGGAATGGAGAGCTCCCAGACGATGAATTAACCGCACAATTCCTGGCGAACTCTGCCCACGGCAACAGGTCGGCCCAGTTATCATGATGATCAGTCACAAAGCAGAGTAAGAACTGCTCCAGTCCCTGATTGGCATGCTCAGCGGCTCTGTTGGTCTGGGGATGGTAGGTGGAGGAAAGGACAATTGAATACCCATCTGGCCACAGAATGCCCTCCAGAATCTCGACACGAATTGACTCCCCCGGTCAGACACTATCACTCTGGGAACCCTGTGCAAGCGGAATACTTCTCTGGCAAAAATTAATGCCAATTCCTGGGCCGAAGGAAGGCCAGAGAAGGGCACGAAATGAGCCATTTTAGAGAACCTATCCACCACCATCAGGATAAACGTATAGCCCTTGGAACTCGGCAGCTCTCCCAAGAAATCAATAGAAATGTGGGACCAAGGACGATCACCATTAGGCATTGGTTGGAGCAGTCCCACCGGGAGATGTCTAGGAGTTTTGGCACGGGCACAGGTGGCGCAAGCAGCAGTAAATGCAGAGCAGTCAGCCTTCAGCGAGGGCCACCAGAATGTTCATGATAATGACCATGCCAACTGATCTCTGCCAATCTCTGCCTTAGATGAGTGATAGGTCTCAAGTAACCTGGTACAGAAAGGCTCGTCCACAAAACACTTGCCAACTGGGGTTTCAGGAGGTGCCCGAACTTGTGAGACCAAGATTTGCTCTCCCAGTGGCGAAGTGATGCTGGTACAAATAGTAGCCAGGATCCTATCTGGCTGAATTATGGGAACCGGGGCCTCATCCCTCTCAATGTCTGTGCAGAATTGTCTAGACAGAGCATCTGCCTTAATATTCTTGGACCCTGGCAAGTACGACACTATGAAATTAAATCTGGACAGAAATAGGGCCCATCGAGCCTGGCGAGATGACAGCCTTTTGGCCTCGGACAGGTAAATCAAGTTCTTATGGTCCATGAGGATTAACACTGGGGTTCTTGTGTCTTCCAGAAAATGTCGCCATTCTTTTAATGCCAAGATGATAGCCAACAATTCCCTATCACCAATTTCGTAATGGCTCTGGGCACTAGACAGTTTTTTGGAAAAGAACCCACACGGCCTCAGGTTACCCCCCCTCCTTGGGGCGTTGGGCGAGAACTGCCCCTACCCCAAACTCAGAGGCATCGACCTCTAGCGTGAAAGGCAGGGTGGGGTTAGGGTGGGATAGTATAGGGGCAGATGCAAACGCCTTTTTGAGGGTTTCAAAGGCCATCTCAGCTGCCTCAGACCATTGAGAGGGATTCGCACCCTTATGCGTCAGGTCAGAAAGAGGTTTTGTAATGGTAGAAAAGTTCTGAATAAATTTTCTGTAATAGTTGGCAAAGCCCAGAAACCTTTGAATAGCTTTTAACCCCTTGGGAAGTGGCCATTGTAGGACTGCAGCCAATTTCTCTTGGTCCATAGCTATGCCATCCTTAGATATGACAAAACCCAAGAAGGGTACTTGGGAACAGTGAAATTCACATTTTTCTAGTTTGCAGAAAAATTTGTTCTTGCGTAATCGGAGCAATACCTCCGAAACATCCTGGATGTGCTGGGTTAAATTAGCAGAATGGATCAATATATCGTCCAGGTACACAACCACACAAGACTGTAACATGTCGCGGAGGATATCGTTAATGAACTCCTGAAATACGGCAGGTGCATTACATAACCCAAATGGCATAACTAGATATTCGTAGTGGCCTGACCTAGTATTGAATGCCGTCTTCCACTCATCACCAGCCCTTATCCTTATTAGGTTGTAGGCGGCACGTAGATCGAGTTTCGTAAAGATAGAGGAGCCTTTCACCTGTCAGATAACTCTGTGATGAGCGGAATGGGGTATGCATTTTTGGACATAAGCTTATTGAGTCCACGGTACTCAATACACGGTCGTAATTCGCCACTTTTCTTTTTCACGAAAAAGAACCCTGCACCTGCCAGAGAAGATGATTTACGAATAATCCCTCATCTGAGGGCATCCTCAATGTACTCCTCCATGGCCCTAGTCTCCTCACAGGACAATGGGTACGTCCTACCCCTCGGTGGCACCACTCCCGGGGGCAAATCAATAGCGCAATCATATGGCCGATGCTGCGGCAATGCGCTAGCCTCACCCTTACTGAATACGTCACTGAATTTGCTGTATTCAGCTGGCACAGAAGGAGAGGTACACATAATCTTGACTGGACAAGATAGACAGTGACCAGAGCAGTGGTTGGACCATGACTTGATTTCACACGTTTGCCAGTCAAACTGGGGATTATGCAGCATTAACCAAGGGAATCCCAGAATGACCGCATGATGGGGTGAATGAATAATCTGGAAACAAACCTCCTCCTTGTGGAGGAACCCAATAGACATAGTGAGGAGAGTAGTCTCCATGGTGTTAAGAGCTGGTTCTAGAGGTCTGCCATCAATAGCCTCAATGGCTAGTGGAGTATCTCTTTTAGACAGAGGAATATTGTGTCTTCCTCTCGCGCATGCGGGTGTCAATGAGTATCACGTAATTTATATACTCATCTAACTCAGTAGGTACCTCCCTGGCAGCAATCTCATCCTTAATGGAGTCGGATAGGCCCTGTGCAAAGGCTGCCAAGAGTGCCTCATTATTCCAGGCTACCTCTATTCTATTGCATACTCCGCCACAGTGAGATCGCCCATCTGTATTACCATCAATTTTTTTGCCGCAGAGATAGCTCGCCCTGGTGTCTCAAATACTCTGCGAAACTGTCTGACAAATTCGTTAAAGCTCAGAGTACAGGGTTTAGCCTGCTCCCATAAAGGATTAGCCCATGCCAGGGCTTTGCCAGTTAAAAGAGATATCATGAACCCCACCTTGCTACGGTCATTCAGAAAAGCATGGGGTGTGAGTTCTAGGAATATCTCTAGTTGATTAAGGAAACCTCTGCACAGTGTGGGTTCACCATCATATCTTAGCGGTAACGGCGCTGCCGCCGTAAAACTTCTAGAGGAAGCCAATAATTGCCCAGTAGTATTATCCGGTGTCATGCCTGGGGGGACCACCGGATTTTGATTCGGTTTATCGAGGTGTACCGTACGCCATGTTTGCATGGCCAGTGCCAATTGGTCTAGGCGTTGCTCGTGAACATCCATCCTCCAGTGGAGGTTCTGTGTATTGCTGTCACTTTTCCCGTCTGAGGTCATGGCCCTTTCGTACTGTAACGGTTTTCTGTAAAACAATGCCCCTAAGGGCCAGCACAGGAATAACAGTAATGGCAATACTGACAAAGTGAATGCACACAATGGTAGGGATATGTGCTATGTATAGATGGGGAATAACCCCCAAGGGGTTAACAGGTGCAATAGGAGAGATATAGTCAAGATTGGCCAACGCCCAGGATATATAGCAGTCTCTGGAACACAGTCTCTTAGTAACTGAAAAGGAGTAAAGTGTCTGCACTGAATTCACTCTTGAGTTGGAATAGGAATGCGCACCAATGCCCAGAGCTGAGCCAATACCACCTCCGTGGGCTTAAGAGGATTGCTACTGCCAACGCTGAAGTAACCAGAACCAGAATCGCCCTTAACTGGAATTAGTAGTAACCCTGCGTGTGCCAATTGGATTGTGCCCTGACACCCCTTGGGTGCCTATACTGACGGTTACTGCACAAGCTGTAAAGAGCCAGCGCACTGGGAAGTGCCGTGGATAGCGTACCCTCTAACGTATGTAGGCCGGAGCCAGAACACCCCTCCGGTGCCGTTCTCAATTCTCACAGTAGGAGCGAACAGACTACCAGACTCCGAGCACCGGGCAGACAGTGCTCTGAGGGAGGATAATAGGCAGTAATAGAGGTACTCAGAGTAGAGGCTCAAATTAGTAACCGTATGCTTGGCAAGTGATATAGGAGGCACGAGACCGGAGACTACAGGCACTGCAAGGGTTAAGTGGTTCTGTACTGGAGCGAGCACCTTAACAACCAGCGGAAGGCAAAGCAACCTCAGGCTACAGCTAGGCGATAGTGAGAGGAACAGTGAGTCAATTAAACAGTTCAGAATGTCGCCGGAGCGACCGGAGTGATACTGGAACACCGGAACAGCAGACAGGACCAGAGTGGCAACCGGAACAGGATCAACACTGCTGCAGACACAACAGCCGAAGAACGGATCAATCACGGAGCAGGATCACCAGCCAGAACGGGGTCAAATCACGGAGCAGGGTCGTCAGCCAGAACCGGATCAATCACGAAGCAGGGTCATCAGCCAGAACCGGGTCAATCACGGAGCAGGGTCGTCAGCCAGAACCGGGTCAATCACGGAGCAGGGTCGTCAGCCAGAACCGGGTCAATCACGGAGCAGGATCAGGAGAGGAGTCAGACAAGCCGGGTCGGTACACAGGAGACACTGGAATTCTGCAACGAGGCGCAGGAACAGGAACACCACGAAAGGGCAACTGACAAGTGCCCAAACTCCAGTATATAAAGGCACATCCTGGGCGGGCCAATCAGCCTCCTCCAATGCACATGCAATTCAGTCAAGATTGAGAGAAAAACACGGGGAGCGTGATAGAATGCCAGCCAAGCTGGGTTGGTACACAGAGCAGGAATGTCAGCCAAGCTGGGTCGGTACACAGAGCAGGAACGTCAGCCTAGCCGGGTCGGTACACAGAGCAGGAACGTCAGCCAAGGAAGGCCAGGAAGAGGCACAAAGTGAGCCATCTTGGAAAATCTATCGACTACCATCAGAATAAATGAATACCCCTTAGACACTGGCAATTCTCCCAGAAAATCAATCGAGTCGTGGGACCAAGGACACTCACCGTTAGGTACCGGTTGAAGCAAGCCAACTCGGAGGTGTCTAGGAGACTTGGCATGGGCACAAGTAAGGCAGGCTGCTGTGAAGGCGGTACAATCAGCACGTAAGGAAGGCCACCAGAACAACTGCAAGAGAGACCAAATCAATTGGTCCCTACCTACATGCCCAGTCACCCGGGATGCGTGGTACGTTTCTAGTAAACATGTACGATAAGGCTCTGCTACAAAACATTTCCCCACTGGGGTGTCAGAGGGCGCTGCAGTTTGACTAGCCAGAATTTCCTCCCCCAGTGGTGAGGTGATGCTGGTCCGTAGGGTAGCCAAAATACGATCAGGCTGAATAATGGGTGCAGGAAACTCATCCTTCTCAATCTCCAGACCAAATTGCCTGGAAAGGGCATCAGCCCTAATATTCTTAGACCCAGGTATGTAAGATACAATAAATTAAAGTGAGACAAGAATAAGGCCCATCTGGCCTATCGAGAGGACAGTCTTTTGACCTCAGAAAGGTACGTCAGATTCTTATGGTCAGTCAGGATTAACACTGGAGCCCTTGTACCTTCCAGTAGGTGTCGCCATTCTTTGAGGGCCAGAATAATTGCCAAGAGTTCTCTGTCCCCAATTTCATAATGACTCTGGGCAGTAGTCAATTTTTTCAAGAAAAAGCCACATGGTCTGAGGGTGCTTCCTGGGTCCAGACGTTGGGACAGTACTGCCCCTACCCCAGTCTCTGAGGCGTCTACCTCCAAGGTGAAAGGGAGAGAGGGATTAGGGTGGGACAATACAGGAGCAGTCACAAAAGAGGATTTCAATGTCACAAATGCTTGTTCAGCTTCCTCAGACCATTGGGAGGGATTAGCACCCTTGTGTGTAAGATCGGAAAGTGGTTTAACAATCGTGGAAAAGTCTCAAATAAATTTTCTATAGTAATTGGCAAAGCCAAGAAAACGTTGGATAGACTTGACCCCCGAAGGACTTGGCCATTGCAGAACTGCTGCGAGCTTATCCTTATCCATAGCAATGCTGTCTTTAGAAATCACAAAGCCCAAGAATTGAACCATAGACTTGTGGAACTCGCATTTCTCAATCTTGCAGTATAATTTGTTTTCAGGCAATCTGAGCAATACTGCGGACACATGCTTGATGTGTTGCAACAAATTGGACGAATTTATAAGTATATCGTCTAGATAAACAACTACACAAGACTGTAGCATGTCACAGAGAATGTCATTTATAAATTCTTGGAACACTGCGGGGGCGTTACATTGCCCAAAAGGCATCACCAGGTACTCATAGTGTCCAGAAAGGGTATTGAACGCCATTTTCCACTCATCACCGGCTTTGATTCTGATCAAGTTATAAGCAGCCCGCAAGTCTAACTTGGTGAAAATGGAGGAGCCTTTCAACCAGTCAAAAAGTTCTGTGATGAGTGGAATAGGGTAGGCATTTTTGGACATAAGTTTATTAAGACCTCGATAATCGATACATGGTCGTAACTCACCACTTTTCTTTTTCACAAAGAAGAAACCAGCCCCCGCGGGCGAGGATGACTTCCTGATGATGCCCCTCTCCAGGGCATCCGAGATATACTCCTACATGGCCCAATTCTCCTCGCAAGACAATGGGTACGTGAGACCCTGAGGAGGAACGGAACAAGGGGGCAAATTAATAGCGCAGTTGTAAGCTTGATGCTGCGGCAAGGTGCTGGCCTTTCCCTTACTGAAGACATCGCTAAATTGTTGATATTCAGCGGGCACGGAGGGAGAGATACACATGATCTTAGTAGGTTGAGAAATACAATGCTTAATACAAAAGTCAGACCAGGCTGTGTTCTCACTTGTCTGCCAATCGAACCTAGGGTTGTGCAAATGTAACCAGGGGAACCCCAAAATAACAGCATGATGAGGAGACTAGATAATCTGGAAACATTGCTTCTCCTTGTGGAGAGCCCCAATACGTAGAGACAGCGGTATAGTTTCCATAGTAATTTGTGCTGGTACCAACGGCCTACCGTCAATGGCTTTGATAGCCAACAGAGATTCCCTTTCAACCAGCGGAATCTTGTGTAATGCGGCAAATGAGTTGTCCATGAAAAACCTGGCTGCACCGGAGTCCATCAGAGCCAGAACTTCCACCAAGAGTTCTGCCAAAGAGATTACAGCCTGTACCATGGGTTTTTGATTCACCGGGTCTGGGGACCGCTGATCGCCACCTAGGACCTATCCCCTAAGGTAACCTAGGTGCGTCCATTTCCCGGACGTATAGGACAGGTGCGTAGTAAATGCCCAGCTTGACCACAGTATAAGCAGAGGCCCAATCTGCGGCTGTGGGCCCGTTCTTCCTTAGTCAGTTTAGTGAACCATAACTGCATTGGTTCACAACTCTCCTGCTAATGCTCAGGAGGCATGGGAGGTAAGGGAGGCATGGGTGGGAAACTTTGGCTTGCACGTTGAAATATCTGACCCGCTGCCTGCGGTCCTTAGCCACAATTCGCTCCCTGATGCGGGAATCAATCAGAACGGAAAACTCAATGAATTCGTCCAACTCGCTCTGCAAGTCTCTGGCTGCCGTTTCTTCTTTAATACGGTCATTGAGTCCCTGTACGAATGCTGCCACCAGTGCCTCATTGTTCCAGCCTACCTCCGCTGCCAATGTACGAAATTCGATAGCATAATCCGCAACCGTATGGTACCCTTGTTGGATCTCCATCAATCTTTTGGCAGCAGAGGCGACTCTTCCTGGGACCTCAAACACTCTACGAAACACATGCAAGAACTCATTGAAATTCTTGGTACACGGTTTGGCTGATTCCCACAAGGGGTTAGCCCAAGCCAATGCTCTGCCCGTCAGCAATGATATCATAAAGCCCACCTTACTTCAGTCACTAGGAAAGGCTTGAGGGGTTAACTCCAAGAAAATCTCCAACTGGTTAATAAACCCTCTACACAGGGTGGGTTCACCATCATATCTTAATGGTAGTGGAGCGGTAGCTGTTAACCCTCTGTTCAAGCCTCCCAGAGTCAGGGACTGAGCTCCCGGTGTCATAGTGGGGGAGACCACCAAAGCTTGTACTGGTTTGTCCAAATCAGTGGTACGCTCCAATATTGTTTGTACAGCCAATGCCAACTGATCCATACGCTGCTCATGTAAATCCATCCTCCAATAGATATTTTGTGCATTACCCTCACCTGTTACGCCCTTTCGTACTGTAACTGTTTTAAGGACACTCAGACACGGAAGGTTTGGTAAAACACAGTTTTATTAATAGCACAAGGATAATGTGACCCACGCGGGTCCAGTACATACAAATGACACAATACTGCCACAGGTCAGGCTACAGGAATGAATAGTAACCCACACAGGTCCAGTAGATACAGATGTTATAATACTGACACAGGTCAGGTCACAAGAATAACAGTAACCCACTCAGGCCCAGTAGGTACCAAAGGTACAATACTGACACAGGTCAGGTCACAGTTCGTGTGAATCTGGTTAAGCAGACAAACAATGACACTACTAGGCCAGGAATGCTAGCAGGCCGTAGTAGTGCAACAGACAGAGGAGACTCCCTACACAGGGAGTGCGCCCAATCGGTAAGCCACAAGTAGGTGACTGAGAGGAGGCCACTACTATCCCACAGGACAGTAAGAGAGAGACTAGGCAAGCGGAACAAACGTAGGCTCAGAACAGGAGGCCAGCGGACAAATGCCTTAACAGTCTTGAGGAAGTAGTGAGGACAAACGGTACTGACAGACTGAGTACCAGAGGAATATCCCGGACGACAGAGCACAGCTGTGACCCTGAAGCGCTGTAGCACCAAACTGTAAAGGGTGAATGGACACTCAGACCTGGACCAAACTGCCTAGCATAGGAGACTAACCGAGGTGCCCAGAGACAACCCAGCCACGGTGGTAAGAACATACAGGTCAAGCGTACCGGGTGCAACCAACAACTCCTAACACCAAAGTGAAAGGATAACAGCGCAAGGTAGTGAAGCGGGGTCACGGAGCAGTGCTGCACGTAGTGCTAGATGGAAGCAACAGTGACTGTCAGAGACAGTAATGGTAACGGGGGAAGGACCTCCATATGGAAGGCAACTGGGTGGACAATAGTACTGGGAGGTACACAAAGCAGGAACGTCAGCCAGGCCGGGTCGGTACACAGAGCAGGAACGTTAGCCAAGCCGGGTCTGTACATAGAGCAGGAACATCAGTCAGGCTGGGTCGGTACACAGAGCAGGAACATATCAGGCAGAGTAGTCAGGCAGTCCTGGTCATACACAGGATTCACACGAATAACAGGAACAAGAACTGGCAACTGGAACACCACGAAAGGGCAGCGCTGAAGTGACAGGGCTCAGTGTAAAAAGGCTAGAACTGTGCGGAGACAATCCTCAGTAGCCAATAAAAGAGAATCAGGAAGTAGCCCTGACATAACACTGTCACCAGCGAAAGCACGGGCACCGTGATACTTTCTTACCTGTTAAATCCATTTCTCTCTAGTCCTTATGGAACACAGGTCTCTCACCCAGAGAAAGGGACCTTTGCTGTGGACTTGCCTGACTGGGCTGCAGAGTCCTTTTACAGTCTTTTTTTCTCCAAGAGATTTTCTTCTTCTCCTGCTTTCATTGGTTATGTGGCTTCAGTCACATTCATTCTGTGACACTTACAGGGGGGGACGGGGACGAGGAGGAGGGAGTCTCCATCCACAAGAATCTGTCTTTGAGATGTGTCCTGCCCTCTAAAAGGAGAGGCTCAGCCCCATGACACCTTTGTTCCATATGGACTAATGAAAAAATGATTTAACAAGTAAGGACACTAATATCATATTTTCCCACTCTTTAATATGAATTTAACACTAACTCCTTAAGGTATTTTTTTCCCAAAAAAGCTATATTAAACATTCGATTGAATTTATTATGAAGTCTATTGAATTTACACTTAAGCATAATTATTTTGAATTTGAAGGTAATGTTTAATGTTTATTTACAAACTAAAGGGCCTGCAATGGGCAAGTTTGCTCCCAGCTATGCAAACTTGTTCAGGGTCCCTTTAGAAAGAGTTATGGTTTATGACTCATGCCTGCTGGACACGAACTTGGTGTCTTAATGCTTTTATATTGATGATATTTTAATAATTTGAAAGAGATAAGGAAAAAATATAGAAGATTGTAGCTTGTGGGGTATACAATTTACTAGCACTGTTAAAGATTTCCGCATTGAATTTTTGGATTTAGTGCTGTTAGGGTACTGGCTATAAGGTTTCCACCAAAACCTTTCAAAGAAGTGGATGTTAACGGTTATCTTCATTTTAATAGTTGTTACCATAAGAAATGGCTTTGGAATGTGCAGTTTGTACTGTTCTGTAGGACAGGAAGGAATAACACTTTGTCAGCTTGCGAACAACAGTCTGAGGTTTGTTTTTGGAAAAAAGTGTCCTAAGGAGATAGTGTTAAATTCATATGAAAGAACAAGAAATAGATATTTTCCAAAACAGGCAGCAACAAAAACAGATATAGTTTTAAGAAACCATTCTAAAATAAATGACCAATTTGCTGAAGACCTTAAACATAATGGTAATTTCAAATCATTTTGTCACCAAAATGTAATAATCAGACTAGTGAAATAGATTCTATAATAACAAAACAATAGAGAACATTGAATAGGGACCTCCTATTAAAAGAAATAATCCTCAAATGTGGAGAAACAGGAGGTTAGCCTCTTGTGTCTCTGTGATGAGTGAGGATGGTGGGGTTAAATGGGCATTACAGGCAATACATCTTCCATGAACTTTTTTCCAGTGAAAGTCCTGTGTACTCACTATTGGCTGAGACCTGTTTGGGAAATGCATGTATTATCCTAAATCCTGTGTATTCACTGTTGAGCCCTGTTTTGGAAAACACAAGTATTATCCCAAATCCAAAGTACTGTGTACTCACTATCACCATCTGTTGGTTGATGCCATACATAGCAGTATGGTATTGACTTGGACTCCAATGCTAAATGTTACTGTTGCCAGTTCTGTACTTCCAGTGTACTGCCTTAACTACATCCCCATCCTACACACCACTAATATGATACTATATTATGCCCAAGCCAATGTGGTTAACTGCAGATGTAAAGAAGGAAATGGCAAGGAAAAAGGAATTTAAGTGATTTAAATCTGAAAGTACAGAACATTCTTTCTTGAAATACAGGGAGTGCAACAAAGATTGTAAAAAGGCAATTGGGTCAGCAAAATAGATAATGAAACTCAAATTGCAAAGGAGAGCAGGACTAATCCAAAAAGGTTTTTCAAATACATAAATAGCAAAAAACATAAGAGGGGAGTGTGTTGGATCTTTAAACAATGAGATGGGTGACTTGATTAGAGAGGATAAGGAAAGGGTTCATGTTCTAAACACTTTATTTGTATCAGTGTATATATAAGGGAACAAGGAATGGTGGAAGAGCCTCAAGTAACAAATACAATCATGCCATTATCAGATATTGGGTTAATAATTTAGGAGGTCATGGGAACACTGATCAAAATTAAGACTAACAAAGCACTGTGTTCTGATGATAAACATCCAAGGGTTCTTTAGTTGCTCAGTGCAGTATTGGCAAGAACCCTCTTTTTACTCTTTAAAGATTCTCTCGCAACAAACTTAGTGCCACAAGATTGGCATAAAACCAATGTAGTGCCTCTATTTAAAGCGGAACTTTCAGTTCATACTTAGTCGTCATGCATTCATTAAATGCATAGCAACTAACTTTGAAATAGATGTTTTTTCTTTTAAAAAAAATAGCCCAGTGTAAAGGAATCCTTCCCGTTTGGGGACTGATGGGCAGGTTAGTGCGGTCTTCGTGTCTGTGCTGTCAGTTCCTTCCAGTAACCATATGGTGCACTGCACTGCTACTCAGTGGAGACCGGGACTGAAAGCACAGGTGCGCAGACAAGTTGTCTGCTCTGTAGCCTGGGTTCCAGTCTCCAAATGGGAATGCATGGCGACTAAGTATGAACTGAAAGTTCCACTTTAACCTTTGTACTTGGATAGAAAACTGATTGTGGTTGTAAATGGACAATTTTCCAATACAGTTAAAGTTGAGAGTGGAGTTCCTCACGGTTCAGTACTTGGGCCACTGCTTTTTAACATTTTTATAAATGACCTGGAAAGAGATGTAGAAAGCAAAATATAAATATGTGCAGATAACACTGAATTATGCAAAGTTAATACATTTAGAACAGGATATTTATTCTCTACATAGGTATTTACATAAAATGGCAAATTAGGCAAAAAAAAGAAAAGTGTAAAGTAATGCATTCAGGAAGAAAAAAATCCTTTACTAAATATGAACTAAATGGAATCTTTTTAGGGGAATCATTATTAGAGCAAGATCTAGAATCCTTGTAAATTACAAACTTGGAAACACGAGTGTCAAATAGCAATAGCAAAAGCAAAGTCCTGCCTTGCATAAAAAGGGGGTTTTGAAGCAAGAGTTGATAACATCATTTTGCCATTGTACAAATCATTGGTAAGACCTCACCTCAAATTTGCAGTGCAGTTTTGGGCACCAGTCCTGAAAAAGAATATTCTAAAACTGGAGAGTACAGAGAAGAGCAACAAAATTAATCAAAGGAATGGAGGACTTGGCTTCAATACAAGGATGTCTGGTGAGCTATTCATTCCAAGGACTAAGCAAATAACCAAAGGCCACCTCTTGAGATTCGAGGAAAGGAGGTTTAGACTTCAGCAGAAGAAATGTTTTTTTACAGTGAGGTCTTCTTGTATTTGTGGCCTAAATTATGAATATTAATATGCAAATATTAATATTCTACTTAGGATATTAATCACAACATTAATATTTATTTGATTTGCGGTATATCAGTTACTTATGTGGAATGAACACATAGGAAACAGTTGTAATATTTGTTGATATACTTTACTATAACATCTGCTGTTAAAGCAATATATCTAAAAAAGGTTTATTACAACAAAGTTATAGATAATAAAAATACAGTGTTACATTGATACTTAGTTTGCAGTGAAAATCAGCACATGCAGGCATATCTCTTTGTCGAAGGGAACCCTGCAAGTCATTTTTGATCTGACTTTTGAACAGTAAAAGGCCTTTGTTCCTCTCCTTCACTCTGCATGGTGGGTTGTAACTTAAACAATGGCTGCAGAGACCCAATATCCCCAAGTACTGTCTAGTCAGGTTACTTGAATAAGTCACATGGCAAGTTGTACAGGTGGTCAGGATTCTCAGAATGCATGTCTGCAATGGCAGCCATTACACATGTGCTCAGCCACTCATAAACACTGGCCCTTGTGGTGCACATTCAGTATGCACATGCCATATGCAAATATAATGCTTTAATTGTCTGTGTGAAGTGAATCATAGTAACATAATAAATTAGGTTGAATAAAGACACAAATACATCAAGTTCAACCTTCTCCTCATACCCCAGTAATTTTATAGCTTTCCTGCTACCAAATAAGTTAGTCTTTATCAGACCTTCCTAATCTCCTACTAATAAACAGTATAACTCTGTATGTTCCCTTTGGAAAGAAATGTATCTAATCTTCTCTTGAATGTATCCATTATATCAGCCATAACTACCTCCTTGGGCAAAGAATTCCACAATTTAACAGACCTCACTGTAAAAAACCCCTTCCTCTGCTGAAGTCTAAACCTCGTTTCCTCTAATCTCAAGGGGTGTCCCCTGGTCATCTGATCAAGCCATGGAATAAATAGCTCACCGGAGAGATCCTTGTATTGACCTCTCATATACTTGTACAATGTGATAAGGTCTCCTCCATTTCCTTAATTAATTTTGTTCCTCTACGCTGTACCCTCTCTAGTTCTAATATATCCTTATTCAGAAATGGTGCCCATAACTGCACTGCATACTCAAGGTGAGGTCTTACCAATGATTTGTACAATGGCAAAATAATGTTATCCACTCTTGCTTCAATACCTCTTTTTATGCAAGACAGGATTTTGTTTGCCTTTGCTACTGCTGTTTAACACTGGTCACTGTTTCCAAGTTTGTAGTTGACAAGGATACCGAGATCTTTCTCTAGCAACTAGTCCCTTAAAATTATTCCATTAAGTTTATAAGTAGCCTTCGGATTATTTCCTCCCAAATTCATGACTTTACACTTCCCCACATTAAACTTCATATTCCATTTGTTTGCCCAATCTGCCATTTTATATAAATCCCTCTGTAGAGAGCAATTATCCTGTTCTGAATTAATTACCCTGCATAATTTAGTGTCATCTGCAAATATTGATAATTTGATTTCTATATATATTTCTATGTCATTTATAAACATGTTAAAAAAGCAGCGGACCTAATACTGAACCCTGAGGTACTCCACTCTCCACTTTAACTGTATTGGAGAGTTGTCCATATACAACCACACACCAGTTTTGTATCCAATTGCAAAGCTCATTTCCTAGCCCTGATTTCCTAATTTTATACCCCAGTCTTCTATGTGGCACTGTATTAAATGCCTTTGCAAAGTCTAGATATACTACATCAACTGCCTTGCCATTATCAAGGTTGCTGCTTACTTCCTCATAGAAGCTGAAAAGGTTAGTTTGGCATGATCTATTCTTCGTAAAACCATGTTGATTCCTGCTAATCTTATTTTTTACGTTGTAATCCTGAATATAGTCCCTTATTATCCCTTCTAGCAGTTTTCCCACTACAGAGGTCAAACTCACAGGTCTATAGTTTCTGTTTTAGTTCCCTTCTTAAATAGAGGCACTACATTGGCTCTTTGCCAGTCTTGTGGTACTGAGCCTGTGGTGAGAGAATCTTTAAAGAGTAAAAATAGGGGTTTTGCCAACATTGCACTGAGTTCCTTAAGAACCCTTGGATGTATACCATCAGGACCCGGTGCTTTGTCAGTCTTAACTTTGTTCAGTCTACCCATGACATCTTCTTGAGTTAACCCAATATTAGTTACTTGTTGAGGCTCTTCTACCATTCCTTGCTCCCTTGTATATACTGATGCAAATAAAGTGTTTAGAACATCAGCCTTTTCCTTATCCTCGGTAATCAACTCATCCATCTCATTTTTGAATGGTCTAATGCACTCCCTCTTACGTTTTTTGCTATTTATATATTTGAAAAACTTTTTTGGATAAGTCTTACTTTCCCTTGCAATTCGAGTTTCATTTTCTGTTTTTGCTACCCTAATGGCCTTTTTGCAATCTTTGTTGCACTCCCTGTATTTTAAGAAACAATGTTCAGTTCCTGCAGACTTAAACAGTTTGAATGTTTTTTTTTGCTATTTCCTCCTTTACATGTGCCCTTAACCACATTGGCTGTGACTTACTTCTTTTGCATTTGTTCCCCATTGGTATATACTGTTGGATACATTTCCGCAACCGAAATTTTAATTCTGACCATTTATCCTCAGTATTTTTTTCTTTAAATAATGTATCCCAGTCTATGTGTTGAATTGAAGCCCTTAACAATTTGAAGTTAGCTTTTTTAAAATTGAGAGTTGTGGTTGAACCTATACAGTTTTGCTTTGCCAAACTGATCTCAAATGTAACCATGTTGTGATCACTGTTTCCCAAATGTTCACTTACCTTAATATTGGATACCATTTCTGTGTTATTCGTTATCACTAGGTCCAATATATTGTTATATCTTGTCGGCACTTCCACCATTTGTGGCATGTAGCTTTCACGAAGTATGCTCACAAACCTGCTACCCTTAGCACTCAGGTGTCATTTTTCCAGCTGATTATAGTATGCCCAAGCTGGGCAGCTTTCCTCATTTGCAATAGCAGTTGGGCCTCAGCATTGTCATCAATATTTGGTGGTTTGTAGCATATACCCACCAACACCTTTTTTTTACCTTTTACACCACATTTAGTCTCAATTTCTACCCACAGGGACTCCACATTTTGGCCAGTTTCCTCACTAATATCACCTCTCAAAATTGGATTTAACTCTGGTTTCAAATATAAGCACACACCTCCCCCTTTTCTATTAATCCTATCTCTCCTAAACAGGGAATAGCCCTCTATATTTACAGCCCAGTCATAAATCATATGCAATAACATAAATCGTATCCAATACAATCCACCTGTTGATTCACTCCACAGAGCAATGTCATCAGATGTAAACTACGCATTATAAAAAAAAAAGGAAAAAATAAAGAAATTAAAAGTAAAAATCCCAGCAAACCCCCCCAACCAATAAAACCACCCACTGTTTGAAGGGTTATAATGTATAATAGCATTTAATAACCTCGCAATAACATAGTAACATAGTAAATTAGGTTGAAAAAAAGACAAGTCCATCAAGTTCAACCTTCGCCTCATACCTCAGAACTGAGAATTTTATAGTTTTCCTGCTACCAATTAAATTAGTCTTTATCAGACCTTCCTGATCAGCCTACTGATAAACAGTATAACTCTGTATGTTCCCTTTTGAAAGAAATGTATCTAATCTTCTCTTAAATGTATCCATTGTATCTGCCATAACTACCTCCCTGGGCAATGAATTCCACAATTTAACAGACCTTACTGTATAAAAACCCTTCCTCTGCTGAAGTTTAAACCTCCTTTCCTCTAATCTCAAGGGGTGTCCCCTGGTCACCTGATCAGGCCTTGGAATAAAATAGTTCACCGCAGAGATCCTTGTATTGACCTCTCATATACTTGTACAATGTGATAAGGTCTCCTCTTAGTCGTCTTTTCTCTAGAGTAAATAAACCAAATTTGTTTAGTCGTTCCTCATATGTCAAGTCCTCCATTCCCTTAATTAATTTTGTTCCTCTCCGCTGTACCCTCTCTAGTTCTAGTATATCCTTTTTCAGAACCGGTACCCAAAATTGCACTACATGCTCAAGGTGAGGTCTTACCAATGATTTGTATAATGGCAAAATAATGTTATCCACTCTTGCTTCGATACCTCTTTTTATGCAAGACAGGACTTTGTTTGCCTTTGCTAATGCTGTTTGACACTGGTCACTGTTTCCAAGTTTGTAGTTGACAAGGATACCCAGGTCTTTTTCTAGCAATGAGTCACCTAAAATTATTCCATTAAGTTTATAAGTAGCCTTGGGATTGTTTCCTCCCAAATGCATGATTTTACACTTCCCCACATTAAACTTCATATTCCACAAGTTTGCCCAATCTGACATTGTATTTAAGTCCCTCTGTATAGAGAAAATATCCTGTTCTAAATTAATGACTTTGCATAATTTAGTATCATCTGCAAATATTGATATTTTGCTTTCTATATCTATTTCCAGGTCATTTATAAACATGTTAAAAAGCAGCAGACCTAATACTGGACCCTGAGCATACCTGGGGACTTTTGAAACAGGGCTACCCGGAGGGTAACCCTGTCAGTTCCCAGGGGGAGGAAAAGGATGCAAATCGCGTCATAAAAGGGGGGGGGGGGGGACAAAAAAAAACAAAACACAAAACCCCAATGCAAAATGGAAGTAAGAGGACGGGGAGTGGGAGGAACCAGGCGGGATGGAGCACAAGTGGGCAGAGTTTCTACTTAAACTCTGCCCACTTGGTGATTCACACAGTGCCCCGGAGACCCGGTAATTCACTTTGAAATCCGGAGTCTCCAGGGCAAAACCAGAGAGTTCCCAGGTATGACCCTGAGGTACACCACTCTCCACTTTAACTGTACAGGAGAATTGTCCATTTACAACCACACACTGTTCCCTATCCTTCAAGCAGTTTTGTATCCAATTACAAAGGTTATCTCCTAGCCCCAATTTCCTTATTTTATACACTAGCCTTCTGTGTGGCACTGTCTCAAATGCCTTTGCAAAGTCTAGATATACTACATCTACTGCCTTGCCATTGTTAAGGTTGCTGCTTACCATCTCATAGAAGCTGAAAAGATTAGTTTGGCATGATCTATTCTTCATAAAACCATGTTGATTTGTGCTAATGATTTTATTTTTGTGTTGTAATCCTGAATATAGTCCCTTATTAACCCTTCTAACAGTTTTCCCACTACAGAGGTCAAACTCACTGGTCTATAATTCCCAGGTTCTGTTTTAGTTACTTTCTTAAATAGAGGCACTATTTTAGCTCTTCGCCAATCCTGTGGCACTGAGCCTGTGGTAATAGAATCTTTAAAGAGATAGATTCTGTTTTACTTTCCTTCTTAAAGTTTTTTTTGACATTTAGAAGAGCTTAAAAAGCTGATCTGAATGCAAAAAACATATCTGTCAAACCACTATGGTTTAAGAGATATGGGCATTTACAGCTTGATTTCTCCTACTGACAGCTATAAAGCTGTCAGCAGGAGATCCGTGTCGGTCGACACGGAGGCGCTTGAGAAGTGCTGAGATCTCGTTACTTACATGGAATCCCTTCATTGGAATGGTCTAAAACGTGTTTTAGACCATTCCAATGGAGGGATTTTGTCTAAGTAACGAGATCTCGGCACTTCTCAAGCTCCTCAGTGTCAACCGACATGGATCTCCTGCTGACAGCTTTACAGCTGTCAGTAGGAGAAATCAAACTTTAAACGTGCGTATCTCTTAAACCATAGCGGTTTGACAGATATTTTTTGCATTGAGATCAGCTTTTTAAGCTCTTCTAAATGCAAAAAAGTTTTTTTTAGACATTACTAACACTTTAAATAGAGGCACTATGTTAGCTCTTCGCCAGTCCTGTGGCACTAAGCCTGTGGTAATAGAATCTTTAAAGAGTAAATATAGGGGTTTTGCTAACACTGCACGTAACGGAAGCTGGGAAGGGACTGTGTCACCTTCCGCCATCGTTCCCAGGTCTCTCCCTCTCGACGCCAGATAAGCACCGTCGGATGCACCGGTTGAAGTATGGACGGTCAACGGAAACAGTCGCAGGATCTCTGGAAGCAGGGAAGCATGGAAGAGTCCATGTCGCCGCCTGACAGTCCACGAAGTTAGGTCGCAGGAAACTGGCAGCAGGTGGTCAACGATTCAGGATACTTGGCGCAGATGGGTATCAGAGTGGACACTTTAGACCATAAGCAATACAAGACTCCAGGACTCCTTGTTCACTCCAAAAACAGAACTCACTTTATTGACACAAACTACAGATATTTATATACAGTACAGTGCATTGGATCACATGGGGAAACTGATACAATAGGGAACATGATTAAATCATTACACATCAGACAAAAGCCAGCAACAGCTGGTCTTAACAGATACAATGACTCAGACAGGGTTACATTTCAGATACACAGGGGTTTGATTGAACAAAGACTTGAGGGCGTGAACTAATTACCACATGGCAGGGGGTCAACATAGTGAATGGCTGGAGTTGCTATAATCCACATCTTAGGGACAGTGGCCCAAGGTTGGAGCCTTTGATTGACTATTTTGACTGCCCTGCCCCAACTTTGATCAATCACTGGTCTGCCTACCATTTCCCAGGTTAAGCTAAGGAAGATATTTGCATACCTGGTAGTTGGTGATTGCACAAACCTTCAAATTGGAAAAGTACAATTAAACACATACAATATTTGAAAATACATAAAACCAAACTTAATACACAAACCAATGTTCTTAACTATAAGTCTTTGTTCCTGGCAATAGCTGGCCAGTTCGTATGCCAGAGCCCACAGCTACATCCAAGCAGGGCAACAAGGTCCATAGTTTCTAAGTAAATAGTTTGTGGTCCAGACAAGGGCTCAGTAACGGGTAGGATCCGTTACATTTCTCCCCTTTTTTTGTACCAAGCCAGCGGTTGCGGTAGTAAATGCTAGCTTGGGACTTTAGGAGAGCCTTGCTGCTGTGAGCCGCTTGTCTGGACAGTTCATTAGTCCAGTGGCCTTGGTCCTAGGCCAGTCACAAGTGTGGAGCCCCTTGTCCTGGGCCAGGGAAATAACAAGCAAGCCCCTTGTCCTGGGCCAGGAGAAAATGGGAGCCCCTTGTCCGGGCCAGGAAAGAATAGCTGCGCCCCTTGTCCTGGGCCAGGTATACAATGTTGGGCCTTAGTTCTGGGCCAAGGAAACTGGTGCCTCCTGATCCTGGCTAGCATCAAGTTGGGAGGCTTCTCCTGGGCCATGCTCCAGGCAGTGCTGGGGTCAGACCCTCCTGGGTCTGGGGCCAGTGGCTCAGGGTCCAGAGCCAGTCCATACGGTGGACCCCTTTCTGTCCACAGAGACTCTAGGCTTTCCATAGCCTGGAAATCAAGTAGTGGGGAGAGGGGCACATCTCCCCCTTTTTGTGGGGCCAGTGCCCCAGAGGGACAGGAAAGGATGCCATTCCCACTCTCCTGGGCTGGGGCAACATCCAGAGCACTGAGAACTTGTTTGGTCAGGGCAGGGGTATCCAAAGGGCTGATGAGGAGCACACTCCCACTCACCAACCCACGGCAACCAGACTCTGGGCACAGCGCAAAACCAGGGCAAGACCCAACTTCTTTAGGGAGGACAGTGGTCCCACTCCCTTTGGCTGGGTTAACAGTTGGCCTGGTGGGGAACGAATTCCCACCCACCAGGCCGAGGTCACAGAATTCAAAGGGCACAAAAGTTGGGCTGGGGATGTGGCCTGTTGTCCCACTCATCCCAGCCAGAGTTTCACAGGACCTGGTGCGCTCACTCCCACGCACCAAGCCAGGGGTTACAAGGGTGCTGATGGGGAACGCATTCCCACCCATCAGTTCACAGTTCAAATCCACAGGAGGGTCAGCGGCACTGCTCTCTTCTAGTCCGCTGGGTTCCTCCTCCTGTAAGCCATCACACACAAGGCCCTTCTCTGCCTTGAGGGAGACTGCAGTCCCATCCCCCAAGGCGGCATCATCCGTGACCCTGGGGAGCACACACTGCTCTGCTCCCAGGGCATTCTCCAACAAACCGGGGGCAACATCTTGGGGCTGCTGGTGAGCTCTTCTACACTCACCACAGCAGGAGGTTCACAGGGACTGATGGGCTCTCTCCTACCCATCAGTTGGGGCACAACATTGCTGCTGGTGGGGATCTGCATCTCCTTCACCACAACAGGGGTATCCCAGGCCCTGGTGAGCTCGCTCCTACTCACCAGGCCAGGGGTCGCAGGGGGGCTGGTGGGGCACTCCATTCCACCCACCAGTTCACACAACATATCCTCAGAAGGGCCAGCAGCACTGCTTTCTCCCAGCGCGCTGGGGTCCTCCTCTTGTAGGCCTTCACTCACAAGCCCTTTTTCTGCCTTGAGGGAGACCGCAGTCCCATCCCTCAAGGTGGCATCATCCATGGCCCTGGGGTGCACACACTGCTCCTCTCCCAGGGCATTCTCCAATAGAACAGGGGGCATCTTTCTGGGGCTGCTGGTGAGCTCTTCTCCCCTCACCACAGCAGGGGGTTCACAGGGACTGATGGGCTCTCTCCCACCCATCAGTTGGGACATACAATTGCTGCTGTTGGGGACCTGAGTCTCATCCACCGCAGCTGGGAAATCAGGGAAAGGGGCAACATGCCTATCAGGGGAGACGTCTGTACCATCCCCTGATGCAGAGGCATCTTCTTGGCTGAGGAGGAACGCATTCCCACTCCTCAGATCAGGAAAAGTATAATCCAAGGGAAAAGGGGTATCAGGGAGGACCGTTGTCCCATTCCCGGATGTAGGGGTAACACAAGGGGCACTGGTGAGGAACGCATTCCCACTCACCAGTGTGGAGTGAACAGGGGAAACTCCATCCAGGTCCTCAGCTTCACTGAGGCCCTCCTCAGATGAGTGACCCCCCCAGTCTTCTTCTTCCTCTAGGGCCTCCTGAATTTCTTGCACTAATTTGGCATACATGTATTCCACCTCACACTCCCAACTGACTGTTACATTCCCCACCTGTAGGCTCATAGACAGAATTTAATCTCTTAATTTGCCCACCTGTACACTGATTCTGTTTTAGGGGTAGGGTGTGTAACCTTGGATGTAAAATAGGCTTATACTGAGGCATGACTGACATGACACCCATATGTTTTAAAATTTAGAGTACTATGAAGCATAATTTAGCTAAGGCTTTTGCAGAGATCATTTGTACAATTAATTACATCTTGCAGTCAACTCTGCAGACCTCATGTAACACTCATTAGTCCTTTAACTTTATAACTGGCTGCATTGTTTGAGTTCCCACTCACATCTCTCTCAGGCTTCTGTACCACCAACACTGCTTCATCCACAGCATCTGTCAGTCACTTCCACACCAGATCCACTTCTTCACTCAGAGGTCAGGAATGGGCTGCTTTCAAGCTGCAGGCTCTCTCCTCTATTAGCCCAGGATATCTGTGTTATGGACCAGGAACCAGACAGACACAAAAATGTAAAAATGCAGGGAGGAGCTACAGCTGTACTGAACAGACATGCTAGTGAAGCTCCTAGGCCTGACATGTCTATTTAGCTATTCATTTTTACTTTTTCTGAGATTTTCTTATGGAATCTACTGTTTATTTGTCTTATCCTGGACTGGTGTAATAATATAAGAAAACTGCATTTTATTTGTCTATTTACAAGAAGGATCTTATGGAGTGTTTGCCCTCGCTTTTCCCTCCAGGGCATTCTTCCCTGCCCAAACGCTGCCTCTACTGAAGGATACACGGAGCAGTGAACTACTGAAGCTTGACCTGGATTTTTTATCTACACTCTCAGCTACCCGTTTCTTCTCCTCGTTACCTCACGACTGGAAATCGCTCTCATCTCCTGACTAGGGAGGAGCTCAGGGCCTTGGTGGCAGATATTAGAGGAGCTGTGCGTGAGGGAGTTGTTGAAGTGCGCACCAACTTGGAGACGCTAAGCCAAAGTCCGTTGCCGCTGCAATCTGCTCAGGACATCATGGAACAACATCAGGCATCTCTAGAGGTGGACTCATACAATCGTGATGATTCCTTGGTCGGCCTTGAGGAGTCTTTAGGGAGCCTCCGTATCGAACAGTAGGGGTGTTGCTCTATTGGTATCGACCTACCTTGCATTATTCCTGAGAAGACTGTGAAGCCCACTATGGAACTGTTGCAGTGGGAAGCTTTGGGGATATCGGTGGAGTGTGCCTTCTTGCTATCTGGCTTGGGTACTACAGAGTCCGGAAGGGGAACTTCCCCATGGGACCAGGGAATTTTTCTGCTACTGCAAGGTTTCATCGATGCAATACTATGTTCTGCTAGAACTTTATGTGTAAGATCCTGATTAGCACCTTGCTGGAGTACGACAGAACAGTTACTCCAAATATATCTACTTACAGGAGAAACAAAAATATGAGACCTTAAAGGATACAATCTGTTTTCTAGTAACGGTATTTCTAATCAGTGGAGCACAAGTTCCCAACGACGTATAAGGAGAGGTTCCCCACCAAAATACCCCTGTCTCCTCCTCCTTTAAGGAAACCTAAAAAGGAACATATGCCTCCTCTAAGAGCACCACCGGTACAATGTAAGCCCCTTCAGAACAACAATGAAGCTACTCACCGGATGAAACTGATATATACAGCCTCACAGAACTCACTCCACAATCCACGATGAGTGGTATAAACTTTATTTTGAACAGGATAAAAATGCCTTTCCCTACACATTTCGTAAGTCCAGCTTACTTCGTTAATAGTACTTTGAAGTAAGCTGGACTTACAAAACGTGTAGGGAAAGGCATTTTTATCCTGTTCAAAATAAAGTTTATACCACTCATCGTGGATTGTGGAGTGATTTCTGAGAGGCTCTATATATCTTTCATCCGGTGAGTTTCTTCAAAGTTGCTCTGAAGGGGCTTACATTGTAGCGGTGTTGCTCTTAGAGGAGGCATATGTTCCTTTTTAGGTTTCCTTAAAGGTGAAGGAGACGGGGGATTTTGGTGAGGAATCTCTCCTTATACTTCGTTGGGAACTTGTGCCCCACTGATTAGAAATACCGTTACTAGAAAACAGATTGTCTCCTTGAAGGTCTTATATTTTTGTTTTTCCTGTGAGTACCTATATCTGGGGGCTGTTCATACAGTGTGACAAATGCTACTTTTAGATTGGCTTTATCAACTTGTAATGTTACAATGTTCATATGTTGAACTGCGGGACCCAGAGTAGTACAGATTTTGGTGCTCTCTGGGGCCTTCAGCTATTTCAGTCCCGATTGTTTTAGGTTCTGCTTTTAGTTTTTTGCCACTTCTTGTGGGTCAGATATTGCCACAGACTATGTTATCTAGGATTTAAGATATGCCATTTTAGTTTAATTTTCTTTGGCTTCAAACACATAGATGGTTACTATATGCTTCTTCCAGAGCTGTAGTTGTTTAGCTGAATGTTTGGTACTGGCCATGTTACTCTTATCAGATGTTACATTTACCCTTCCCCGGGCCTCCGGCAACACATGCCAAGTCACACAAGGGACAAGACGTTTCTGGTCTGTTTTCTCTGTCCAAGTATATTTTCTTTTCCTTTCTTCTCTTTCCCTTCTCCCTCTTCTCTCCCCTTCTCTATGTGGACCCTTTTCTTATGTATTCTACACGGCTTCTCTTTGCTGCTACAGATAGATATTTTTGGCACTTTCCTGGCTTATCACCTTTATTAAGCTGATATTTTATATTTTCTGTTTGGCTTGTTTCTCACCAAAATACCCCTGTCTCCTCCTCCTTTAAGGAAACCTAAAAAGGAACATATGCCTCCTCTAAGAGCAACACCGGTACAATGTAAGCCCCTTCAGAACAACAATGAAGCTACTCACCGGATGAAACTGATATATACAGCCTCACAGAAATCACTCCACAATCCACGATGAGTGGTATAAACTTTATTTTGAACAGGATAAAAATGCCTGTGTCAGCTTTTTCACATGCTTTTTCTCTGATTTTCCTTTGTATGTGACCTTAATCTTTCAATAAAGCTTTAAAAAAAATGTAAAAATGCAAAACACCTTTACTGAAATAACATAAGCAAACAAAGCAAAATTGTGATCCAGAAGCATAAACCAAAATACAAGCTGGGATCAGGAACCAAGACAGGTACTCAGCCAAGCTGGGGTCAGGAATACTGAGATCAGCGATGTCAGGAACAAGGCCAGGAGTTCGGAACCAGAAGGGACGTCAGAGGAAGCCAGGTCATGTACAGATCATCAGCAACTCAGGATATGCGCTTGCAGCCAGAATCAGACACAAGGGCAATCAGGCAGTGAGCCACGCTGCTTTAAATACCCTGGGAGGGTTGTCTGATAGCAGTCAGGTGAGCAATCACAGAGAGGTCAGCTGATTCAGCCAGACTCCGAACAAGGAAGGCAGTAGCAATGGATAGCAGAGCTCTAGATTAGCTCAGACAGCAGAATCAAGCAGCAGAGTAAGAGCAACTCAGTGTTAGGGACCAGGAACCAGACAGGACACAAAAAGGTAAAATGCAATACACCTTTATTAGTGCAACAAAAACAGAAGTATGATCCAAGAACATAAACCAAAAGACACCAGGGTCAGGAACCAAGATAGGTATTCAGCCGAGCCCCAGAAGTCTGCGATGTCAGGAACAAGCCAAGAGTCAGCAGCACAGAAGTCAGCGAAGTCTGGAACAAGCAAAGGGTCTGGAGCACAGTAGTCAGCGAAGTCTGGAACAAGCACACAGGAGTGCAGGAAAATCCACAGCAGCCAGCAGCAACAGGTCAGTAAACAAACTCAAGGACAATGGACAAAGTGAACCAAGCTGCTATAAATACCCTGAGAGGGTTGGATGATAAATCTGGTGAGTAATCAGAGAGGTCAGCTGATTCAGCCTGAGCCAGAAAGTCAGAAGACAGCAGCAGTGGATAGAAGAGCACTAGATTAGCTCAGACAGCAGAATCAATAGGCAGAATGGGAGCAGCTCAGCTATACCTTGACAGTACCCCCCCCCGCAACGACCCCCCCCCACAGGGCAGGACCAGGTTTATGGGGAAAGCGTGCATAGAAATCACGCAGGAGGGCAGGGGACATGCACGTCTGCAGCTGGAACCCATGAGAGTTCTTCTGGACCATAACCCTTCCAATGGACCAAATATTGAAGACTCCCTCGGAACCTATGAGAGTCAACTATGGATTGGACCTCGTACTCCTCATGGCCGTCAACGGGCACCAAATGAGGTTGGAGTGACCGTAGTGAAATGATTACATACCAGAGGTTTCAGCAGCGAGACATGGAACACATTGTGTATCCGCATATTGGGAGGAAGGCCACAGGGTTCACACGTCGGAGGATACTGAAAGGCCCCACAAAACAGGGAGCCAGTTTCTGAGAGAGCACCAGACCCTCTCCCCAACCTGGTAGGAGGGTGCGGGTAGGCGTTTATGATTAGCCTGGCGCTGCTGGGATTTCTTATGTGCGTCGCAACAACTCTTGTACCTGCACCCATGTGGAACGGATTCGCTGTAGATGATGCTCCAATGCCGAGATCCCCTGGAGAGTGAATGAATCTGGAATCATGGAGGGTTGATACCTATAATTCACCATGAAAGTGGAGAACCAGGTAGAAGCCGAGACAGCACTGTTATGAGCAAACTCCGCCCAAGGTAGCAGGTCCAACCAATTGTTCTGATGGTCTGAGATGTAACACTACGGGAATTGCTCCAAGGCCTGATTAACCCTTTCCACTGCCCCATTCAATTGCGGGTGATAGGCCGAGGAGAAGGAAAGTTGGATACCTAGTTGCGCACAGAAGGCCCTCCAGAATCTCGAGACAAGCTGGCTACCCCGGTTTGAAATTATGACTTTGGGAACTCCATGTAGCCGATAGACCTCTTTGACAAAGACCGTAGCCAACTCTTTAGGGGATGGAAGTTTTTTTGAACGGTATGCAATGAATTACCTTAGAAAATCTGTCAACGACCATCAGGATGACAGTGTGACCATTAGACAAAGGGAGATCGACTATGAAGTCCATGGCAAGGTGTGACCATGGCTTCTCCCCATTGGGTATGGGTTGGAGAAGGCCCATTGGAAGGTGACGGGGTGATTTGATCTGCGCATAGACTGGACAGGCCACCAGAAGAGACTGGAAACCGACCAGGGGAGCTGGTTCTTTCCGGGATGGCCAGCTGATTTAGTATTATGGTAGGTTGCTAGCACCTTGGTACTGAGGTCAGTAGGTACAAAACAGCGCCTAGAGGGAGTCACAGCAGGTGTGTCTACTTGGGTGGCCCGTATTTTCTTCCCAGGGAGAGCTGTTATGCTGGTATATATGGTGGCCAGTACTTTGTCCTGAGGAATAATAGGACAGAAGGAGGACTCTCCTCTTTAGCGCCCAAGAACTATCTGGATAGGGCATCAGCCCGGACATTTTTAGTACCTTGCAGGTACGAGGCCACATAATTAAAACGAGACAAAAATAAGGCCCATCAGGCCTGTCTTGGAGACAAGCACTTAGCTTCAGACAAGTAGGTAAGGTTTTTATGATCAGTGAGGATTAGGACTGGCATGGAAGAGCAGAAGCTCTCGATCGCCAATCTCATAATTGCACTCCGCAGGACTTAGCTTCTTCGAGAAATACCCACTCATGATCCAAGAGCATAAGCCAAAAGACATGCCAGGTTCAGGAACCAAGACAGGTATTCAGCCAAGCCAGAGTCAGGAAACCAGAAGTCTGCGATATCAGGAACAAGATAAGGGTCAGCAGCACCAAAGTCAGTGAAGTCTGGAACAAGCCAAGGGTCTGGAGCACAGAAGTCAGCGAAGTCTGGAACAAGCAAACAGGAGTGCAGGAAAATCCACAGCAGCAACAGGTCAGCAAACAAACACAAGGACAATGGAGAAGTGAGCCAAGCTGTATGTGTGTATCTTTATTTATATAGCGCCATACATGTACACAGCGCTTAACAGAAGTTGAAATAGTACAACACAAAACGACAGAACTGGGTTAAGAGCATTAAGGTTAAGTACAATCATTACAATATTTGTGAGGGAAAGTGCAGCAAGGGAATCATACACTAGGAAAGGGACCCTGCCCCAAGGAGCTTACAATCTAAGCTGAATTCATAATGACAGAGACAGTGGAATGAGGATTATAAGTGCAGGTACAAGATGCGGTGAAAGAAGTACAGAATGATTCTGCTGTGACTGTCAGTGTGCAGAAAGAGGACATTGCTATTGAGATGCTTCCCTGAGCAGGTGGCTTTTGAGGAGACCCTTGAAAGTGATGATTGGCGAATGGTGATGGGGAGGGCATTCCAGAGTCGAGGAGCAGCCAGTGAGAAAGCTTGTAGTGGAGAGATGGCTCAAGTTGTGTAGTGAGAGGACAGGAAGAACCCTTGAAAAGACCGTAGGGGATGGGAAGGGGTGTAGCAGGAGATAAGGGCAGAAATGTAAGAGGGTGCTGAAGAACAGAGTGACTTACAGGAGAGGAGGAGAATCTTGTAAGAAATACAATACTTTATAGGTAGCCAATTGAGGGATTTCAGGAGGAGATGAGATGGAAGGTATCTGGGAGCAAACGTGGTGATTCTTGCGGCTGAACTGATAACAGATTGAAGTGGAGAGAGATGAGAAACAGGAAGACCGGAGAGCAGAATGTTGCAGTAGTCAAGTCTAGAGAGAACAAGTGCCTGAGCTAGTGTTTTAGCTGTTGATATGCAGAGGAACGGACGTATTTTTGCAATATTTTTTTAGGAAGAAGTGACATGTTCTAGTGACAGCTTGGATATGGGGGGGGGAGAAGGTTAATTTAGAATCAAGTATGACCCCAAGACAGCGTGCGTTGGATACTGAGTGTATAGCACAGTTTTCTATTGTGATGGAGAAGGGGGTTGGTGGATGGGTTTTAGGAGGAAACACCACCAGCTCTGCCTTAGCCATATTAAGTGTAAGGTGGCGGTGGGCCATCCATGATGAAATGGCTGAGAGACATTGAGTGACTTGAGCTTGCACAGCTGGAGTGAGGTCAGGGACAGAGAGATAGATTAGTGTGTCATCTGCACACAGATGGTAAATAAATCCAAGAGATGAGATGAAGTCACCAAGTGAGAGGGTGTAGATTGAAAAAATAAGTGGGCCCAGGACTGATCCCTGAGGTACACCTACTGAGAGGTCGAGGGGAGATAAGAAAGTGTTAGAAAAAGAAACACTGAAAGTACGTTTAGAGTGATAGGAGGAAATCCATTCTAGAGGTGTGTCACAGATGCCAAGGGTATGTAGTGTGTCCAGTTGGAGTGCATTGTCAACAGTGTTGAAAGCAGCAGATAGATCTAGTAGGATTAGTATACTAAATTGTCCTTTGTCCCTTGCTGTGTATAGATCATTTGTAATTTTTGTTAGGGCTGTCTCGGTGAAATAGTTGGAACGGAAACCTGACTGTACAGGGTCAAGAAGAGAGTTCGTATTGAGAAAAAAGATTAAGCAGGAGAATACAAGGCGTTCCAAGATCTTAGATGTAAAGGGGAGGAGTGAAACCGGATGGTAATTTGAAAGGCAGGTGGGGTCGAGTGAGGGCTTTTTGAGTATAGGTCTGACTATTGCATGTTTGAATGAGGATAGAAAAGTTGTGGTAGAGAGAGAGGAGTTAAAGATATTAGTAAGGCTGGGAGCAAGAGTACTTGCAAGAGCCTTAACAAGGTGAGAGGGCATGGGATCCGAGGGGCAGGTAGTGGGTGGAGAGGAGGATAGTAAAAGATACCTCCTCCTCTGTTGTAGGGGAGAATGAGCTGAGGGTTGCTTGGGGTGGACTAGGAATCAGAGGCATAGGAGGAGAGGATGTAGAGGGTATCGTTTGTTGGATGGACTGTACCTTGTTTTTAAAAAAGTCAGCAATGTCCTGTGGAGTGTTGGAGAAGGAGGAGCAGTTCAAGGTTGGGGGTTTGAGAAGAGAATCGAAGATTTTAAAGAGGTCACGGGGGTTAGATTTGTGGGTAGTGATGATGTTAGAGAAGTATTTCTGTTTAGTCCGGGTAAAAGCTGTGTTAAAACAGGATAGCATGAATTTGTAATGGTGGAAGTTGGCAAAAGAATGAGACTTTCACCAGAGACGTTCTGCAGCTCGACAGCAGGTGCGTAGCATGCGGATTGTTGAATTTAGCCAGGGTCTGGGATTCCTGGGGCGCATGCAGGGGAGCATGCAGTTCCAAGGAGGACATTAATGTGGTGTTATATTAGTGGACCAGAGTGTCTATGTTAGTGGTAGTAGCAGTAGGGCAGAGAGAAGAGAGGGAAGTCTGCACAGTCGATGTCAGGTCTGGTAGTTTGACAAAGTGTAGGTTCCTGGTAAGGAAGGGTGATTTAGGGAGGGCAGGGGAAGGTGTGTGAGATACTGTGAAGGAGATAAGATGATGGTCAGAGAGTGGAAATGGGGAAATTTTGAAGTCAGAGACTGAGCAGTTTCTGGTGAGAACTAGATCTAGCCAGTGGCCATCCCTGTGAGTGCTGGCAGCAGTCCACTGTTGAAGGCCAAAGGACAAGGTCAGCGAGAGAAATCGAGAGGCACTAGATGAGGATGTATCATCAGTGTGTAGGTTGAAGTCTCCAAGGAGTAATGTGGAAGTGTCTGAGGACAGAAAGACAGAGCTTTTTTAAAATTAAGAGTTTTGGTTGAACCTATACATTTTTGCTTTGCCAGACTGATCTCAAATGTAACCGTGTTGTGATCCCAAATGTTCACTTACCTTAATATTGGATACCATTTCTGTGTTATTCCTTATCACTAGGTCCAATATATTATTATATCTTGTCGGCACTTCCACCATTTGTGGCATGTATGCTCACAAACCTGCTACCCTTAGCACTCTGACAGGTCTCATTTTTCCAGTTGATATCTGGATAATTAAAATCTCCCATAATTATAGTATGCCCACACTGGGCAGCTTTCCTCATTTGCAATAGCAGTTGGGCCTCTTCATTGTCATCGATATTTGGTGGTTTGTAGCATATGCCCACCAACAACTTTTTTTTACCTTTTACACCACATTTAGTCTTGATTTCTACCCACATGGACTCCACAATTTGGCCAGTTTCCTCACTAATATCACCTCGCAAAACTGGATTTAGCTCTGTTTTCAAATATAAGCACACACTTCCCCCTTTTCTATTAATTCTGTCTCTTCTAAACAGGGAATAGCCCTCTATATTTACAGTCCAGTCATGTGTATCGTTCCACCATGTTTCTGTTATTCCAATTATGTCCAATTGCTCATTAACCGCCAGCAATTCTAGTTCTCCTATTTTATCTACCATACTTCTTGCATTTGCTAGCATACAATTAATTTTGAAGTCTTTACATATATTAATCCCTACATGCCTTTTTTCTACACCTTCATTTACTAGGAGTTCCTCCCTACTGACTAAATTTTTCCCCACCCTTTCTCCACCCCCCTGGTCATTTACTTGGACCCAGTTCCTATCTGCTCTATCTACCTCATTTTTACTATCTATACCCCCCCTTTCCTAGTTTAAAAGCTCCTCCAAGCTTCCTAGCATTCTCTCCCCTAACACAGAGGCTCCTCTACCATTTAGGTGCAATCCATCTCTTCCATGTAGATTTGATACGGTTTTCAGACACTTCAGACAGAGGGTATGGTAAAATGCAGTTTTATTAAATAAATTAATGAACAATATCGCCCTCTACAGGCACACAGGGTAAACAAGTACAAGTGTTTAGGCCTCTAAAGGCCAGTATACTGAGAACAAACAGAGTAGAATATATATACAAGAAATAATGTACTAGGACTGGCAACCCAGACAGAGACACAAAATAGTTAACTCAGTCCTTGTCAGTCTTTGTTGTGGTGTAGGCACGCCCAAGGTGTAACTGATGCTTGTATAAGTATGAGAAGTCAATACCAAGTCTGTAGGAGAGCACTCGACTTGCATGGCAGAACTGACCCAGAACGCTACAGCAATAATGGATAGCCCCCACGGGCGTAACAAGTGCCACCAGTATTTGGGATTTGTAAGTCGTTAGCCCCCACGGGCGTAAACCGGAGACTACAAGCTGCAAGAGCAAGGCGCGTTAGCCCCCACGGGCGTACAACGGTGACTGCAAGCTGCAAGTGTAAGGATCAAGCCCCCTCAGGCATACACGGAAGCCAATAGCTAGTGCCAGGTAGCCCCCACGGGCGTAACTACTCCACCAGTGCAAGTGCGTGGGCAAGATGACCACCGGTACGGTACCGGAACAACTACCCTGCATAGATGGACTATGAGCCGCCGTCTCTCAGGCCCAAGCGGCCGGCTCAGCAGTAGTAGCGTAGCACTGAACGGGTTAACTAAGCACTTGGTAGGAGGTGAGGCACAGCAAGGAATCAGCTCAGGAATCGGAATCGCCCTGATAATATCGCTCTGCAAGCTTAAAGAGACTCAGCAGTGGTATAGCTCAGTAGCGTTTGACAGTGAACAGTGACTCAAGGGTTAAGGTCAGTCTCGAGCACGAGCGTGACTCCAGGAGTAAGAATGTCGCCCAGTATTCAGCAGCAGGAACGCTGATAGACTGGAACCGGGAACTGTGGAGAACCGTAGACACGCCGGATCAGCAACAAGCAGGAAAGTCAGCCAGGCCGGGTCGGATACCAGAGCGGGTTCGTAGACAAGCCAGATCAGCAACAAGCAGGAACGTCAGCCAGGCCGGGTCGGATACCAGAGCGGGTTCGTAGACAAGCCGGATCAGCAGCGGGCAGGAACACAGAAGAGTCTCAAGCAGGCCAAGTCGGTACACGGAAATCAGGAACGCAGAGAACAGCAGCAAGGCTCAGTAACACCACGAAAGGGCACCAGACTGGTTCCAGCGGCCAGTATAAAAAGGGTAACCAGGGGCGGGCCCACACAGCTCAGCCAATCAGGGAGCAGCACAGCAAAGAGTGACACACAGGATCACGGGGACCGTGATAGTACCCCCCTCTCAAAGACCCCCTCTCCCTGCCGGAGGTCTTGGTTTCTGAGGGTAGAGTGAAAGTTGCGCAAGAGCCTGGGCGCGTGGAGATCCCTCTGATCTACCCAGGAACGTTCCTCAGGGCCATATCCCTTCCAGTGGACCAAGTATTGCAACTTTCCTCTAAATCTCCTAGAGTCAATGATACTGTGTACCTCATATTCCTCCTGGCCCTGAACATCCACCGGCCCAGGAATTACAGGAGAGGTAGTGTAGCGGTTGCACACCAATGGTTTCAACCGAGATACATGGAACACATTATGTATGTGCATAGAAGCTGGAAGTTCCAATGCATAGGAGACAGGGTTCACCTTACGGATAACTTTGAATGGTCCAATGAACCGAGGTGCCAGTTTATTGGAGGACACTTGCAACTTGAGATTCCTGGAGGAAAGCCATACTCTGTCCCCCACCTGAAAGGTAACCGTCTGGTAACCGTCTACAATTGGCATGCCTCTGGTAGCGCTGAAATGACTGGCTGAGGGTCCTCTGCATCTGTGCCCAAGTGGAGCGAAGCTGCTCGATATGTTCATCCAGAGCTGGAATCTGTTGTGCCTGGAATGAGTCCGGTTGTAGACAGGGCTGGAACCCATAATTAATGAGAAATGGGGAACTCCCGGACGATGAATTAACTGCACAATTCCTGGCAAACTCCCCCCAAGGCAACAGGTCGGCCCAATTGTCATGATGATCGGTTACAAAACATCGCAAGAACTGTTCCAGTCCTTGATTGGCACGCTCCACGGCTCCATTGGTCTGGGGATGATAGGCAGAAGAAAATGACAACTGGATGCCCATCTGCCCACAAAATGACCTCCAGAATCTGGACACGAACTGGCTCCCTCGGTCAGACACCACCACTCTGGGTACCCCGTGCAGCCGAAACACCTCCTTAGTGAATATCATAGCCAGCTCCTGAGCCGATGGAAGACCAGGGAGAGGCACAAAATGAGCCATCTTAGAGAACCTATCAACCACCATAAGGATGAACGTGTACCCCTTAGATGCTGGCAATTCTACCAGAAAGTCGATGGAGATATGGGACCATGGTCGGTCGCCATTAGGGACAGGCTGGAGCAAGCCTACAGGGAGATGCCTGGGTGTCTTGGCACGGGCACAGGCTGCAGTAAATGCGGAGCAATCAGCCCTAAGGGACGGCCACCAAAATAACTGGGACATGGACCAATACAGCTGATCCCGTCCGATGTGCCCAGCCGCCTTAGATGAGTGGTAGGTCTCTAATAGACGGGTACGGAATGGCTTATCAACAAAACACTTGCCTACTGGGGTTTCAGGAGGAGCCCTAGCCTGAGAGGCCAAAATTTCTTCCCCAAGTGGCGAAGTGATACTAGTGCGAATAGTGGCCAGAATACGATCTGGCTGAATGATCGGTACTGGCTCCTCCTCCTTCTCAGTGTCTGAGACAAACTGTCTGGACAAGGTGTCTGCCCTGACATTCTTAGAACCCGGCAGGTAGGAAACCACAAAATTGAACCTGGACAAAAAGAGCGCCCATCTGGCCTGACGTGAGGAGAGTCTCTTGGCCTCTGAAAGATATGTCAAGTTCTTGTGGTCTGTCAGAATTAGTACTGGTGTCTTAGTGCCTTCCAAAAGGTGGCGCCACTCCTTCAGTGCCAGAATGATAGCCAAGAGTTCCCTGTCACCAATCTCATAATGGCTCTGGGCGCTGGACAGTTTTTTTGAGAAGAACCCACAGGGTCTCAATATGCCACCTTCCACCGGGCGTTGGGAGAGTACTGCCCCAACCCCAACCTCAGAGGCATCAACTTCTAGGGTAAATGGCAGGGCTGGGTTAGAGTGGGACAGCACTGGAGCAGAAGCAAATGCAGATTTCAGTGCCTCAAATGCGTTCTCAGCTGCCTCAGACCACTGAGAAGGAGTGGCACCCTTATGAGTTAAGTCAGACAAGGGTTTCACAATAGTGGAGAAGTTCTGAATAAATTTCCTATAATAGTTGGCAAAGCCCAGAAAGCGCTGAATAGCCTTTAGTCCCTTGGGGCGAGGCCACTGTAGTACTGCTGCCAACTTCTCCTGGTCCATAGCAATGCCATCTACAGAAATCACGAATCCCAGGAAGGGTACCTGGGTCCTGTGAAATTCGCACTTCTCAATTTTACAAAACAATTTATTTTTACGTAGTCTAGTCAAGACCTCAGAGACATCCCTGATGTGTTGGGTAAGGTTATTAGACTGAATTAATATGTCATCAAGATATACCACAACACAGGACTGTAGCATGTCCCGAAGGATGTCATTGATAAATTCTTGAAATACCGCAGGAGCATTACATAGTCCGAATGGCATTTCCAGATATTCATAGTGCCCTGATCTGGTATTAAATGCCGTTTTCCACTCATCTCCAGCTTTAATTCTGATCAGGTTATATGCAGCCCGGAGATCGAATTTAGTAAAGATGGAGCTCCTTTAACCTGTCAAATAATTCGGTAATGAGTGGAATGGGGTAGGCACTTCTAGACATTAATTTATTTAAACCCCTGTAATCGATACAAGGTCTGAGCTCGCCATTTTTCTTCTTAATGAAGAAGAACCCGGCATCCGCCGGTGAAGTGGACTTGCGGATAATTCCCCTCTTGAGGGCATCTCCAGTATATTCCTCCATTGCCCTATTCTCCTCCACAGACAGCGGATAAGTGCGACCCCTAGGAGGCACCACTCCCGGGGGCAAATCAATGGCACAAACATAAGGTCTGTGCTGAGGCAGAGCGCCAGCCTCCCCCTTACTGAATACGTCACTGAATTCTTGGTATTCAGCTGGCACGGAGGGAGAGGTACACAACAACCTAACAGGGTGTGAGAGGCAATTATCCGCACAGTACTCCGACCAGGACAGTATTTCACATTTTTGCCAGTCAAACTGGGGGTTGTGTAATGATAACCATGGAAACCCCAGGATGATTGCATGGTGAGGAGAATTAATTTTTTGAAAACGCACCTCCTCCTTGTGGAGAGCCCCAATCGCCATGGCAATAGGAATTGTTTCCATAGTGATAAATGCTGGTTCTAACGGCCTGCCATCGATGGCCTCAATAGCTAGAGGGGACTCCCTTTTGACTATCGAAATTCTGTGTAACTCAGCAAAGGAGCGATCCATGAAATAGCCAGCTGCACCGGAATCTACCAGAGCCAAAACCGATACAGGAGAGTTTGCCCATGTAACTACCACCTGAATGGTGGGTCTCAGTGTATTGGAAACCGGGGACTCTTGTATACCACCTAGGGCCTGTCCCCCAAGGTACCCTAGGTGCGTTCGTTTCCCGGCCGTACCGGGCAATTTCGTAATTGGTGCCCAGCTCTCCCACAGTATAGGCTTAGGCCCATTCTTTTACGGTGTGCCCTCTCCTCCTTTGTTAGTCTGGTGAACCCGAGCTGCATTGGTTCACCAGTATCAGCTGTAAGTTCAGGAGGACAGGGTGGCGAGGGTGGGTTCAAAAGACTGCCGTGCCCACAGCTCCTCGATTTCGCCCTCTTAGCCATCCGTCTCTCGCGAATGCGGGAGTCAATGAGCATAACATAATCGCTGTACTCATTCAGATCACTAGGCAAGTCTCTGGCAGCAATTTCATCCTTTATGGAGTCTGATAGGCCCTGTGCAAACGCTGCAACTAGCGCCTCGTTATTCCAGCCCACCTCTGCTGCCAAGGTTCGAAATTCAATAGCGTAATCACCCAGGGTACGGTCGCCCTGTTGCATCTCCAGCAACCTCTTGGCAGCAGAGGCGGTTCTGCCAGGTATCTCGAACACTCTGCGGAACTGTCTTATGAACTCTTTAAAGTTCAGGGTACAGGGTTTGGCATTCTCCCACAAAGGATACGCCCAAGATAATGCCTTGCCAGTTAATAGGGAAATCATGAAGCCAACCTTACTTCTGTCGTTAGGAAATGCCTGAGGCGTGAGTTCAAAGAATATCTCCAACTGGTTGACAAAGCCTCGGCATTGGTTAGGCTCGCCATCATATCTTAACGGTAACGGCGCCGCCGCCGTGAACCTTCTGGTCTGTGTAAAGGAACTACAGGCAGGTTCTCCGGTGTCGAGACTGGGGTGACCACCGGATTCTGATTAGGTTTGTCTAAGTGTACCGTACGCTCAAGTAAGGTCTGCAAGGCCAGTGCCAACTGGTCGAGGTGCTGCTCGTGAACATCCATTCGCCGATGGATATTCTGTGTGCCAGTATCTCCCTTACTGTCTGAGGTCATGGCCCTTTCGTACTGTTACGGTTTTCAGACACTTCAGACAGAGGGTATGGTAAAACGCAGTTTTATTAAATAAATTAATGAACAATATCGCCCTCTACAGGCACACAGGGTAAACAAGTACAAGTGTTTAGGCCCTTACAGGCCAGTATACTGAGAACAAACAGAGTAGAATATATATACAAGAAATAATGTACTAGGACTGGCAACCCAGACAGGGACACAAAATAGTTAACTCAGTCCTAGTCAGTCTTTGTTGTGGTGTAGGCACGCCCAAGGTGTAACTGATGCTTGTATAAGTATGAGGAGTCAATACCAAGTCTGTAGGAGAGCACTCGACTTGCACGGAAGAACTGACCCAGAACGCTAGAGCAATAATGGATAGCCCCCACGGGCGTAACAAGTGCCACCAGTATTTGGGAATTGTGAGTCGTTAGCCCCCACGGGCATAAACCGGAGACTACAAGCTGCAAGAGCAAGGCGCGTTAGCCCCCATGGGCATACAACGGTGACTGCAAGCTGCAAGTGTAAGGATCAAGCCCCCTCGGGCATAAACAGAAGCCAGTAGCTAGTGCCAGGTAGCCCTCACGGGCGTAACTACTACACCAGTGCAAGTGCGTGGGCAAGATGACCACCGGTACGGTGCCGGAACAACTACCCTGCATAGATGGACTATGAGCCGTTGTCTCTCAGGCCCAAGCGGCCGGCTCAGCAGTAGTAGCGTAGCACTGAACGGGTTAACTAAGCACTTGGTAGGAGGTGAGGCACAGCAAGGAATCAGCTCAACAATCGGAATCGCCCTGATAATATCGCTCTGCAAGCTTAAAGAGACTCAGCAGTGGTATAGCTCAGTAGCGTTTGACAGTGGACAGTGACTCAAGGGTTAAGGTCAGTCTCGAGCACAAGGGCGACTCCAGGAGTAAGAATATCGCCCAGTATTCAGCAGCAGGAACGCAGATAGACTGGAACCGGGAACTGTGGAGCCAGGCCAGGTCGGATACCAGAGCGGGTTCGTAGACAAGCCGGATCAGCAACAGGCAGGAACGTCAGCCAGGCCGGGTCGGATACCAGAGTGGGTTCGTAGAAAAGCCGGATCAGCAACAGGCAGGAACACAGAAGGGTCTCAAGCAGGCCAAGTCGGTACACGGAAATCAGGAATGCAGAGAACAGCAGCAAGGCTCAGGAACACCACGAAAGGGCACCAGACTGGTGCCAGCGGCCAGTATATAAAGGGTAACCAGGGGCGGGCCCACATAGCTCAGCCAATCAGGGAGCAGCACAGCAAAGTGTGACACACAGGATCACGGGGACCGTGATAAGATTGTACCCAAGAGCAAAGTCTGCCCAGTGTTCTAAAAACCCCAAACCCTCCTTCCTACACCATTGGTTGAGCCATGCATTAAGCTCCCTGAGCTCCCTCTGCCTACCTGCACTGGCGCATGGCACAGGTAGTATTTCAGAAAATATTACCTTAGAGGTCCTTGCCTTGAGCTTGCACCCTAAATCCCTGAAATCATTCTTTAGGGACCTCCATCTTCCTCCTACTTTGTCATTGGTTCCAATATGTACCAAGACAGCTGGATCACTTCCAGCCCCTCCCAACAATCTGAGCACCCGGGAGACAGCATACTGTTCGGCATTCACGTTCCTGGCGGCAGATTACCCTATCTACCCTCCTAATAATAGAGTCCCCTATTACCACCACCTGCCTTGGTTTCTGCCTGCTCTGCATCCCATCTAGCCTGGAAGGAGGACTGTTCCCCTGGCTTCTAGAGGAATCAGCCCTCTCCAGTGTTGCCAATTCTGAGCAATTCTCATCAACATCTTCACACAATCTCGCAAATCTGTTGGACTGAGTCAACTCAGAACTGGCCTTCCTCTTCCTCTGCCCACTACCTCCCCTCCTTACTGTTACCCAGCTGCCTACCTGTCGCTCCTCATCTACAACTCCACCCTCTTCACCACTAACCCCACATACTACCTGCTCTGTGAGTTCTAACCTCCTTTCCAGGTTTCCAATAACTTTCATCATACCTAAAATAACCACCCTCCCCCACACAGAGCAAAGTCAATGTAAGTAACAATCTCTTGAACCACCGTCTGGAACCTTTTAATATAAAGATATCCTATTTTACATTCCACACCTGTAGGCTCATAGACAGAATTTAATCTCTTAAATTGCCCACCTGTACACTGATTCTGTTTTAGGGGTAGGGTGTGTAACCTTGGATGTAAAATAGGCTTATACTGAGACATGAATGACATGACACCCATATGTTTTAAAATTTAGAGTACTATGAAGCATAATTTAGCTAAGGCGTTTGCAGAGATCATTCGTACAATTAATTACATCTTGCAGTCACTCTGCAGACCTCATGTAACACTCATTAGTCCTTTAGCTTTATAACTGGCTGCATTGTTTGAGTTCCCACTCACATCTCTCTCAGGCTTCTGCACCACCAAAACTGCTTCATCCACAACATCTGTCAGTCACTTCCACACCGGATTCACTTCTTCACTCAGAGGTCAGGACTGGGCTGCTTTCAAGCTGCAGGCTCTCTCCTCTATTAGCCCAGGATATCTGTGTTAGGGACCAAGAACCAGACAGACACAAAAATGTAAAAATGCAGGGAGGAGCTACCACTGTACTGAACAGACGTGCTAGTGAAGATCCTAGGCCTGACATGTCTATTTAGCTATTCATTTTTACTTTTTCTGGGATTTTCTTATGGAATCTACTGTCTATTTGTCTTATCCTGGACTGGTGTGATAATATAAGAAAACTGCATTTTATTTGTCTATTTACAAGATGGATGTTACGGAGTGTTTGCCCTCGCTTTTCCCTCCATGGCATTCTTCCCTGCCCAAACGCTGCCTCTACTGAAGGATACAGGGAGCAGTGAACTACTGAATCTTGACCCGGATTTTTTATCTACACTCTCAGCTACCCGTTTCTTCTCCTCGTTACCTCACGACTGGAAATCGCTTTCATCTCCTGACTAGGGAGGAGCTCGGGGCCTTGGTGGCAGATATTAGAGGAGCTGTGCGTGAGGGAGTTGTTGAAGTGCGCACCAACTTGGAGACGCTAAGCCAAAGTCCGTTGCCGCTGCAATCTGCTCAGGACATCATGGAACAACATCAGGCATCTCTAGAGGTGGACTCATACAATCGTGAGGATTCCTTGGTTGGCCTTGAGGAGTCTTTAGGGAGCCTCCGTATTGAACAGTAGGGGTGTTGCTCTACTGGTATCGACCTACCTGGCATTATTCCTGAGAAGACTGTGAAGCCCACTATGGAACTGTTGCAATGGGAAGCTTTGGGGATATCGGTGGAGTGTGCCTTCTTGCTGTCTGGCTTGGGTACTACAGAGTCCGGAAGGGGAACTTCCCCATGGGACCTGGGAATTTTTCTGCTACTGCAAGGTTTCATCGATGCAATACTATGTTCTGCTAGAACTTTGTATAAGATTGTCACGGTTTATTATGACTCTCAGACACAAGTTTTAGGTAAAAAAAATCAATTTTATTGAAATAATAAATGATAACTTAGGATGGCAATAACATACATATATATATATGCAGAATATAGCACAGACAGAAGGCAGACTCTACCGGTCCTGTCAAAATACCGGACAGGACAGTCTTTAGGCTCTACCGGCCTTGCCAATACCGGGTAAGGCAACCTGCAGATGGAATAGCATAACGGTTTTACCGACCTTACCAAATTACCGGGCAAGGCAGCCTCAATAGATACACAATGTAGGCTCTACCGGCCCTGCCAATACCGGGTAAGGCAACCTCAGATGGAATGTGGTAAAAGGTTCTACCGGCCTTACCAATACCGGGCAGGGCAGCCCAGAGATAATAGCAGCAGTCAGATGGAACTGGCAAATTAGCAGAATCGTTAAGCAGCAAGGCTTTGGAGCAAACCAGCGTCCGCACGCTGGAAACAACACAGCTTAGTATAGCTGATAGGCTTTGGAGCAAACCAGTGACCGCACACTGGTGTAACAAGCGAGTTTGTATAGCCGCAAGGCTTAGGAGCAAACCAGCATCCGCACGCTGGGACCAACACAGATTTGTATAGCTGAAAGGCTTTGGAGCCAACCAGTGACCGCACACTGGTGTAACAAGTGAGTTTGTATAGCCGCAAGGCTTAGGAGCAAACCAGCGTCCGCACGCTGGGACCAACACAGAATTGTATAGCTGATAGGCTTTGGAGCAAACCAGTGACCGCACACTGGTGTAACAAGCGAGTTTGTATAGCCGCAAGGCTTAGGAGCAAACCAGCGTCCGCACGCTGGGACCAACACAGATTTGTATAGCTGATAGGCTTTGGAGCAAACCAGTGACCGCACACTGGTGTCACAAGCGAGTTTGTATAGCCGCAAGGCTTAGGAGCAAACCAGCGTCCGCACGCTGGGACCAACACAGATTTGTATAGCTGAAAGGCTTTGGAGCAAACCAGTGACCGCACACTGGTGTAACAAGTGAGTTTGTATAGCCGCAAGGCTTAGGAGCAAACCAGCGTCCGCACGCTGGGACCAACACAGATTTGTATAGCTGATAGGCTTTGGAGCAAACCAGTGACCGCACACTGGTGTAACAAGCGAGTTAGTATAGCCGCAAGGCTTGGGAGCAAACCAGCGTCCGCACGCTGGGACCAACACGGAATAGTAGCAATGTCACCAACGCGACCAGGCAGAAGGTCGCCAGGATACTGAAGACAGGTGATGAGATGACAGGAACCAGCAACGATCAGTCAGGTCAGAAAACAGCAGAGAAGTTCAGCAGGAACTGCAACACCAGAGACTAGGCCGGAACCAGGACTGGAAGTACTTCAGCATGCAGGAAACACTGGAACAGTAGAGATCAGGAACTCAGGAACACATGAGATCAGGAACTCAGGAACACTGGAACAGAGGCCCAGCTATCACTAGCATAGTGATAGCAAGAAGGTCAGAAACAACACGAAAGGGCACTCAAAGGGTGCCCAATCCAGGTTTAAATAGTCAATAAGAGGCGGGCTATCTGCAGACAGCCAATAGAAGCCCCCTACTGGTGACAGACAAGTAACTGCAGCAAATCACGGGCACCGTGATAGTACCCCCCTTTCAAAGACCCCCTCTCCTAGAATAGGGTTTAGGTTTCTGCGGGTAATTGGCATGAAAGGCCCTAGTTAACCTAGGTGCATGAAGGTCCGTACTATCCACCCATGACCGATCCTCAGGACCATACCCTTTCCAATGTACCAGGTACTGTACCCTTCCTCTAAGCCTACGGGAATCAATAATGCTCTGAACCTCGTACTCCTCCTGGCCCTCGACCTCAACAGGTCCTGGCACCACAGGTGTGGTAGTATAGCGATTGCAAACCAGAGGCTTAAGAAGGGACACATGGAACACATTATGGATACGCATGGATGCAGGTAGGTCTAGTGCATAGGAGACAGGGTTAATTTTGCGAATAACTCTGTATGGACCAATAAACCGAGGAGCCAACTTATTAGACGGAACCTGCAGCTTGAGATTTCTGGAGGAAAGCCATACTCTATCCCCAACCTGAAAGGAAACCGCTGGAAGCCTTCTGCGATTAGCATGGCGCTGATGACGCTGAAATGACTGACCAAGTGCCCTCTGAACTTGTGCCCATGTGGAACGGAGTTGCTCGATATGCTCATCCAGAGCTGGAATCTGTTGCGTCTGAAATGAGTCTGGAAGCAAACAGGGCTGGAACCCATAATTAATCAGAAACGGAGAGCTCCCAGATGAAGAATTGACCGCACAGTTCCTGGCGAACTCTGCCCAAGGCAACAAGTCGGACCAATTATCATGATGGTCAGTAACGAAACAACGGAGAAATTGTTCCAAGCCCTGATTAGCTCGTTCAGCGGCTCCATTGGTCTGGGGATGGTAGGCAGAGGAGAAGGACAGCTGTATGCCCATCTGTTGGCAAAATGCCCTCCAAAATCTAGACACAAACTGGCTCCCCCTGTCAGACACCAGTACCCTAGGCACTCCATGCAACCGGAATACTTCTCTGGCGAACACCATTGCCAATTCCTTCGCTGAAGGAAGACCACGGAGGGGCACGAAATGAGCCATTTTAGAAAACCTGTCCACCACCATGAATATAAAGGAGTACCCCTTTGACATAGGCAACTCTCCCATAAAATCAATGGAAACATGAGACCAGGGGCGTTCGCCATTAGGCACCGGTTGAAGCAAGCCCACAGGGAGATGTCTCGGGGTCTTAGCGCGGGCGCAGGTGGCACAGGCATTCGTAAATTCGGCACAATCGTTTCTCATGGAAGGCCACCAAAATAACTGAGAAAGGGACCATAACAATTGGTCTCTACCAATATGTCCCGCAGCCTTAGAGGAATGGTAGGTTTCGAGCAGCCTAGTACGAAATGATTCAGCGACAAAACATTTGCCCACTGGGGTTTCATGGGGAGCGGACCCCTGAGAGGCCAGGATCTCCTCCCCTAGAGGAGAAGTGATACTCGTGCGTATAGTAGCCAGTATTCTATCAGGTTGGATGATAGGAGCTGGTGCTTCCACTCTGTCACTGTCGGCCTCAAATTGTCTTGACAGTGCATCAGCCCTGATATTTTTTGACCCTGGCAAATATGATACAATGAAATTAAATCGAGACAGGAACAGTGCCCACCTGGCCTGACGAGAGGACAATCTCTTGGCCTCCGAGAGATAGGTCAGATTCTTATGATCTGTCAGGATTAAGACAGGATTCTTAGTACCTTCAAGCAAATGACGCCATTCCTTAAGAGCAAGGATAATGGCCAATAATTCTCTGTCACCTATCTCATAGTGGCTTTGAGTGACAGTCAACTTTTTAGAGAAAAACCCACAAGGTCTGAGAGTTCCACCTTTCTCGTGTCGCTGCGAAAGTACTGCCCCGACCCCAATATCTGAGGCATCAACCTCTAACGTAAATGGAAGTAAAGGATTGGGGTGGGATAACACAGGAGCCGCAGCAAATGCCAGCTTCAAATTCTCAAAGGCTTTCTCAGCAGATACCGGCCAACAAGAAGGATTAGCACCCTTGTGCGTAAGATCGGACAGAGGTTTGACAATGGAAGAAAAGTTCTTAATAAACCTCCTATAATAATTAGCGAAACCCAGGAAACGCTGTATGGCTTTAAGACCCTTGGGTTTTGGCCATTGTAGGACAGCTGACAACTTTTCTTTGTCCATGGCAATGCCATCATTGCCAATTATGAACCCCAAGAATGGCACACTGGTTCTATGAAACTCACATTTTTCCATTTTACAAAATAATTTGTTCTCACGGAGTCGTAGCAATACTGCGGATACATCTTTGATGTGCTGTGCCATGTTTTGGGAGTAAATCAGTATATCGTCGAGGTACACCACAACACATGTCTGTAACATATCTCTCAGAACATCATTTATCAGTTCCTGGAAAACTGCGGGTGCATTACACAGCCCAAAAGGCATTACTAGATACTCGTAGTGCCCAGCTCGAGTATTAAAGGCAGTTTTCCACTCATCACCTGCTCGAATGCGAACCAGATTGTAAGCGGCCCGTAGGTCCAACTTGGTAAATATCGAAGCGCCCTTAAGCCTGTCAAAAAGCTCGGTGATGAGTGGTATTGGGTATGCGTTTTTTGCCATTAGTTTATTCAAGCCCCGGTAGTCAATGCATGGTCTTAATTCGCCATTTTTCTTTTTTACAAAAAAGAACCCAGCCCCAGCTGGAGAGGTAGATTTACGTATGATCCCTCTAGCAAGGGCATCAGAAATGTAATCCTCCATAGCCTTATTTTCATCACAAGATAATGGATAAGTGCGTCCTTTCGGAGGTACTGCACCAGGCTGCAATTCAATGCAACAATCATAAGGTCTATGCTGGGGTAGCATACTAGCCTCTCCTTTGCTAAAAACATCGCCAAACTGTTGGTACACATCCGGCATAGCAGAGGAGGTGCACATGACCTTAATAGGCTGGATGACGCACTTGTCCATACAAAACTGGGACCAAGCAGCAATTTCACACTTTTTCCAATCGAATTGTGGGTTATGTAACTGTAACCACGGAAATCCCAATATCACCGCATGGTGCGGGGAATTAATCAGTTGAAACTGCTGCTCTTCTCTGTGAAGTGCCCCAATAGTCATAGACAATGGCATAGTTTCAAATATAACCTGAGGCGGTTCTAAGGGTCTACCATCAATCGCTTCAATAGTCAAGGGGTTTTCTCTTTCAATGCGTGGAACTCCGTGCAATTCAGCAAAGGTATTATCCATAAAATACCCTGCTGCACCGGAGTCAACCAAGGCCAAAACCTCCACAGAGCGTTGTGCCCAAGACAATACCACCTGTATGGTGGGTTTCATTATGCCCGACACTGGGGACGATTGTACACCACCTAGGGCCTGTCCCCCAAGATACCCTAGGTGTGTGCGTTTCCCGGACGTACCGGACAGGAATTTAGCAAGTGCCCTTTTTTACCGCAGTATAAACATAACCCTTGTTTTTTGCGATATAGTCTCTCTGCCTTGGATAGTCTAGTGAAGCCTATTTCCATAGGTTCACTTGTTTCCCGTACTGGTTCACTAGACTTCAATGCCAAGGGAGGGATGGGTGGGCAAAACATGCTACTAGGCTCATTATTTTTTGACCGTAACTTACGATCTCTGGCAATTGATCTCTCACGTATTCTGGAGTCAATTATCATAACATACTCAATGTAATCATCTAGATCAATAGGTAGATCTTTAGCAGCGATTTCGTCTTTAATGTGGTCATTCAGGCCTTGAGAGAAGGCTGCCAATAATGCCTCGTTATTCCAACCTACCTCTGCTGCCAATGTGCGGAATTCGATGGCATAGTCGCCCACTGTACGCCTGCCCTGTTGTATCTCCATAAGGCGTTTGGCAGCAGAGGTGGTTCTACCAGGAGGCTCAAACACTCTTCGAAAGGAACGCACAAATTCACTAAAGTTCTTAGTACAAGGTTTAGCATTCTCCCACAAGGGGTTAGCCCAGGCCAATGCTCTGCCAGTGAGCAGTGATATCGTGAACCCCACTTTACTACGATCATTAGGAAATGCGTGTGCCGTCAATTCCATAAAGATTTCGAGTTGATTGATGAACCCTCTGCAGAGACTAGGGTCACCATCATATCTTAGCGGCAAGGGTGCAGAAGCCGTTAACCCTTTAACAGTACCCCCTAGGGGTCTGGTATCACTTTCCGGTGTCTGACTTGGCGAGACCACCGGGCTAGAGCTAGATTGGTCAGCAGGTACCGTGCGTTCAAGGATCGTTTGAATTGCAACTGCCAACTGATCCAAACGTTGCTCGAGCACATCCATCCTCCAATGGATATTCTGTGCGTTACCTTGACCCTTGCTGTCTGAGGTCATGGCCCTTTCGTACTGTCACGGTTTATTATGACTCTCAGACACAAGTTTTAGGTAAAAAAAATCAATTTTATTGAAATAATAAATGATAACTTAGGATGGCAATAACATACATATATATATATGCAGAATATAGCACAGACAGAAGGCAGACTCTACCGGTCCTGTCAAAATACCGGACAGGACAGTCTTTAGGCTCTACCGGCCTTGCCAATACCGGGTAAGGCAACCTGCAGATGGAATAGCATAACGGTTTTACCGACCTTACCAAATTACCGGGCAAGGCAGCCTCAATAGATACACAATGTAGGCTCTACCGGCCCTGCCAATACCGGGTAAGGCAACCTCAGATGGAATGTGGTAAAAGGTTCTACCGGCCTTACCAATACCGGGCAGGGCAGCCCAGAGATAATAGCAGCAGTCAGATGGAACTGGCAAATTAGCAGAATCGTTAAGCAGCAAGGCTTTGGAGCAAACCAGCGTCCGCACGCTGGAAACAACACAGCTTAGTATAGCTGATAGGCTTTGGAGCAAACCAGTGACCGCACACTGGTGTAACAAGCGAGTTTGTATAGCCGCAAGGCTTAGGAGCAAACCAGCATCCGCACGCTGGGACCAACACAGATTTGTATAGCTGAAAGGCTTTGGAGCCAACCAGTGACCGCACACTGGTGTAACAAGTGAGTTTGTATAGCCGCAAGGCTTAGGAGCAAACCAGCGTCCGCACGCTGGGACCAACACAGAATTGTATAGCTGATAGGCTTTGGAGCAAACCAGTGACCGCACACTGGTGTAACAAGCGAGTTTGTATAGCCGCAAGGCTTAGGAGCAAACCAGCGTCCGCACGCTGGGACCAACACAGATTTGTATAGCTGATAGGCTTTGGAGCAAACCAGTGACCGCACACTGGTGTCACAAGCGAGTTTGTATAGCCGCAAGGCTTAGGAGCAAACCAGCGTCCGCACGCTGGGACCAACACAGATTTGTATAGCTGAAAGGCTTTGGAGCAAACCAGTGACCGCACACTGGTGTAACAAGTGAGTTTGTATAGCCGCAAGGCTTAGGAGCAAACCAGCGTCCGCACGCTGGGACCAACACAGATTTGTATAGCTGATAGGCTTTGGAGCAAACCAGTGACCGCACACTGGTGTAACAAGCGAGTTAGTATAGCCGCAAGGCTTGGGAGCAAACCAGCGTCCGCACGCTGGGACCAACACGGAATAGTAGCAATGTCACCAACGCGACCAGGCAGAAGGTCGCCAGGATACTGAAGACAGGTGATGAGATGACAGGAACCAGCAACGATCAGTCAGGTCAGAAAACAGCAGAGAAGTTCAGCAGGAACTGCAACACCAGAGACTAGGCCGGAACCAGGACTGGAAGTACTTCAGCATGCAGGAAACACTGGAACAGTAGAGATCAGGAACTCAGGAACACATGAGATCAGGAACTCAGGAACACTGGAACAGAGGCCCAGCTATCACTAGCATAGTGATAGCAAGAAGGTCAGAAACAACACGAAAGGGCACTCAAAGGGTGCCCAATCCAGGTTTAAATAGTCAATAAGAGGCGGGCTATCTGCAGACAGCCAATAGAAGCCCCCTACTGGTGACAGACAAGTAACTGCAGCAAATCACGGGCACCGTGATAAAGATCCTGATTAGCACCTTGCTGGAGTACGACAGAACAGTTACGCCCTTGAGAGATGCAGTGCCTTCTCATGTGCCAGCTACATACCTTGGAGCGACATGGGAGTCCCCCTTCTTGGGCCCAGGAGGGTTGACACTGGCCAGCTACAGGATTATGCCATAACTGGGGTTTCTGCATGTTTTATGTGTATATTGCTGTTGTGTGCACTGTTGTATGGATCTTCATCTTACCCAGGGGAATCTGTTCTCTCATGATAACAATGTCACCAACCTTTCGTTGGTTTTAGCTCTGTATTCCTAGATAGGCTCAACTTGTGATGTACCAAACAAAACAAACAATGCACAAGATAACAACTGTAGACAATATGTTACAAAATAAGTCATTAGAAATGACTTAACTCAAGTCCTTTTGAATGTAGCTTCTTCTAGTGGTGCAGCTTCTTAGTGTGCCCAGTACACACTCCACGGAATCAATCCAACACAAAGTATCTAGAAAAATAGAAGCGCAAAGCCAATCTAAAAGTAGCATTTGTACACACTGTATGGACAGCCTCCAAATATAGCTACCTACAGGAGAAACAAAAATATGAGACTTTAAAGGAGACAATCTGTTTTCTAGTAACGGTATTTCTAATCAGTGGAGCACAAGTTCCCAACGACGTATAAGGAGAGGTTCCTCACCAAAATACCCCTGTCTCCTCCTCCTTTAAGGAAACCTAAAAAGGAGCATATGCCTCCTCTAAGAGCAACACCGGTACAATGTAAGCCCCTTCAGAACAACAATGAAGCTACTCACCAGATGAAACTGATATATACTTCATTAATAGTACTTTGAAGTAAGATGGACTTACAAAACGCGTAGGGAAAGGCATTTTTATCCTGTTCAAAATAAAGTTTATACCACTCATCGTGGATTGTGGAGTGATTTCTGAGAGGTTCTATATATCTTTCATCCGGTGAGTTGCTTCATAGTTGTTCTGAAGGGGCTTACATTGTAGCGGTGTTGCTCTTAGAGGAGGCATATGTTCCTTTTTAGGCTTCCTTAAAGGTGAAGGAGACGGGGGATTTTGGTGAGGAATCTCTCCTTATACTTCGTTGGGAACTTGTGCCCCACTGATTAGAAATACCGTTACTAGAAAACAGATTGTCTCCTTGAAGGTCTTATATTTTCGTTTTTCCTGTGAGTACCTATATTTGGGGGCTGTCCATACAGTGTGACAAACGCTACTTTTAGATTGGCTTTATCAACTTGTAATGTTACAATGTTCATATGTTGAACTGCGGGACCCATAGTAGTACAGATTTTGGTGCTCTCTGGGGCCTTCAGCTATTTCAGTCCCGATTGTTTTAGGTTCTGCTTTTAGTTTTTTGCCACTTCTTGTGGGTCAGATATTGCCACAGACTACGTTATCTAGGATTTAAGATATGCCATTTTAGTTTAATTTTCTTTGGCTTCACACACATAGATGGTTACTATATGCTTCTTCCAGAGCTGTAGTTGTTTAGCTGAATGTTTGGTACTGGCCATGTTACTATTATCAGATGTTACATTTACCCTTCCCCGGACCTCCGGCAACACATGCCAAGTCACACAAGGGACAGGACGTTTCTGGTCTGTTTTCTCTGTCCACGTATATTTTCTTTCCTTTTTCTCTTTTCTTTTTCCTTTCTTCTCTTTCCCTTCTCCCTCTTCTCTCCCCTTCTGTATGTGGACCCTTTTCTTATGTATTCTACTCGGCTTCTCTTTGCTGCTACAGATAGATATTTTTGCCACTTTCCTGGCTTATCACCTTTATTAAGCTGATATTTTATATTTCCTGTTTGGCTTGTTGGCTAATTGTTTGTGTAGTGCTTGGTCGTAGACTTTTTACTGACCATAATCATATTCTTGAGAGTTTTTCTCTATGATGTTGGCTCATTTATCTCCCATGGGCCTAGGGCCACACTGCTGTGCATTCTCTTTATCATCCATCTCTTCTGCCTTCTTTTTACTTTCCCGTTGCTTACAAGCGATACTATGCTTCTAATGCTTCCTGATACTCTTCTGTTTTATTGGACATGCTGATGTGTTATCTTCTGTAAAAGTACCTGTTGACTTCTATGCTTACTGGTCATCCTACGATCTAACGAATAGGCTATTAATAAACCGTATTAGCTGCCCAAGCTACCTTAATAGAATATGATTTTCTGTTTTACATGATGTTTAGAAATATGTCTGTCAGCTTTTTCACATGCTTTTTCTCTGATTCTCCTTTGTATGTGACCTTAATCTTTCAATAAAGCTTTAAAAAAAATGTAAAAATGCAAAACACCTTTACTGAATTAACATAAGCAAACAAAGCAAAATTGTGATCCAGAAGCATAAACCAAAAGACAAGCTGGGGTCAGGAACCAAGACAGGTACTCAGCCAAGCCGGGGTCAGGAATACGGAGATCAGCGATGTCAGGAACAAGGCCCGGAGTTCGGAACCAGAAGGGATGTCAGAGGAAGCCAGGTCATGTACAGATCATCAGCAACTCAGGATATGCGCTTGCAGCCAGATTCAGACACAAGGGCAATCAGGCAGTGAGCCAAGCTGCTTTAAATACCCTAGGAGGGTTGTCTGATAGCAGTCAGGTGAGCAATCACAGAGAGGTCAGCTGATTCAGCCAGACTCCGAACAAGGGAGGCAGTAGCAATGGATAGCAGAGCTCTAGATTAGCTCAGACAGCAGAATCAAGCAGCAGAGTAACAGCAACTCAGTGTTAGGGACCAGGAACCAGACAGGACACAAAAAGGTAAAATGCAATACACCTTTATTAGTGCAACAAAAACAGAAGTATGATCCAAGAACATAAACCAAAAGACACCAGGGTCAGGAACCAAGACAGGTATTCATCCGAGCCTCAGTCAGGAAACCAGAAGTCTGTGATGTCAGGAACAAGCCAAGAGTCAGCAGCACAGAAGTCAGCGAAGTCTGAAACAAGCCAAGGGTCTGGAGCACAGTAGTCAGCGAAGTCTGGAACAAGCACACAGGAGTGCAGGAAAATCCACAGCAGCCAGCAGCAACAGGTCAGTAAACAAACTCAAGGACAATGGACAAAGTGAACCAAGCTGCTATAAATACCCTGAGAGGGTTGGATGATAAATCTGGTGAGTAATCAGAGAGGTCAACTGATTCAGCCTGAGCCAGAAAGTCAGAAGACAGCAGCAGTGGATAGAAGAGCACTAGATTAGCTCAGACAGCAGAATCAATAGGCAGAATGGGAGCAGCTCAGCTATACCTTGACAGTACCCCCCCTCAATGACCCCCCCCCCGCAGGGCAGGACCAGGTTTATGGGGAAAGCGTGCATAGAAATCACGCAGGAGGGCAGGGGACATGCACGTCTGCAGCTGGAACCCATGAGAGTTCTTCTGGACCATAACCCTTCCAATGGACCAAATATTGAAGACTCCATCGGAACCTATGAGAGTCAACTATGGATTGGACCTCGTACTTCTCATGGCCGTCAACGGGCACCAAATGAGGTTGGAGTGACCGTAGTGAAATGATTACATACCAGAGGTTTCAGCAGCGAGACATGGAACACATTGTGCATCCGCATATTGGGAGGAAGGCCACAGGGTTCACACGTCGGAGGATACGGAAAGGCCCCACAAAACAGGGAGCCAGTTTCTGAGAGGGCACCAGACCCTCTCCCCAACCTGGTAGGAGTGTGCGGGTAGGCGTTTATGATTAGCCTGGCGCTGCTGGGATTTCTTATGTGCGTCGCAACAACTCTTGTACCTGCACCCATGTGGAACAGATTCGCTGTAGATGATGCTCCAATGCCGGGATCCCCTGGAGAGTGAATGAATCTGGAATCATGGAGGGTGGAGAACCAGGTAGAAGCCGAGACAGCACTGTTATGAGCAAACTCCGCCCAAGGTAGCAGGTCCAACCAATTGTTCTGATGGTCTGAGATGTAACACTACAGGAATTGCTCCAAGGCCTGATTAACCCTTTCCACTGCCCCATTCAATTGCGGGTGATAGGCCGAGGAGAAGGAAAGTTGGATACCTAGTTGCGCACAGAAGGCCCCCAGAATCTCGAGACAAGCTGGCTACCCCCGTCGGAAATTATGACTTTGGGAACCCCATGTAGCCGATAGACCTCTTTGACAAAGACCGTAGCCAACTCTTTAGGGGATGGAAGTTTTTTTGAATGGTATGCAATGAATTACCTTAGAAAATCTGTCAACGACCATCAGGATGACAGTGTGACCATTAGACAAAGGGAGATCGACTATGAAGTCCATGGCAAGGTGTGACCATGGCTTCTCCCCATTGGGTATGGGTTGGAGAAGGCCCATTGGAAGGTGACGGGATGATTTGATCTGTGCATAGACTGGACAGGCCACCAGAAGAGACTGGAAACCGACCAGGGGAGCTGGTTCTTTCTGGGATGGCCAGCTGATTTAGTATTATGGTAGGTTGCTAGCACCTTGGTACTGAGGTCAGTAGGTACAAAACAGCGCCTAGAGGGAGTCACAGCAGGTGTGTCTACTTGGGTGGCCCGTATTTTCTTCCCAGGGAGAGCTGTTATGCTGGTATATATGGTGGCCAGTACTTTGTCCTGAGGAATAATAGGACAAAAGGAGGACTCTCCTCTTTAGCGCCCAAGAACTATCTGGATAGGGCATCAGCCCGGACATTTTTAGTACCTTGCAGGTACGAGGCCACATAATTAAAACGAGACAAAAATAAGGCCCATCAGGCCTGTCTTGGAGACAAGCACTTAGCTTCAGACAAGTAGGTAAGGTTTTTATGATCAGTGAGGATTAGGACTGGCATGGAAGAGCAAATGCCTCCATTCGTTGAGAGCTAGTATTATCACCAGAAGCTCTCAATCGCCAATCTCATAATTGCACTCCGCAGGACTTAGCTTCTTCGAGAAATACCCACTCATGATCCAAGAGCATACACCAAAAGACATGCCAGGGTCAGGAACCAAGACAGGTATTCAGCCAAGCCAGAGTCAGGAAACCAGAAGTCTGCGATATCAGGAACAAGATAAGGGTCAGCAGCACCAAAGCCACTGAAGTCTGGAACAAGCCAAGGGTCTGGAGCACAGAAGTCAGCGAAGTCTGGAACAAGCAAACAGAAGTGCAGGAAAATCCACAGCAGCAACAGGTCAGCAAAGAAACACAAGGACAATGGAGAAGTGAGCCAAGCTGTATGTGTGTATCTTTATTTATATAGCGCCATACATGTACACAGCGCTTAACAGAAGTTGAAATAATACAACACAAAACGACAGAACTGGGTTAAGAGCATTAAGGTTAAGTACAATCATTACAATATTTGTGAGGGAAAGTGCAGCAAGGGAATCATACACTAGGAAAGGGACCCTGCCCCAAGGAGCTTACAATCTAAGCTGAATTCATAATGACAAACAGAGACAGTGGGATGAGGATTATAAGTGCAGGTACAAGATGTGGTGAAAGAAGTACAGAATGATTCTGCTGTGACTGTCAGTGTGCAGAAGGAGGACATTGCTATTGAGATGCTTCCCTGAGCAGGTGGCTTTTGAGGAGATGCTTGAAAGTGATGACTGGCGAATGGTGATGGGGAGGGCATTCCAGAGTCGAGGAGCAGCCAGTGAGAAAGCTTGTAGTGGAGAGATGGCTCGAGTTGTGTAGTCAGAGGACAGGAAGAACCCTTGAAAAAGACCGTAGGGGATGGGAAGGGGTGTAGCAGGAGATAAGGACAGAAATATAAGAGGGTGCTGAAGAACAGAGTGACTTACAGGAGAGGAGGAGAATCTTGTAAGAAATACAATACTTTATAGGTAGCCAATTGAGGGATTTCAGGAGGAGATGAGATGGAAGGTATCTGGGAGCAAACGTGGTGATTCTTGCGGCTGAACTGATAACAGATTGAAGTGGAGAGGGATGAGAAACAGGAAGACCGGAGAGCAGAATGTTGCAGTAGTCAAGTCTAGAGAGAACAAGTGCCTTAGCTAGTGTTTTAGCTGTTGATATGCAGAGGAACGGACATAGTTTTGCAATATTTTTTAGGAAGAAGTGACATGTTCTAGTGACAGCTTGGATATGGGGGGGGGGGAGAAGGTTAATTTAGAAAAGTACGACCCCAAGACAGCGTGCGTTGGATACTGAGTGTATAGCACAGTTTTCTATTGTGATGGAGAAGGGGGTTGGTGGATGGGTTTTAGGAGGAAACACCACCAGCTCTGCCTTAGCCATATTAAGTTTAAGGTGGCGGTGGGCCATCCATGATGAAATGGCTGAGAGACATTGAGTGACTTGAGCCTGCACAGCTGGAGTGAGGTCAGGGACAGAGAGATAGATTAGTGTGTCATCTGCACACAGATGGTAAATAAATCCAAGAGATGAGATGAAGTCACCAAGTGAGGGTGTAGAGTGAAAAAATAAGTGGGCCCAGGACTGATCCCTGAGGTACACCTACTGAGAGGTCGAGGGGAGATAAGAAAGTGTTAGAAAAAGAAACACTGAAAGTACGTTTAGAGAGATAGGAGGAAATCCATTCTAGAGGTGTGTCACGGATGCCAAGGGTATGTAGTGTGTCCAGTTGGAGTGCAATGTCAACAGTGTTGAAAGCAGCAGATAGATCTAGTAGGATTAGTATACTAAATTGTCCTTTGTCCCTTGCTGTGTATAGATCATTTGTAATTTTTGTTAGGGCTGTCTCGGTGGAATAGTTGGAACGCAAACCTGACTGTAAAGGGTCAAGAAGAGAGTTCGTATTGAGAAAAAAGATTAAGCAGGAGAATACAAGGCGTTCCAAGATCTTAGATGTAAAGGGGAGGAGTGAAACCGGACGGTAATTTGAAAGGCAGGTGGGGTCGAGTGAGGGCTTTTTGAGTATAGGTCTGACTATTGCATGTTTGAATGAGGATAGAAAAGTTCTGGTAGAGAGAGAGGAGTTAAAGATATTAGTAAGGCTGGGAGCAAGAGTACTTGCAAGAGCCTTAACAAGGTGAGAGGGCATGGGATCCGAGGGGCAGGTAGTGGGTGGAGAGGAGGATAGTAAAAGATACCTCCTCCTCTGTTGTAGGGGAGAATGAGCTGAGGGTTGCTTGGGGTGGACTAGGAATCAGAGGCATAGGAGGAGAGGATGTAGAGGGTATCGTTTGTTGGATGGACTGTACCTTGTTTTTAAAAAAGTCAGCAAAGTCCTGTGGAGTGTTGGAGAAGGAGGAGCAGTTCAAGGTTGGGGGTTTGAGAAGAGAATCGAAGATTTTAAAGAGGTCACGGGGGTTAGATTTGTGGGTAGTGATGATGTTAGAGAAGTATTTCTGTTTAGTCTGGGTAAGAGCTGTGTTAAAACAGCATAGCATGAATTTGTAATGGTGGAAGTCGGCAAACGAATGAGACTTTCACCAGAGACGTTCTGCAGCTCGACAGCAGGTGCGTAGCATGCGGATTGTTGAATTTAGCCAGGGTCTGGGATTCCTGGGGCGGGAGTGTCGACGTTGAAGGGGAGTATGCAGGTCCAAGGAGGACATTAATGTGGTGTTATATTAGTGGACCAGAGTGTCTATGTTAGTAGTAGTAGCAGTAGGGCAGAGAGAAGAGAGGGAAGTCTGCACAGTCGATGTCAGGTCTGGTAGTTTGACAAAGTGTAGGTTCCTGGTAAGGAAGGGTGATTTAGGGAGGGCAGGGGAAGGTGTGTGAGATACTGTGAAGGAGATAAGATGATGGTCAGAGAGTGGAAATGGGGAAATTTTGAAGTCAGAGACTGAGCAGTTTCTGGTGAGAACTAGATCTAACCAGTGACCATCCCTGTGAGTGCTGGCAGCAGTCCACTGTTGAAGGCCAAAGGACAAGGTCAGCGAGAGAAATCGAGAGGCACTAGATGAGGATGTATCATCAGTGTGTAGGTTGAAGTCTCCAATGAGTAATGTGGGAGTGTCTGAGGACAGAAAGACAGAGCTTTTTTAAAATTAAGAGTTTTGGTTGAACCTATACATTTTTGCTTTGCCAGACTGATCTCAAATGTAACCGTGTTGTGATCCCAAATGTTCACTTACCTTAATATTGGATACCATTTCTGTGTTATTCGTTATCACTAGGTCCAATATATTGTTATATCTTGTCGGCACTTCCACCATTTAATGCATGTATGCTCACAAACCTGCTACCCTTAGCACTCTGACAGGTCTCATTTTTCCAGTTGATATCTGGATAATTAAAATCTCCCATAATTATAGTATGCCCAAACTGGGCAGCTTTCCTCATTTGCAATAGCAGTTGGGCCTCATCATTGTCATCGATATTTGGTGGTTTGTAGCATATGCCCACCAACAACTTTTTTTTACCTTTCACACCACATTTAGTCTCGATTTCTACCCACATGGACTCCACAATTTGGCCAGTTTCCTCACTAATATCACCTCGCAAAACTGGATTTAGCTCTGTTTTCAAATATAAGCACACACTTCCCCCTTTTCTATTAATTCTGTCTCTTCTAAACAGGGAATAGCCCTCTATATTTACAGTCCAGTCATGTGTATCGTTCCACCATGTTTCTGTTATTCCAATTATGTCCAATTGCTCATTAACCGCCAGCAATTCTAGTTCTCCTATTTTATCTACCATACTTCTTGCATTTGCTAGCATACAATTAATTTTGAAGTCTTTACATATATTAATCCCTACATGCCTTTTTTCTACACCTTCATTTACTAGGAGTTCCTCCCTACTGACTAAATTTTTCCCCACCCTTTCTCCACCCCCCTGGTCATTTACTTGGACCCAGTTCCTATCTGCTCTATCTACCTCATTTTTACTATCTATACCCCCCCTTTCCTAGTTTAAAAGCTCCTCCAAGCTTCCTAGCATTCTCTCCCCTAACACAGAGGCTCCTCTACCATTTAGGTGCAATCCATCTCTTCCATATAGATTGTACCCAAGAGCAAAGTCTGCCCAGTGTTCTAAAACCCCCAAACCCTCCTTCCTACACCATTGCTTGAGCCATGCAATAAGCTCCCTGAGCTCCCTCTGCCTACCTACACTGGCGCATGGCACAGGTAGTATTTCAGAAAATATTACCTTAGAGGTCCTTGCCTTGAGCTTGCACCCTAAATCCCTGAAATCATTCTTTAGGGACCTCCATCTTCCTCCTACTTTGTCATTGGTTCCAATATGTACCAAGACAGCTGGATCACTTCCAGCCCCTCCCAACAATCTGTCAGCCCTGTCCGCAACGTGCCGAACCCGAGCACCCGGGAGACAGCATACTGTTCGGCATTCACGTTCCTGGCGGCAGATTACCCTATCTGCCCTCCTAATAATAGAGTCCCCTATTACCACCACCTGCCTTGGTTTCTGCCTGCTCTGCATCCCATCTAGCCTGGAAGGAGGACTGTTCCCCTGGCTTCTAGAGGAATCGGCCCTCTCCAGTGTTGCCAATTCTGAGCAATTCTCATCAACATCTTCACACAATCTTGCAAATCTGTTGGACTGAGTCAACTCAGAACTGGCCTTCCTCTTCCTCTGCCCTCTACCTCCCCTCCTTACTGTTACCCAGCTGCCTACCTGTCGCTCCTCATATACAACTCCACCCTCTTCACCACTAACCCCACATACTACCTGCTCTGTGAGTTCTAAACTCCTTTCCAGGTTTCCAATAACTTTCATCATACCTAAAATAACCACCCTCCCCCACACAGAGCAAAGTCAATGTAAGTAACAATCTCTTGAACCACCGTCTGGAACCTTTTAATATAAAGATATCCTATTTTACATTCCCCACCTGTAGGCTCATAGACAGAATTTAATCTCTTAATTTGCCCACCTGTACACTGATTCTGTTTTAGGGGTAGGGTGTGTAACCTTGGATGTAAAATAGGCTCATACTGAGACATGACTGACATGACACCCATATGTTTTAAAATTTAGAGTACTATGAAGCATAATTTAGCTAAGGCTTTTGCAGAGATCATTTGTACAATTAATTACATCTTGCAGTCACTCTGCAGACCTCATGTAACACTCATTAGTCCTTTAACTTTATAACTGGCTGCATTGTTTGAGTTCCCACTCACATCTCTCTCAGGCTTCTGCACCACCAACACTGCTTCATCCACAACATCTGTCAGTCACTTCCACACCGGATCCACTTCTTCACTCAGAGGTCAGGAATGGGCTGCTTTCAAGCTGCAGGCTCTCTCCTCTATTAGCCCAGGATATCTGTGTTAGGGACCAGGAACCAGACAGACACAAAAATGTAAAAATGCAGGGAGGAGCTACCGCTGTACTGAACAGACGTGCTAGTGAAGCTCCTAGGACTGACATGTCTATTTAGCTATTCATTTTTACTTTTTCTGGGATTTTCTTATGGAATCTACTGTTTATTTGTCTTATCCTGGACTGGTGTGATAATATAAGAAAACTGCATTTTATTTGTCTATTTACAAGACGGATCTTACGGAGTGTTTGCCCTCGCTTTTCCCTCCAGGGCATTCTTCCCTGCCCAAACGCTGCCTCTACTGAAGGATACACGGAGCAGTGAACTACTGAAGCTTGACCTGGATTTTTTATCTACACTCTCAGCTACCCGTTTCTTCTCCTCGTTACCTCACGACTGGAAATCGCTCTCATCTCCTGACTAGGGAGGAGCTCAGGGCCTTGGTGGCAGATATTAGAGGAGCTGTGCGTGAGGGAGTTGTTGAAGTGCGCACCAACTTGGAGACGCTAAGCCAAAGTCCGTTGCCTCTGCAATCTGCTCAGGACATCATGGAACAACATCAGGCGTCTCTAGAGGTGGACTCATAGAATCGTGATAATTCCTTAGTCGGCCTTGAGGAGTCTTTAGGGAGCCTCCGTATTGAACAGTAGGGGTGTTGCTCTACTGGTATCGACCTACCTGGCATTATTCCTGAGAAGACTGTGAAGCCCACTATGGAACTGTTGCAGTGGGAAGCTTTGGGGATATCGGTGGAGTGTGCCTTCTTGCTATCTGGCTTGGGTACTACAGAGATAGGAGATAACTAGGAGATAACCTTTGCAATTGGATACAAAACTGGCTGAAGGATAGGGAACAGTGTGTGGTTGTAAATGGAAAATTCTCCAGTACAGTTAAAGTGGAGAGTGGAGTACCTCAGGGTTCAGTATTGGGTCCGCTGCTTTTTAACATGTTTATAAATTACCTGGAAATAGATATAGAAAGCAAAATATCAATATTTGCAGATGATACTAAATTATGCAAAGTCATTAATTCAGAACAGGATATTTTCTCTCTACAGAGGGACTTACATACAATGTCAGATTGGGCAAACATGTGGAATATGAAGTTTAATGTGGGGAAGTGTAAAGTCATTCATTTGGGAGGAAACAATCCCAAGGCTACTTATAAACTTAACGGAATAATTTTAGGTGACTCGTTGCTAGAAAAAGACCTGGGTATCCTTGTCAACTACAAACTTGGAAACAGTGACCAGTGTCAAACAGCAGTAGCAAAGGCAAACAAAGTCCTGTCTTGCATAAAAAGAGGTATTGAAGCAAGAGTGGATAACATTATTTTGCCATTATACAAATCATTGGTAAGACCTCACCTTGAGCATGCAGTGGAATTTTGGGCACCGCTTCTGAAAAAGGATATACTAGAACTAGAGAGGGTACAGCGGAGATCAACAAAATTAATTAAGGGAATGGAGGACTTGACATATGAGGAACGACTAAACAAACTTGGTTTATTTACTCTAGAGAAAAGACGACTAAGAGGTGACCTTATCACATTGTACAAGTATAGGAGAGTTCAATACAAGGATCTCTGCAGTGAGCTATTTATTCCAAGGCCTGATCAGGTGACCAGGGGACACCCCTTGAGATTAGAGGAAAGGAGGTTTAAAGGGGAACTATCACCCCGCAATAACTTAAGGTTCACTTATTGCTCACCTGGCGACTAGCTGCTTAGTAGCGCTAGTCGCCAGAAATATTACCCGGTTCTTCAGATATCGGCGTTTTCACTGATGGTGACAGGAGCAGGAAGCACGGACGTCTCTTCACAGTGACGTCCGTGCGCCTGCGCTGTCAGACCCTTTTGCACCGCACGGTTCTCTATGTGGAACTTCCCGGAGAAAAAAAACATCTGTTTGAGTTAGTGGTAGTGAAGTTATTTGTGCTTTCTTGTTTAAGTGATCCCGTTTCCTGCCTTGGTTCTGCTTTTTAATGCACATGCCCTGTCCTCCTGGCTGGAGGATCCTTTACTCCATTCTTCCTGTGTTACATGTGTACTAAGAGGAAATGATTTATCAATAAGTACACAAAAATCCCTTTTAAAGTTTTTATGTACTTCTCTGTACTTTGAATTTCATTAATGTCTTTTAAAGAACTGGTGCACAAAACTACTTGAGGCTTTACCATTCATTTATAGCTGTAGAATTATATTCCTATTCCATTCATCTGGATCTTTTTTTATACGTATGACACTACTGGCTTTAGTTGCATCTGAGAGACACTGTAAACTGTTGCGAGGTATATTGTCTCTAGATTAAATTGGAAAATACTTTGGAAACCCATGTAAGAGATGATTTCTTTGTTTATAGAAACCAAATGCATATATATATATATATATATATATATATATATATAAAAGAGGATTTTAGTCTTACCTGTTAAATCCTTTTCTTTTAGTCCATACAGGTTACTGGTAACTCTGGGAGGCGATCCGCCCCTTTAAGTAGGCAGGAACATTTCTCTAAATATATGCAGGGGTTGGAGCCTCCCTTCCCTCCTAAGCTGCATCCTAGCCAGCTAGCTCCAGAATGATTTGAGACACTAATAACTGACTAGAAAATAGAAGAGAAGAAGACTCCTGTGAGCATGCCCCGAAGGACTCCCACGTACTGCCACAGGAGAGCCAAGCATGGTCCCTTGACAGGGTGGGAGACCAGTTACCTGTGTGGACTAAGAGAAAAGGATTTAATAGGTAAGACTAAAATCCTCTTTTCTCTGTCGTCCAATACAGGTTACTGGTAACTCTGGGATGTCCAACCATTGAGTTCCCCAGAGGCGGGAAGAAGGCAAGGACCAGGCACAAGGCCCCCAAAGTCACCAGGACCTCTATGAACCAACTGATCAGAGAAGCCTAATAAAACTAAAGTGTCAACGAACACTGAACAGGGAAAAAACACCCCAGGTACTGTTACACAGCACACTGAACTAGAGCCAACAGGGCTCAACAGCAAGGAAGCACTAAGGGCTTGAGAAGAAGATCCTAGACAGGCAAGACTACCTCCAGGACCTTCCTCCCAAACGAAGTCAGCACATCCACACGGTAGTGCTTCGAAAAGGTGTGCACAGAGGTCCAAGTGGCCACCCTGCACAGCTGATCTGCAGATGCTTGATTTTTAGAGGCCCAAGAGGCCCCAACAGACCTGGTGGAATGAGCAGTTACCCGAAAGGGAACATACTTAGTCCTCAACTCGTAGGCCCTACGAATAGTGGACTTGATCCATGACGCAATAGTTACTTTGGATGCAGGTCTTCCTGCCCTAGGACCCTCAGGAATGACGAACAGAGCGTCAGACTTACTGACAGATTCTGTGTGATGGACATAAAACTTGAGACAACTCACTACATCCAACATGTGGAGATCTCTTTCCTTGTCAGAGGAGGGGTTAGGGCAGAAAGAGGGCACCACAATCTCCTGATTGATGTGAAACTCGGAGACCACTTTAGGTAAGAACTCCTTATAGGTGCGAAGCACTGCCTTATCCTTATGAAACACCAGATAAGGTAGTTTACAGGACAGAGCTTGCAACTCCGCAACCCGGCGAACAGACACAATCACCAGAAGAAAGGCCATCTTCCACGTCAAGAGACGTAGAGGAATAGTAGCCAAAGACTTTGGAGAACTCCCAATACCAAATTAAGGTCCCACTGAGAAGCCAGACTCTGAAAGGCAGGACGTACATGAGCAACGCCCTGGAAGAAAACCCTGACATCAGGAAGGATAGCAATGTGTTTCTGGAAAAGGACAGAAAGCTCTGAAGTCTGAACCCTAAGGGAACAAAGACTGAGTCCCTTGTCCACACCGTCCTACAAAAAAGCCAGGACAGTGGGAAGATCAAAGTCATGAGACAGATCTCTGTCAGCTCACCAAGACACAAATATCGACCAGATACGGTGATAGATCTTGGAAGAGACAGGCTTACGGGCACTAAGCATAATAGACACCACAGCAGAAGAAAACCCTTTCTTCCTTAAAATCGAGGATTCAACTTCCAGGCTGTCAAACTGAGCCGATGAACATCTTCCTTCCACAGGTAACCCTGCAGAAGAAGATCTGGACAAGAGGGGAGCGGAAAAGGCTCCGCCACTGATAAGGCCAGAAGCTCTGGATACCAGGACTAACAAAGCCAATTCGGAGCAATCAGAATTACTGGATAACGTTCCACTTTCAATTTCTGTAACACCCTTATCAACATTGGGAGAGGAGGAAAAATGTAGGCCAGAGAGAATGTCCAGGGAATGGACATTGTGTCGGCTGCCAGAGCTAGAGAGTCTCTCCACCGAGAGCAAAATGCCAGAACCTTCCTGTTGTGTCTCGTTGCCATCAGATCCACTATGGGCATCCCCCATCTCTGAGTTAGGAGTTGAAACACCTAGGGATGTAGTTCCCACTCTCCGCTGTCGACTGTGTGACGAATGAGGGAGTCTGCCATGATGTTGTCTATGCCTGGAATGTGCACTGCGGAAATGTCAGGAATATGAACCTCTGCCCAGGACAGAATGGCCTTGACCTCTATCCAAGCAGCAAGACTTCTTGTTCCGCCTTGTCTGTTGATGTAAGCCACTGCCGTGGCGTTGTCGGACTCCACTCGGACTGGACAGTCCTCCAGTTGAGACACCCAATGACGGAGAGCATGAAATATTGCTCGAAGTTCCATGATGTGGATAGGGAGAAGGGACTCCTCCATGGACCACTTCCCCTGACCGCTGAAGCGACCCAGAACAGCTCCCCAGCCCTAGAGGCTGGCATCCGTCGTGACCTTGGTCCAGTAGGGAATCAGGAAGGATCTCCCCTTTAGGAGATTGGAAAGGTCCAGCCACCACTCCAAGCTTAACTCTACATGAGGAGGAAGTAAGACCGACAGCTTCTGATGATCTGGTCGATCCCTGCATGTCTGTATCACAAGCCTCTGAAGTTCCCTGGTGTGTGCCATGGCAAATGGAACCACCTCTATCATGGAAATTAACTTCCCCACCAGAGAAGACAACTTCAGAACTGGGATCCGATCCCGGGATAGAATCGTTGAGACTCTGTGAGCAATTTGATGGGCTACCTCGTCCGGTAGAAACACCATGCACTTCTGAGTATCAAACAGGAGACCCAGGAAGATCAGTTGCTGGGATGGGACAAGATCTGACTTGTCCAAGTTGACAATCCAACCGTGATGGGTAAGGATCTGAATGCAGGTTTGAACCTGCTGATGAAGAAGGTCCGCAGAGGAGGCTTTCAAAAGCAAGTAGTCCATGTAGGGAGTCACTCTGATGCCGTCCCGATGGAGGACGGGTATCAAGGCCCCCAGAAACTGTTGGAAAACCTGACGGGCTGTTGTCAGACCAAATGGAAGAGCTGAGAACTGAAAATGACCCCTGTCGCAGGCAAACCTCCGGTACCGCCTGCACTCTTGATGAATTGGGATGTGCAAACACGCATCCTGAAGGTCCAGAGAAGCAAGGAACTCCCCCGGAGACATGGCAGCGATCACTGTGCGCAGAGACTCCTGATGATAGTGAGTCTTGATCACAAAGCAATTGAGATCTTTCAAATCCAAAATAGGGCGGGATCCTCCGTCCTTTTTGGTCACCACAAAGAGGTTTGAGTAAAACCCCGAACCCCTGTCTGAAGGAGGCACCGGCTCCAGGACATCCTTGTCCAGAAGAGCCTGAATAGTGCCTTCAAATAGACGGCTTTTCTCGACTTCCTGAGGAGAGTGAGAAAGATGAAAGCGAAAACGAGGAAGAGAAAAGAAAGGGATCTTGTATCCCTCTGACACTACCTGTAAAACCCATGGGTCCGATACTGAATCCTCCCAAATCCCGTGAAAGAGGCAGAGACAATCACCCACAGCGGGATGCGGACCCGGGGTCGGTGAGTCATGCCGAAGCAGTCTTGGGAGCCTTGGGCTTAGATGCAGCCTTAGGCTTCCATTGCTGCTTGGGCTTGGAGGGGGCTTGGAGGAGGGACGCAGAGCTGATGGAACCACCTGGTTTGTCGAACGTGTCTCAGTCTGAAAGGAACGAAAGGACTGGTTACGTTTAAACGGCAACTTCTTCTTAAAGACCAAGGGTAGAAGTGTACTCTTACCCCCTGTGGCCTTGCTAATTAGTTCCTTAAGTTCAGACCCAAACAAGGAAGTACCCTGAAAAGGCAAAGAAAGCAAGACTTTTTTGGAAGCAGTGTCAGCAGACCAAATGTTAAGCCAAAGCGCACGCCTGGCCACCACAGAGGTAGTGAAGGCCCTTGCCATCATGCGGACGACATCAAAAGCAGCAGCAGAGACATAGTGTTAGTGACGGACAGCCGTAGTGAGTTGTTCAGTCCAGACTGCAATAGCCCGGTTAACCCACGCAACAGCAAAAGCTGGACGCATAGCGGTGCCAATAGAAGCAAAAATGGACTTGAGGGAAACTTCAAGTTTCTTGTCAGTCCAATCTTGCAGAGCAGAAGCATCGGAAACAGGTAAAGCAGTAGATTTAGACAGTCTAGATATGGGTGCATCCACCTTAGGTGGATGAACCCATTTAGCCAGTTCTGTTTCAGAAAAGGGATAAAGGTTAGCAAATTTCCTGGACACAGAAGCAGACTTGTCTGGATTTTTCCATACGTCAGAAACCAAACGGTCAAGAGTGGGGTTAGGAGGAAAATAAGTAAGGGGCTGTGCAGGCTCCTGAAAAACATCAGATGGATCAGAAGGGACCTCCTGAACCAAGGGAATGTTAAGTGTGGTCAATACAGCCCTGATCAGGCCCTCATCAGAGGGTTCAGGATCAGATTCAAAAGGGTCCCCAAGGGACCAAGAAGACTCCAAAAATAGTACCATCCTCAACATCCGAATCTTGCAACAATTCTTCCTCAGAAGAATCTGACACATCAGGTGCCCCCTGCGGTTTAGGCAGGGAAGATCTGATAGTAGAGGGGGTCTGCCATATTTGAAGAGCCCCCTGTATCTGGGATGGAAAAAGTTGTAGAGTGGACCTAAAGTCCCTAGTTGCAGCCTTAAACTCTTGCACCTAAGCTGGCTCAATAGCATGGCCGGAAGGCCCTGGGTTGCTGTAAGGAACATGCTGGGCATAAATGACCAGAAAACTCTCTAGGTAGCCCTGTGTGACAGGAAGAGCAATGCGCAATGGGGGATACTGATAGCCCAGCCTCCTTAGTCTTAGGTCTAGCCCCAAGCTCCAGCGGTACAGACATTCTCACAGTGTCAAAATAACCAACTGTACAATAAATCACCCAATTGTAGTGTGTTAGATTAATATTTCACCCCAGAAACGCTAAATATAGACTTACCTGGCAGGCGAAGGGTTAATCTGCAGAGGAGAGAAGGAGAGTCCAAGCCCTGCATAGGATACTCGCTGAGAAAAGCTCGCAAAATGGCTGCCGCGACGGGAGCCAATCAGAAAAAAGGCGCGAAACAAGCTCTCATGGGAAATGTAGTTTTCCTAAAAAGTACCCCAAAGCAGTGCCCGAAGCCCCCCAACACACTTGGGCTATAAACCGGATGATAGAGCAAGGGTAGACAATTAAAATGAGCCCACTGTGAAGTTGCTGTGTGAAGCAGTTGCATAGATACGTCCCAAACAGTGTTGACCCATAGAAAGTAAAAGGAGCAATGGCGTCTATGCGGTAAAGCGCGCCTTAAAGGCACGGTACACAATTTTAATAAAAGTTAAAATATGAGTTAAAAACATGAAAAACGTACAGGGAACATGTGTGCATACTAAGAAAACACTAACCCAGTAGGGAAAGTGTCAGAAACCCCCACAAAACATGTCAAACCAGTAGACAAAGGGTTGTTACCACATAAACCTGCTCCAAATACCCAACAGACATACACATATATACCCAGTGAGTGCAGGAGTGTGCAATGAGAACTCCCAAATACAAGCCCAGCAAAGGGGCACTGTGGGACAAGTGGACCTGCAGCACTCAAAGGGTAGCTCACCTTTCCTGCAGAACTAATGTCTTCAGGTTACCATGTAGTAAGAATTACCTCAGTGAGTAATCCATGGGGAAGCACTTGTACCCAAGATTTTCCCCCTCAGGCTTAAAGTCCACCAAAAAGCACCTGGACAATGAGCTAGTCACATTGAAGGGCATTTGTCAGTCATGGTAACCCGCTTAATGGTGGTATTCCATATCTGACAGAAAAATAAAAAAGAAACTAAAACTAACGACAAATGTTCTCCACCTGGTGTTGTCACACCCAGGAACAAATCATTCTGGAACTAGCTGGCTAAGATGCAGCTTAGGAGGGAAGGGAGGCTCCACCCCCTGCTTACATTTAGAGAAATGTTCCTGCCTACTTAAAGGGGCGGATCGCCTCCCAGAGTTACCAGTAACCTGTACTGGACGAAAGAGAAATATACTGTGCAAAAGTTTTAGGAAGATGTGAAAAAATGCTGTAAAGTAAGAATGTTTTTCAAAAATAGACATGGTAATAGTTTATTTTTATCAATTAACAAAATTCAAGGACTCCAGGACTCCTTGTTCTTCTTAACACAGAAGATAGTTCTTTTTTTTTTTTTTTGAAAGCTTATTGAAAAAAGTCAGAAGTACATAACAGAGGCAGATAAGAAAGACGTGCTTACTAGGTAGATGCCGCAAGTGGATGGAAAAAGAAAGAAACACTTTCCACAGTATATCATAATAGCATACAAATACATCATGTGAGGTAGATGAGAATACATGAAGCATTTAAGTTACTGAAAGCATAACAAGGGTGGGAGGCGGATACGTAAAGAACAGTGGCACTGAAGCAGCGGCTATGATGTAGGGAAACAGAGAAGAAAGAGCGAGAAGAAAAGGTGAGACTAGAAGAAAAAGAAAGCAGAGAAGAAAGACAGTAACAGAGAGGGGGGAGAAAGGGACAGCGAGATAGATGGGGAAGACTGGGGAGGGGAAGAAGAGGGATGAGCAAGACATAAATCCAGGATCAAGTCTCAGTCGGAATCACTGCAACAACAGGTTGAGCTTCAAGCCAGGGTCCCCATATGCGAAGGTAAGCAGCCGACCCTCCGGATCAGTAAAAAGAAAGCTTCTCATAAAGCGCAACATCATGCACCTTAGCAAGCCACATCTGAAGGGTAGGTGGAGCCGAGCTTCTCCAGTAGAGTGGTATACACATCCTGGCTTCAGTAAGAAGATGAGTAAGTAGTATCCTGCACGCCTTAGTTTTAGCAAGCAAATGGAAACCAACTGAGAAGAGGAGTAGGACTGGGTCCGAGGGCAGGCACATAGAAAGGATATTCCCACAGCGCTTACTCACCATAAAATATCCATATCATATTATAAATTAAATATAAGAATAAAGTTAGAAATATAGATAGCAGCAAGGAATGAGAGGGTTCTCCACTCCCCCTAACATTAGGCCTAAACCCAAAAGTGAAAACACATACAAAAAAGACAGTCCTGCGCTCCTCTATATACTGTGAACATAAGTGCCCTGTATTTAGCATATGTAATAACTCTTAGTAAATTTCTTGTGGATCCCAGTGTAAATGCAATTAAAAACAACAGACATACAAGACAAAAAAAACAAAATAGGTGTAGAGGGAGGACTTACCTGATACATGGCCCATGAGGGCCTGCATTGAACACTATGTTCCATTTATATCCTTCCCCACAAGTCATGTGAGGAATGGATGATACCAAACAGGCAAGGGGGATTGCATATTGGAACAGGCCAAAAAGCCTTGTTCTTAAAGGCCAAGTGAGAAAGAAAAAAGAATGGTGAAATGAAATGAAGTAATCACGTGTTTTTATAGCTTTGTGAGTAAACTGGATAAAGTGAGAAGCTGCTTAGTTGAGCTAAAGGAGATAAGATAAGGATAAGCTGTTTGGGGTCTGCATAGTGATTCGAATGGAGTAAGTGCTCGCATCAGACAGTCCTTGTCGGGGTGCGTCCTAAAGTAATGGTGAATTTGCCGAAAGCCCCAATAATCATGAGATTGGAGATGAAGCTTAGATTGGAGAGAGGAGAAAGCAGACAAGGAACCACCATCAAGTAAATCCGCAACCAACAGCTGACCCTCAGTTCACCAATGCGCGAAGTGAAGGTAGACCAGGAGCAAAGCTAGGGTTGGAAAGGAGCGAAAGTAGGGGAGATGGAACACTGGAAATAGAAGGATACAACATCCCAGGTAGCAAAGATGGGAAGCAAAAGCGGAGAAGAGCGTAGAGAAATCGGTCTACTCTGCGCAGACAATGCGAGCAGATTAGTCAAAGGAACAGCAGGGGAGAGGGATTGCATCAGAGAAATCCAAGGCTTATCCACAGAGGAGTGGAACCAATGTAGTAGAGAAGATAAGTGTATAGCCTGATAGTATCGGAAAATATCCGGAGCGCCCAGGCCACCCTCCGTACGAGATCTAGTCAAAATTGCGAGGCGAATCCTAGCTGGCTTATAGTTCCAGGAAAAGGAAGTAAAAACACGATGAAGGGATTTTAGGTAGGTTTTAGAGAGTGAAATGGGGACAGATTGCATAAGATACAAGACTTTCGGCAAAAAGATAGACTTCAAAGCATTAATACGTCCAAACCACGACAGGTAAGAATGTCGCAAAGCCTTCATCTCCCTATCCAGTCGCGAAAGAAGGGGCAAATAATTGGCCCTAAAAAGTGAAGAAACCGATGAGGTAAGGCGAATCCCCAGATATGGAATTGAGGATCCCAACCAACAGAATGGGACAGTTGAAGATATAGCCAGTACCTGTTGGTTCGGGACAGAGAGATTAAGCATTTCACATTTCTGCAGATTGGCCTTAAAGTTGCTAACTAGACCAAATGTCTCCAACTCCTGGAGGACTCCAGGAAGGGAAGTAAGCGGGTTGGAAAGAAGAAAGATTAGGTCGTCAGCAAACAGCGCAAGTTTATGGTCCCTTCCAGCCACTGGCAAGCCAGTGATCACTGGAGAAGAACGAACTCTGTTCACCATAGTCTCCATGACCATAATGAAGATGAGGGGAGACAGGGGACATCCCTGCCTAGTGCCGTTGTGCAGGGAGAAAGCTGAAGACAAGCACCCATTAACCTGCACCTTTGCCATAGGGTTTGTGTATAGGGCTGTAACATAGGAGATGAACCGAGCACCCAGTTCAAAACCTCGAAGGACCGCTAAAATTAAGTCCCAATTCACCCTATGAAATGCCTTCTCCGCATCAACTGAGAGGAAGAGAGAAGGCAAGGCGAGAGACCTAACCCGGTCCACCAGAGAGATTAGTTGGATAGTATTATCCCTGGCCTCTCTCCCAGGGACAAATCCAGCTTGCTCAGTATGACTCAGAGCAGGGAGAAAGGGTTTCAGTCGGGTAGAGAGAATCTTGGCATATATCTTAGCGTCCACGTTAAGAAGGGAGATGGGACGATAGCTAGAACACAGGGACGGGTCCTTACCCGGCTTTGGAATGACAGCAATGTGGGCCTCAGTGAAGAGCGGGTGAGAAGAAACAGAGTCAGGTAGAGTATTAAAAGCACGCAAGAGAGGGGGAACAAGGAGGTCAGCAAATAAGCAGTAAAAGGGCGCTGGGAAGCCATCTGGACCCGGGCATTTCCCAGAAGGCAGCTGTTTGATAGCAGAAGAGATTTCCAATTCTGAAATGTCTTCTTCCAATCGAAGGGCCTGGGAAAGGGTCACAGCAGGAAGGTGAGACTCCTCAATGTACTGCTGCTGTGAAGCAAAAAAATGGGGATCGACAGAAGACTGCAGATTGTAAAGGTCCGTGTAGTAGGCCTGAAATGCATACCCAATGGCCGGTAGATCATACACCTTAGTCCCTATTGGTGTCTGAATACATTTCACAACCGTGGGAGGAGACACCGGCACCAGTTGACGAGAGAGCCACCTCCCACACCTATTGCCCTGCTCATAAGTAAAGTGTTTCGTCCTAACATAAGATTTGTTAATCATGGACAAAAGAAGCGATTTAGCTAGTTTACACTGCGCTAGAAGATCTCGCAATACAACATCAGTACCAAGGACCTGATGGGTGTGTTCCAAGTCAGCTATTCGTGAAAGCAATAAGTCCAGGTCCTGTCTAGCCTTTTTCTTTCGATCAGAAAGAATGCACGTTCCATGCATCACACACTTTAAAGCTTCCCAGTAAGTCATGGGAGACACTGAGAGTGGCTCATTGTAACGGAGATAATCCTCCAAAGCAGAGCGAAGACTTGCGAATAGTGCGAATACGGTAGAGAAGAGAAGCCCTGAGAGCAGTCTAAGACTGGGTTTAGGACCGTATTAAAATCCCCCCCAAGAATAATAAGGCCTTCAGCAAAAGAAAGAAGAGAGGACAGAGTAGAAGTAAGAAATGGAATCTGAAGGTAGTTTGGTGCGTAAAGAGTGGCAAATGTGCAGAGCTGGGAGCCAATTTTCCCCATAAGAAATATGTACCTGCCCTCTGAATCAGACATGGAATCCTCCACTGAAAAATGAAAGGATTTGTGCAAAAGAATAGCTACCCCACAAAGCTTAGAAGAAGCAGAGCTACAGTATTGGTGCGGGTACAAACGACTGGTCGTCCTGGGCATATGGGGAGAAGCATAATGGGTTTCCTGGACAAAACAAACTTTGCCCCCTAAACGAGAACACTCCTGATAAAGGAGAGATCTCTTCTGCAGTGTATTGAGACGTTTTGCATTAGTTGAAATAACCTTGAACTTATAAGCCATATCGGGCCTGGGTGTCACACCAAGGTCTCACCAACAGCCACGTAGAAACAGAGACCAAGGGCTTGCTCTTCCAGGGGAGGGAAAAGGGACCAGAGAGGGCAGGAGAGTAGGAATGGGAAGAAAAGAAGAGGGAAAGAAAGCAGGAAAAAGAAAAAGAAGAACTCAGGCTAGATAGACCATAGCCTGGCCAGAATAAATGGTCTGCGACCAATGATACAAAACTGCTCATAAAAAAAGGTAGGTGCACATCAAACAATAGCACAGGCAGTCAGTGGGGGGTCCACAGGATGTCGAGGGAAAACGTGGAGCCCCTAACAAAAGTAAGTTTATACCATGGCCCTGCCGGTGGTTAACTAATACAGAGAAAATGGCATAGAAATAGAGAGATAAGGGGAAAATGAGCGATTCAGGAATGGGTCAAGAGCAGCGACCGTAAAGGTGCCACCTCCTGCAGGTCCTAAAGACAGGGAGAGGGTATCCAGCAAGGGAGATAGTGAGAGAAGGGCAAGGGGAAGACAGAGAGAGAAAGGGGGCATAAACACTACAGTGTAAAAGCATTGTACAGATATGGGAGAACATCAGGATCAAATGCGTACATATGAGATATTAACCATAAAAGTAACCGAGGCAAAATTATGGAGCGGACCACTGAAGGGGTCCAAACCATAATAGTCAACTTGCCGACCCCAGAACAGCGAATATCAAGACAATAAAACAAAAAAAAAATTCCCATGGAGGAGAGGACTTGTGAGTCACCAAGTCACCAAGCGAGAGCATCCCACTGTCTGCCAACAGGGCATCATAGGGGCCTAGTAGAGTGTCTGAAAATAAGACCTAATAATACAGGATGCTCTCGTCCAGCGGAACAGGACACAATAAGAATCATGTATAACTAACAGGTAAGGAGGTGAAAACAAGCCCAAAACATAAACAGCAGTATACACTTTACAGGGGCCTATGGAACCTGAAAAGTCCATCAGGGTGCCACAACCACAGCAGACGGTTCCGGAGACACTCTGGCTCACTTCTGAGCAACCGGTTGCCATCCATCCCTCCGGGGGAGGCGTGAAGCTTGAAGAGGGGCTGGGCGAAGCGGGTCAGCCAGCACCGGGACTGGAGAGAAGTCCAAGAGCTTGCAGAATTCTTGTACATCCTCGGCCTTACGGATGGTGTAAGTGCAACCCTCCAATGTCACTATCATGGCAAAGGGGAAACCCCACCTGTAAGGAACGCGCCGGTTCCTCAATTTGTCCGTAAGTGGTTTAAGCTGGCGTCCCTGTTGCAATGTGCGAAGGGACAGATCTTGGAAAAGGGAAACCTGCGAGTCCCCAAATTGGAGGGGCCCAGATTCTCTGGCCCTCGCCATAATAAGTTCCTTCTGAGGGAAAGATTGCAGGCAGCACACCTCATCACAGGGCCGATCGCCGAGTTGGCTCCGGGGTCGCAAAGCCCTGTGGGCCTGATCAAAGTGAATTGTATCACTAGGGACACCGATGAGTTTCCCAAAAAGATCTTGCAGAGTAGGTATAATTTGGGAAGAGGTCACAGATTCAGGTAGGCCTCTCACTCTAATGTTCGATCTCCTGGTGCGATTCTCAAGGTCATCCAGCTGCGTATGAATGAGGTCAGTGGTATCCTCCTGGTAGACAAGTCGCTGCTGTAGGCAATCTTGAGCCGTAGCCAGGGAGTCATGAGCTGTTTCAAGATCTGTACGCGGGATCCAAGACTGCGTAAGTCAATGGGCAGATCTGCAATGTCCATCTTGATGGAGTCCCTGATAGAGAACAACAAGCGCTCTATGTCAGCCCGAGCCGGGAGATCACCCCAGGGGACATCAGGAGAGGAGTGGGAATCTGCGTCCTCAATCGCAGCCATGGGTGAGTCAGGGGAAGAGGCCATAGGCGGTTTCGCGCCTTTTTTCTGTCGCGAGGGAGTAGCTCCAAAGTAAGTCCCGATCTGCAGGGTTTTATTCTTTTTCCCCGTCATATATGATCCAGGGCAGGAGAAGGAAGAGAGAGATGATAGAGTGCCATCGCTGGCTGTGAGAGAGCTATAGAAGCAGGATCAAAACATAGAAGGGCTCCGGAGCTCGACACTCACACGTCAGCCAAGTTGGACGTCTGGACACGCCCCCAGAAGATAGTTCTTAATGACAGAATACATTTGGAGCCAATCAGATGCCTGCCTGGTGGTATTGCAGGACAAGTAGCTTCCTGTACTTCTCAGCATTGAGGATACCATTAATTCTGACCAAATCCCAAACTCCATTTGCAGAAATGCAGCCCCAAACTCTCCACCATGCTTTACTGTTGCCTGCAGACACTCATTCTTGTACTGCTCTCCAGCACTTCGGCGAACAAGCTGCCTTCTGCTACAGCCAAATATTACAAATTTTGACTCCTCAGTCCAGAGCATCTGCTGCTATTTTTGTGCACCCCAGTTCCTTTTTTTCATTCATAGTCGAGTCGCTTGGCCTTGTTTCCATGTCAGAGGTATGGCTTTTCGGTCACAAGTCTTCCATAAAGACCACTTCTGACCAGACTTCTCCAGACAGTAGGTTGATGTACCAGGATCCCACTGTTTTCTGCAATTTCTGAACTGATGGCACTGCAGGACATCTTCCTATTGCGAAGGGATGTCAGCATGATGTGTCTTTCATCTGCTGCACTTCCTTGGCTGACTACTGCATCTACAGTCCTCAACATTGCACTTTTGTTTGTGCGTCTTCAAAAGAGCTTAGACAGCATATCTGGAAACCCCTGTCTGCCTTGATATTTCTACCTGGGAGAGACCTTACTGATGCAGTATAACTACCTTGTGTCTTATTGCTCTTCTCAGTCTTGGCATTGTGTATGATTTTGATATTAAACTGTCTTCAGCAGCCACACCTTCTTAGCTGAGTTTGGCTGTTCCTCACCTAGTTTTATTCATCCTACACAGCTGTTTCTGTATCAGTTAATGATTGTGTTTCAGGCTATTTATTAAATTGATGATCATTAGCACCTGTTTGATATAATTGTTTAATCATACAATGCACCTAGAAGAATTGATGCTGTTTTGAAGGCAAAGGATGATCACACCAAATATGGATTTTATTTATATTTTTCTTCTGTTCACTCACTTTGCATTTTGCTAACTGCTAAAAATAAACTATTAAAATGTCTATTTCTGAATGCAGTCTTACGTTACAACATTTTTTCACGCCTGCCTAAAACTTTTGCACAGTAGTGTTTGTACAGTAGTGTATATATATATATATATATATATATATGTATATACTGTAACATTTTGGGTAGAATATGCACAATGTTGACCCTCTTCACCTTATGTGAATTGGGGTGTGTGTATTATATACAAGGCGTAAAGAAAGAAAAATTATTGTTATGCTGCCACCTCCCTCCACGCTTACCCTCGACTTTCTCACCCCTCTGAAGTCCAATCCGACAGCCTGTCAAGCAAGCCTGTCGCTCGCTTCCAACAATACCCTGTCAGGACCTCTTCCTTTAAGCCAATGGAGATGGCTGTGAGTCCTTGCAGGACAAAACCATAGATCCAGTGTACGTAACATCCTACTCTATAAATATTTCCTAACATAATTTAATGTCATGTAGTGTCACTACATATAATATCCTCTTCAAGTTCAGTAAAAGACATTAAACACAGGACCGAGCCCTGGTTCCAGCAGACAAACTACCAAAGATTCCAATTACAGGTCTCTGCATTCCATCATGCACTGATATCACATAAAATACATGTTTAAAAAATATGTATTTATGTTGCTCTTTCGAATGTAAATCCAAAATTTATAGAACTGCTATAACATACTGTACATGGTAATTCTTTTGAAATAGACATATAATTCCATATCCATTTTGACATGAAAGGACTTACATGTATCTCTATTTCTTTTTGACAAATAGAACTTGAAGTTGCCAGACTGAGTACGGATGTTAATCTGGAAGATCTGAAGTTTCCACAGAACTTGGGGTATGGCAGTTCTATTCAACTTTCATCAAATACACTTCGACAAAATGGACGCAATGGTAATTTATTTTTGTCTTTTTTTATTAAATACATGACTTTTGATGATATTATTTTGTCACATGCCCATTTTGTCCCTCCTGGATGTGAAGAACAATGACTGCAAGAGCTTTTTCACTGCAGCCAATGGCCTTCACTATATGTATTTACAAATAATCTTCATTCCTTTGTGCCTTCTCATGTTTATATAGCGAACATTTAGACTATGTACAAACTCACTCTGCATTCTAAAATAAAGAGAAATTTGTCTTCCAGCTTTTGGGGGGTGTTCCCCTGAATTCCTGAGGTCCACCAAGCTGCCTGTGTTGGTGGAATAGGATTTACCGTGTTGAGTGCAGCTCTGCAATGTATTAAATAGAACTTTTTTCACAAAAATCTGAATCAGTAATGTGGGAACTTGTGGCCATATTACAAGTATAAAATATGAAGATTAATTTTTTTGGGAATCACAATATATATTTTTAATAGAGGTAATCTTATTTTTTTTTTTTAATATATTTTTTGTTTGAGGATAAATACTACTGCCAACTACAAGGATCAGCTTTGTGTTGTAACTTCACCCCAACCTTTATTTGGTGGGGGAATAGGAAGATCAATTTATAAGGATGGATATTGCCAGTGAGATGGCTCAGCTGGTTAATGCACCAGCTGTAGAATCTGTAGAACCAAAAGGTCACAGGTTCTAGTTCCCAGCAACCTTAGCTCAGCCTTTCACCCTTCTGAGGTAGATAAAATGAGTCCAGGACATACCTGGAAACCAGAAACAATCTCAATGTATTCTTCCTGGTAAAATACTTTCACAAAAATATATATATATATATATATGAGAAAAACATCTTCATGTACAAACACTATATAATTGACATACTTATAGTATGGGATGGGGAGAAAGGGACTTTATATACATTATAGAACACTAGCAAAAGGGCCATGGCGTTGCCCAGGGGGATTATGTCCTTTGGGTGCTTCAGGGTTATTCATGGCATTGGTGTATATGTACATGGAATTAATATGCAGGTAGGTGTAGCGCATATGTATTCAAAGTACATACACACCTACCTGCATATTTATTCCATGTACATATAGACCAATGTGATGAACACCCCTGAAGCACCCAAAGGACTTAATCCCCACGGGCAATGCCGTGGCCCTTTTGCTAGTATAATGTATGTATATATATATATATACACACACACACACACACACACACATATATATGTATATACATATACACACACACACACATATATATATATATATATATATATATATATATATATATATATATATATACACACACACATACATATATATGCTATATAGTAATTCGCTAAGGATGTTTGTCAGAAGCCGTAATGCTCAGTAGACACGGCTGCGCGCTGCAGTCATGCGTAATAGAGACTGCCCGCACTGCAGTCATGCACAGTACTGATTGCCCGAGAGAACTCCGAGATTGCAGAGAGGACTCCGGTCTGAATTCGGAGCTCCCCGCTCCGTATCAGCCATGGTGTGTTCGGGCAGTCAGTACGGCGCATGACTGCAGCGTGGCCAGTGAGAACAAAGGATCCGGCCACCAGGAGAGAAAGAGGCAAGGGTTGTGAAAGAGGCATTGGGGGGGCAAAAGTGTGGTGAAAGAGGCATGGGGGCAAAAGAGGTATGGGGGAGCAAGAAGGTGGTGATAGCCATGGGGGGGAAGAGGTATGGGGTGCAAGAAGGTTGTGAAAGAGGCATTGGGGGGGCAAAAGTGTGGTGAAAGAGGCATGGGAGGCAAACATTTGGTGAAAGAGGCATGGGGGCAAAAGAGGTATGGGGAACAAGAGTGTGCTGAAAGCCATGGGGAGCAAAAGAGGTATGGGGGGCAAAAGTGTGGTGAAAGAGGCATGGGGGCAAAAGAGGTATGGGGAACAAGAGGGTGCTGAAAGCCATGAAGGGGCAAAAGAGGTATGGGGGACGAAATTGGGGTGAAAGAGGCATGGGGCAAAAGAGGTATGGGGGCAAGAGTGTGGTGAAAGAGGCATGGGGGCAAAAGGGTGCCAAAATAGGTATGGGGAGCAAGAGGGTGGTGAAAGAGCCATGGGTGTCAGGCCCCAACGGTTCTGGGAATGTGCTCTGCGAGAAACCTAATTCAGAACAGATCAGGACTGATCAGAGTAACAGCAAGCAGCTCAGGATAGTATATAAGAAGCAACACCCCCAGTCAAAAGAGTAGGAGAGGTTGGATACCGTGGCAGGACAAGCTAGGCCCAAGAAATATATATATATATATATATATATATATATATATATATATATATATATATATATACTAGCAATATGTGACGGCGTTGCCCGTCATTGTAGTAGGGTATGTGTTATGTAGCATTTTTTGTTTGAAATGTTGTAGGTGGCATGTTGAAGGTATTTTGTAAGAAATTTTTATGTTTGTTTGTATTGTACGTTTCATTTAGCTGTATTGACTGATGATGTTTTTTTGTGTACTGTGTGAAGCAGAAAGAATCATATTGCACACATACATAGACACACACAGATACAGTGACATATACAGACATTGATCATACATACACACGTACATACATGCGTACACACACACACACACACACATACAGATATTATTACAGTCCTGTAAGTGCCAGAGGGGTAGGCAAGGCATTGCTCATTGTGTTGCTTAATCCTCTGGCACTGAAAGGGTTAACCAGCTGTCCCAGTAAGTAGTGAGAGTCATGGAGTCCACAGTCCCTGAAGTGGACTCTGTACATGCACACTCAGAGGCTGCCAGACAACCGCCGGCCCAGCTCCCTGGCCAGGAAGACACCTCCTGCCCCAGGCCTTGGCCAAGAGCGTTACTAGGGACGCAGCCCGGGCACCGAGAGCAAGAACTGAGGAGGTATGGTGTGTGTTGTGGAGCAGTTATAATGCGGCATGTATATTTTTTGTGCCAGGGTACTTACACAATGCAGGTATGTGACAGCGGGCAGAGAGCGGCGGTGAAGAAGCTTGTGTATAAGAGTGTGTACTACAGAGTGGCCCCAGCATGGTCTGTCTCCAGCCCCTCAGCCACGGGTAATAGCCGCATCCAGCTGCTGCTTGTAGAGAGCTCTTTGAAGGGCTGCATGACCGGGCTGTTGCGGGGTGGAGTTTTGTGCTTCATGAAGGGGGAACATGAAGGATTTGGTACTGGGCCTGCCTGCCTCAGAGCTACATGAAGCAGCTGGGCTTCCTGCAGCAGAAGCACATTGTGCACCAGGAGCTGAAAGCATTGTTGTGTAGTGGATACCAGAAATGAAGATACACTGGAGCCGATCCCGCCCTCTCTTTGTTGGATCAGCTCATTGTGTGCCTCAGGTTGGTGAAGGGACCCCTGGGGACTCTGTGTGTGTGGCTTTTGTGTGTGTGTGTGTGGCTTTTGTGTGTGTGTGTGTGTGGCGTGTGTGTGTGTGTGTGTGTGTGTGTGTGTGTGTGTGTGTGAGTCTGTGGTGTAGGAGCAAGTGACAGCCATTTTATTTTTTCAGTCACTTGGATAGTGGTGGGCGGGCTGGATAGTGGGGGCAGGCCAACTCCCTGAATGATTTAAATCACTCCTCCATTGAATCACCCAATGGGAACAGTAACTCCTTACTTAAGCTGAGGTAACATAGCACACAGTGGCTCTTCAGTTGAGGCAACGTAGCAATATGCTGAGGGATCAAATAGAAAGTGGTATTTGAGGCTTGCCCTCTGTAACGTACAGCAAAGTATCTCTCTCCCTTTAAGGAGAAAGGGCGGGAATCAGGAAGCAGGAAGTGGAGGACTGACAGTTGAAAACAGACAGTGAGGTGACTGAAGAGATGAAAAGAGTTAACCCTTTGAGTGCCAGAGGGGTACGCAACGCATTGCAAAGCAATGCGTTGCGTACCCCTCTGGCACTTATAGGGTTAAATAAAAGAGTTGCTATTAAGTTTATCCCTGAGTTTGTATTTTATGGAAACATTACACCCTCGTACTGAAACTGAGCGTGTGGAGGGTTACAATTATCTGTGGGAGGTGACACAGAGTGTATGGAGGGTTACAGTTACCTGTAGGAGGTGACACAGAGTGTATGGAGCATTACAATTAACTGTGGGAGGTGAAACAGTGTGTTTGTGGGGTCACGATCCTGAGTGAGAGTGTGTGTGGACCAGGAGAAGTTATTGATATCCCCTACTTCAGGAGTGAGTGGCAGTTATATTTTTTTTTGTCAGTTGGATAGTGGTGGGAGGGCTGGAGGGGGTGGGCCAACTCCCTGTATGATAAACACGCCCCCGCTGAATCACCCAATGGGAGCAGTAATGTCCCCATTGAATCACCCAATGGGAGTTGTGTCTCCTAATGTGACATAAATTATGTAATGAGGCATTCTGTTCAACGTGTGTTTGTTTTCTGAAGAGACATAAATTATGTTCTGTGTGTGAGGTAACATAAATTATGCAATAAGGCTTATTCTTTTATATATATATATATATATATATATATATATATATATATATAGATATGGGAGAATATATATACGGATTACCTGGGTACCTGATGCCCCTGAAGGGGCGAGCAGAAGGCAACGACCCAAGTCCAGAGTCCATGCAAAAGGTCAGGGCAGGCAGCAATCAAAAGAGTAATCCAGGTCCAGGCTAATGGTCAGGCAACAGGTCAGGAGAAGCTGAGGAAACAAAAGCACAATTAACGGAGCTCACAAAACACTGAGCACTGGCTAATGCTACCGCCTCCCATTTAAAGGGAAACCTGGTGACGTCACAACGACTCGACGTACGCGATGCGGTTGCCTAGCAACGCCAGCCCGTGGGAGCCTCCATACTGGCTGTGCCAAAGTGAGGTGCAGGAAGGAAACCTCAGAGAATGCCGACAATGGGGAGGCAAAAGAGGTATGGGGGAAAGAGTGTGGAGAAAGAGGCATTGGGGGACAAAAGAGGTATGGGGGGCAAAGGTGTGGTGAAAGAGGCATTGGGGGGGCCAAAGAGGTATGGGGGGCAAAGGTGTGGTGAAAGAGGCATTGGGGGCAAAAGTGTGGTGAAAGAGGCATGGGAGGGCAAAAGGGTGGCAAAACAGGTATGGGGAGAAAGAGGGTGGTGAAAGAGCCATGGGGGGTAAAAGAGGTATGGGCGCAAGAGTGTGGTGAAAGAGGCATTGGGGGGGCAAAAGAGGTACTGGGGGCAAAGGTGAGGTATGGGCGCAAGAGTGTGGTGAAAGAGGCATGGGGGGGCAAAAGGGTGGCAAAAGAGGTATGGGGGGGCAAGAGGATTGTGAAAGAGGCATTGCGGAGGGTAAAAGTGTGGTGAAAGAGCCATGGGGGGGCAAAGGGTGGCAAAACAGGTATGGGGAGCAAGAGGGTGGTGAAAGAGCCATGGAGGGGGCAAAAGAGGTATGGGGGCAAGAGTGTGGTGAAAGAGGCATTGGGGGGCAAAAGTGTGGTTAAAGAGGCATGGGGATGCAAAAGAGGTACAGGGAGCAAAAGGGTGGTGAAAGCCATGGGGGGGCAAAAGAGGCATGGGCGGCAAAAGTGTGGTGAAAGAGGCATTGGGGGCAAAAGAGTGGCAAAACAGGTATGGGGAGCAAGAGGGTGGTGAAAAAGCCAAGGGGGGGCAAGAGGGTCATGAAAGAGGCATTGGGGGGGCAAAAGTGTGGTGAAAGGTGCACGGGAGCAAAAGGGTGGCAAAACAGATATGGGGAGCAAGAGGGTGGTGAACGAGCCATGGGGGGCAACAGAGGTATGGGGGGCAAAAGTGTGGTGAAAGAGGCATTGGGGGAGCAAGAGGGTGGTGAAAGAACCATGGGTGGCAAAAGAGGTATGGGGGGCAAGAGTGTGGTGAAACAGGCATTGGGGGGGGCAAAAGAGGTATGGGACAAAATTGTGGTGAAAGAGGCACTGGGGGAGCAAAATAGGTATGGGGGGCAAGAGGGTCGTGAAAGAGGCATTGG
>CM074718.1:302849694-302879694 GCA_037306005.1 Rhinophrynus dorsalis
AGCTCACGGTCCTTCCATCCCCTCTTACCCACCACTCTTCCATCTCTGTGTCCGCTTCCGGTCTCACCGTACTTCGCTAGTCCACACTAATCTCGCCATCCACCGATCCCAGCTACGCAGCTGTCATTCACCAGTATCCCCGTTCCTTTTCCCACACCAATCTGATTTACCAGCCACACCGCTATGCGACAGGTCGCCTCACATATAGCTCACATTAAGTTCCCTGTCGCCGCGTTTAAGTGGTCGTCAGCCCCATCCGCCATGACAGGCCTCCTTTCTGCTCGATCCCTCATGCTCCCATTTTCAGTATATACCCTACAGAGCATCACCCCCTCTCCCCATAGGGCACTATGACCAAGCATTACTGCATATGCTAATCGTACCTATTTCGCTTCACTCTGGCAGGTTTTCAGCTTGAGTAGCACCACGCATCACAAATCTCTCTTCATTAAGGACATAAATCCTCCCCCTCAGCCACCCGCATTCACTCCACGGCACTAGCCGCCTTCCTATTCCCCTATTCACCACAGGTTCTCTGTTCCTCCAGGCAGCTTCCATCTCAGGTCACATCAGCCCCTAGCTCTCTAGCATCTCTCAGGTATTCCAGCTTTCCCTTCACGTCTACCTCATCCACTTCACGACCATTCCTCATACCCATGCCTTTTTCTTTTCTCCAGGCATCCGCACATAGCACCAGTCTTTCAGTCACCAACCCTATTCCAGGTGTACTCGGGGCACTTCAGTCCCAATCTCTCCAGGTATTTCAGCCCCCCCATTTTTTATTTATTTTTCCCTATGCTCACCATATTTTGTTTTTATAGACGTCCGCACCATATCTCTCATCAGGTACTTACTTCAGTCCCCCTTCCACTCACCATTTGCCGAACTCCAAACCCTGTCACCCCCCCCGCCCGGTTCGCAACATACCGCTCCATTGAATTATTCGATCACTACTGTACCTTCATTTCTTAGTCTACCTTGGCTTGGTAAATTTTCATAGCTGTTCCTCCCTCCTAGTGTCGCAATCCCAATGTTGAGCAGTGTGTCAGGCTCACACACACTCACTTATATTAAAATTAAAAAAAAAAAATCGTTTCAGCGTCCTGATTCAATTTATTCATACATGGTCACATTGTTTGTGTCCTGATTTCACGTTCTAAACTTAGGTACATAATTTCATCATTAAGTGTCCTGATTACTCGTTCTATCATTTGTGCACAGTTATGTGATTCAGTGTCCTGATTCCACGTTCTAACACGTGTACGTGGTTATGTTGCTTCGGTGTCCTGATTCACGTCCTCACACGTATACATGGTTGCATATGTATTCGACTACAATGTTCAGTATCCTGATTCCTCGTTCTAACATATGTACTCGGTTCATTGTTTTAGTGTCCTGATGTCACGTTATAACTTATGTTCAGCGTTGCATTGTTTCAGTATACTGATTATATGTTCTGACATGCGTACGTGGTTCTTGTATTAGTATTCTGATTTCATGTTCTAACATATGTACATGGTTACATTGTTTCAGCGTTTTTGATTCCACGTGTAACTGATTACATCATTTCAGTATCCTGATTCCACATTCTAATATGTACACGGTTTTTGTTTCAGTGTCCCGACCCCACGTTTTATCATATGTACGTGGTTGCATTGTTTCGGTGTCCTGAGGCAACGTTCTATCTAACATTCAATTGGGTTGCGTTGTTTTTGGTATCCTGATTCCATGTTCCATCTACATGCATACATAGTTACATAGTTCCAGGTCAATGATTCCACGTTCTGCCAACATCGTTACATCATTTCAGAGTCCTGATTCCTCGTCCTATCTACATGTATACATATTTAGATTGTTTCAGTTCCTGATTCCAAGTTCTACCTATTACATACATTTCTAGTTTCATTATTTTAGTGTCCTGATTCCATATACTGTCTTACATCATACATTCATTGTTAATCGTTCAGGGTCCTGCTTCCACTTCCTATCTTTCGTACGTACTTCGTTCATTGTGTCAGGGTCCTAATTCCTCATTCTTCCAATATTTATACTTGGTCACATTGTTTGCGTGTCTTGTTTTCCGTTATATCCAGATGCGTACATAGTTACATCATTCAGTATCCTGTTTCCACGTTCTATATTTTACACATATCTTTATTTACGTTGTTTAGTATCCTGATTCCACGCTTATCTACATGCCTTCATAGTGAACTTGTTTCAGTGTCAAGTTTCTACGGTTCATCTACCTTAAATATGTGTCTCAGTCCGATTCACTGTTCTAACTAATATTGTTACATCATTTCAGAGTCCTGGTTCCACGTGCTATCTACATGTATTTAATATCCTGATTCTAAGTCCTATCTAACATGCATACACACATACATATTAAATTGTTTCAGTGTTCTGATTCCAAGTTCTATCTAACATACATACATGGTTACATTGTTTCTGTGTCCGGCTTCCATTTTTTTATCATATACGTATATAGTCATTGTTCAGTGACTTGATTCCACGTTCTATCTAACATTATACAGTGTTCCATTATTTCAGTGTCCTGTTCCCACGTTCTATAGGTGTGGGACATGGCAGTTAAGATTATTCCGGTCATTCTGGTATCCATCACCAGTTAGATCTCGCTTCTAGGGTTCTTAGGCTCTTCATAGGTATAGTTATTTTAACTATCTTTCGTTCCTACCATCAGCCACCTCACCTTGGGAGGCCTTGCCATCATCACAGTTTTTTCATTCATCTATGTCCCCTCCATCGGCCCTTCCCCTAGGATTCGGCGGCCATGGTAGTACCTCTTCCCCCCACAGCTGGCCATCCGTTCAGCCAGTTCACCTGATGTCGGAAGCAGGGTATTAAAGACAGGAGACCGCGTCAGGCTCCGGCTAGATGCTGAGGTAGATAAGCCAGTGTTCAAACTTCTGTGTCATTCCAGGTAAATGATCAGCCTTGGGTTATTCCCCATCCATTCACTCACCTTTCATCTTACTGAATCATTTAGCACTAGTACTCCCCACCAGGATCTTATAGCATAGGGCGGCACTTATCACGGCGACGCCGCTGTATGATTTAGGTATTGCAAGATCTGCGGGTCTAGTTATGCACCACAGCCAAGCATCTTCATTTTGAGTTGTCAAATTTCTATCTTCCTTTTTAGTCATCACCGGATGCTCTTCACCACTTATTCACCATTACGCATTAAGATGGGCCGTCCACCTCCCACTTCACCACCTTCTAAGCAGTCATGCTACTCCTATACGCTAACTCCCATCACTCCTTACATTTGCCAAGCCGCAGGATCACAGTTGCCCCCATTTCAGTAGTTTTTGCAGCAGTCCCTTCCCCCCGCAGCCCCTAAACTTTCTTATGCCAGCAGTGCCCCGCCACTCCTCTTTGCCCGACGGACCCCAGCAGCTGGCCACTCCATACCTCGTTGCAGAGGCCGACGGATCCTTTCAGTCCATATCTCTCCACAAGAGGCCGATGGACCAGTCACCCCATACCTCTTCACAGAGGCCGACGGACCCAGTCACCCCATACCTCTCCACAGAGGCCGAAGGACCCAGTCATGCCATACCTCTTCGCAGAGGCCGACGGACCCAGTCATGCCATACCTCTTCGCAGAGGCCGATGGACCCCAGTCACGTCATACCTCTTCGCAGAGGCCGATGGACCCCAGTCACACCATACCTCTTCGCAGAGGCCGATGGACCCCTGTCACTCCATACCTCTTCGCAGAGGCCGATGGACCCCAGTCACTCCATACCTCTTCTCAGAGGCCGATGGACCCCAGTCACTACATTTCTCTTCGCACATTTCATACTAAATCACCACTGTATGCAGAGGTCGACGGACCCCAGCCATACCTCTTGCAGAGGCCAACAGACCCCAGCATCTACTTTGAAGGAATCCGAGGCTACCATAACTAGGTCAACTAATCCACATGTCCTTCTACATCCAGTTTTCAGTTAGCATCCCTTGTTTTTGCACCTTCCCTTCTATTAAACGGTTCAATCTCAGAAAGGCTAGACTTACCTTTCTATCCCACCAAGAACAATGGTTGTAACGGTTTGCTGTCCACGGGCACTGTAATAATGGTACCCTATGTCGGCCCTGTAGCACCATCTCTAGCCATCTCTTCTCACCCGCAGGTAGCACACTACTTACCCTATCTGACGGTCCACTTTTAACCAGCAACTTCAGCAAATATTACGCACCATCATCCTTGGTTAGGTCTCAATCCAGATTCCTACGCCGGCCACCCATTTGGTATCCGTGCCACATCCGCGGCATCTAATATGGTGTGCCAGCCTGCATCATTCAAATTAGGTCGGTGGCGTTCCTCATGCTACGCAAGATACATTCCTGTCCCACGGAAGAATTCATCATGCACTGGTATCGCCTGCAATTCACCAATGCACGCAATTACATACAAGCGGGTTACTTTTTGCCTCTCTTTTTGGCCTCTTACAGGTTAACCACGTCGACTCGACCCTGGGGCCTCAGTAGGCCCAGGGATGGCAATCCCCCTAACACATTCATGGCAACCCCCTAACATATTCATCATCTCGGTATCCATCCAGCTGTAAGCCCTGACCACAAGTTTAAGGTGGTAACACCTGTATTTGTGGAAGGGGCTGCAAGCCCTTAAATACGGGCAGCTGCCCTTCCCACTGGAGCTCAATTCATGTTGAGCCCCCCCATTACACCCCCCTTCATTCAGGGGTTACTGTTAGGTTAGCCCTCTTACAGGTTAACCACGTCGACTCGACCCTGGGGCCTCAGTAGGCCCAGGGATGGCAAGTCCCTAACACATTCATGGCAACCCCCTAACACATTCAACATCTCGGTATCCATCCAGCTGTAAGCCCTGACCACAAATATTATATATATATATATATATATATATCTACCTATATGGGCACAAGTTGTATATATAGGCCTGCATGCCCATACTGGCATTGTAGCATTCTTAATATGTGCAATCTTTTTTTTAACTCTCTCCCCTCCTATATAATCTCCTGTATTTTTCTTCTCTTTTTCTTCCCCCGTACCACACAGTCTGCCTTGGACAGGGTATTTAGGACCCTCTGCAAGAAGAGTGTAGATTTTCTCTTGGTCCCTGTCTTATCAGCAGTTCCACTGTGTGAATCCCCAGCAAACAACACAGCTTTGAATTCAATATATTAACTGTATTAATTGTGAATTCTGTGTCCTTGTGCTCAGAAATGCTTTACACTTGAGAAAGGGAGTTTATCTTGAAAGCTTGTCAATCCATAATTATGTTAGTCCAATAAAAAATGTTTTACAAGATATTAATTTTGTTATTTTACATATATATATATATATATATATATATCTATATATATATCTATATATATAAAAGAATAAGCCTCATTGCATAATTTATGGTACCCCACACACAGAACATAATTTATGTCTCCTCAGAAAAGAAACTCGCATTGAACAAAATGTCTAATTACATAATTTATGTCTCATTAGGAGACACCTCTCCTATTGGGTGATTGAATGGGGACTTTACTGCTCTCATTGGGTGATTCAATGGGGGCGTGTTTATCATACAGGGAGTTGGCCCGCCCACCACTATCCAACTGACAAAAAAAAAATATATAACTGCCACTCGCTCCTGAGGTAAGGATATCAGTAACTTCTCCCGGTCCACTCACACTCTCACTCAGGATCATGACCCCACAAACACACTGTTTCACCTCCCACAGATAACTGTAACCCTCCATACACTCTGTTTCAGTACGAGGGTGTAATGTTCCCATAAAATACAAACTCAGGGATAAACTTAATAGCAACTCTTATTTAACTCATCATCTCTTCAGTCACCTCACTGTCTCAACTGTCACTCCTCCACTTCCTGCTTCCTGCTTCCCACCCTTTCTCCTTAAAGGGAGAGAGATGCTTTGCTGTATGTTACAGAGGGCAGGCCTCAAACACCACTTTCTATTTGATCCCTCAGCATATTGCTACGTTGCCTCAACTGAAGAGCCACCGTGTGTTATATTGCTATGTTAGCTCAACTTAACCCTTTGAGTGCCAGAGGGGTAAGTAACGCATTGAAAAGCACACATTCTGTCTCACACTCTCACAGTCTCTCACACAGTCTCGCAGTCTCACACTCTCAGTCTCTCACACTCTCACAGTCTCACACACTCTCAGTCTCACAGTCTCTCACACACTCTCACAGTCTCTCACACTCTCACACAGTCTCACACTTTCACACAGTCTCACACTCTCACAGTCTCTCTCGCAGTCTCACACAGTCCCTCACACTCACAGTCTCATACACTCTCAGTCTCACAGTCTCTCACACTCTCACAGTCTCTCACACTCTCACAGTCTCTCACACTCTCACACAGTCTCACACTCTCAGTCTCACACTCTCACAGTCTCTCGCAGTCTCTCTCGCAGTCTCACACAGTCCCTCACACTCTCACAGTCCCTCACACTCTCACAGTCTCTCACACTCTCACAGTCTCTCACACTCTCACACAGTCTCACACTCTCAGTCTCACACTCTCGCAGTCTCTCACAGTCTCTCTCGCAGTCTCACATAGTCTCTCTCGCAGTCTCACACAGTCCCTCACACTCTCACAGTCTCTCACAGTCTCTTACACTCTCAGTCTCACACAGTCTCACAGTCTCTCACACTCTCACAGTCTCTCACAGTCTCTCACACTTTCACACAGTCTCACACTCTCAGTCTCACACTCTCACAGTCTTTCACAGTCTCACACAGTATCTCTCGCAGTCTCACACAGTCCCTCACACTCTCACAGTCTTTTACACTCTCACAGTCTCTCACACTCTCAGTCTCACACAGTCTCTCACACTCTCACAGTCTCTCACAGTCTCTCACACTCTCACACTTTCACACAGTCTCACACTTTCACACAGTCTCACACTCTCAGTCTCACACTCTCACAGTCTCTCTCGCAGTCTCTCGCAGTCTCACACAGTCTCTCTCACAGTCTCACACAGTCCCTCACACTCTCACAGTCTCTTACACTCTCAGTCTCTCACACTTTCACAGTCTCTCTCACACAGTCTCTCACACAGTCTCTCACACAGTCACAATCTCACAGTCACAGTCTCACAGTCACAGTCTCACACTCTCAGTCTCACACTCTCACAGTCTCTCTCACAGTCTCACACACACACAGTCTCACACACACACACAGTCTCACACTCACACACAGTCTCACACTCACACACAGTCTCACAGTCTCACACTCTCTCAGTCTCACACTCTCACACAGTCTCACACTCTCACACAGTCTCACACAGTCTCACACTCACACACAGTCTCACACAGTCTCACACACAGTCTCACAGTCTCTCTCACACAGTCTCTCACACAGTCTGACAGTCGCAGTCTCACAGTCTCACACTCTCAGTCTCACAGTCGCTCACACTCTCACGGTCTCACACACTCTCAGTCTCACAGTCTCTCACACTCTCACACACTCTCACAGTCTCACACAGTCTCACACTTTCACACAGTCTCACACTCTCACAGTCTCTCTCGCAGTCTCACACAGTCCCTCACACTCTCACAGTCTCTTACACTCTCAAAGTCTCATACACTCTCAGTCTCACAGTCTCTCACACTCTCACAGTCTCTCACATTCTCACACTTTCACACAGTCTCACACTCTCAGTCTCACACACTCACAGTCTCTCTCGCAGTCTCTCACAGTCTCTCTCGCAGTCTCACACAGTCTCTCTCGCAGTCTCACACAGTCCCTCACACTCTCACAGTCTCTTACACTCTCACAGTCTCTTACACTCTCAGTCTCACAGTCTCACACAGTCTCACAGTCTCTCACACTCTCACAGTCTCTCACACTCTCACACACTCTCACACTCTCAGTCTCACACTCTCACAGTCTTTCACAGTCTCTCTCGCAGTCTCTCACAGTCTCTCTCGCAGTCTCACACAGTCTCTCTCGCAGTCTCACACAGTCCCTCACACTCTCACAGTCCCTCACACTCTCACAGTCCCTCACACTCTCACAGTCTCTCACACTCTCACAGTCTCTCACACTCTCACAGTCTCTCACACACACAGTCTCACAGTCTCTCACAGTCTCTCACACTCTCACACAGTCTCACACTCTCAGTCTCACACTCTCACAGTCTCTCTCAGTCTCTCTCGCAGTCTCACACAGTCTCTCTCGCAGTCTCACACAGTCCCTCACACTCTCACAGTCCCTCACACTCTCACAGTCTCTCACACTCTCACAGTCTCTCACACTCTCAGTCTCACACAGTCTCACAGTCTCTCACACTCTCTCACACTCTCACACTTTCACACAGTCTCACACTCTCAGTCTCACACTCGCACAGTCTCTCTCAGTCTCTCTCGCAGTCTCACACAGTCTCTCTCGCAGTCTCACACAGTCCCTCACACTCTCACAGTCCCTCACACTCTCACAGTCCCTCACACTCTCACAGTCTCTCACACACAGTCTCTCACAAGTCTCTCACACAGTCACAATCTCACAGTCACAATCTCACAGTCACAGTCTCACAGTCACAGTCTCACACTCTCAGTCTCACACTCTCACAGTCTCTCACAGTCTCTCTCGCAGTCTCACACAGTCTCTCTCGCAGTCTCACACAGTCCCTCACACTCTCACAGTCCCTCACACTCTCACAGTCTCTCACACTCTCAGTCTCACACAGTCTCACAGTCTCTCACACTCTCACACTTTCACACAGTCTCACACTCTCAGTCTCACACTCTCACAGTCTCTCTCGCAGTCTCACACAGTCTCTCTCGCAGTCTCACACAGTCCCTCACACTCTCACAGTCCCTCACACTCTCACAGTCTCTCACACTCTCAGTCTCACACAGTCTCACAGTCTCTCACACTCTCACACTTTCACACAGTCTCACACTCTCAGTCTCACACTCTCACAGTCTCTCTCAGTCTCTCTCGCAGTCTCACACAGTCTCTCTCGCAGTCTCACACAGTCCCTCACACTCTCACAGTCCCTCACACTCTCACAGTCTCTCACACACAGTCTCTCACAAGTCTCTCACACAGTCACAATCTCACAGTCACAGTCTCACAGTCACAGTCTCACACTCTCACAGTCTCACACTCTCACAGTCTCTCACAGTCTCTCTCACAGCCTCACACAGTCCCTCACACTCTCACAGTCTCACACTCTCACAGTCTCACACTCACACACAGTCTCACACTCACACACAGTCTCACACTCACACACAGTCTCACACTCTCTCACAGTCTCTCACAGTCTCTCACTCTCACACTCTCTCACACTCTCACACACAGTCTCACACTCTCTCAGTCTCACTCTCACACAGTCTCATACTCTCTCACTCTCACACACAGTCTCACACACAGTCTCACAGTCTCTCACACACTCTGTCTCACACCGTCTCACACAGTCTCACAGTCTCAGAGTCTCACTCTCTCACACACAGTCTCACACTCTCACACACAGTCTCACACTCTCTCTCACACTCTCTCAGTCTCACACTCACACACAGTCTCACACTCTCACAGTCTCACACTCTCTCACACAGTCTCTCTCTCTCACTCTCACACACAGTCTCACTCACAGTCTCTCTCACACTATCTCACAGTCTCTCTCACACACACACACAGTCTGTCACACACACCGTCTCACACACACACACAGTCTCACACACTCTCTCACGCACTCTCTTACACTCTCAGTCTCACACACTCACATACTCTCAGTCTCACACACTCACACTCTGTCAGTCTCACACTCTCTCAGTCTCACACACTCTCAGTCTCTCACACACTGTCAGTCTCTCACACACTCTCAGTCTCACACTCTCACACTGTCTCACTCAGTCTCGCACACTCAGTCTCACACAGTCTCGCACACACAGTCTCGCACACACAGTCTCGCACACACAGTCTCGCACTCTCACAGTCTCGCACTCTCACAGTCTCGCACAGTCTAACACAGTCTCACTCTCACACAGTCTCACACTTTCACACTCTCTCACTCTCACACACAGTCTCACAGTCTCTCTCACAGTCTCTCACTATCTCTCAGTCTCACACTCTCACAGTCTCTCACTCTCACAGTCTCACACTCTCACACTCTCACAGTCTCACACTCTCACAGTCTCACACTCTCACGGTCTCACACTCTCTCACACACAGTCTCACACTCTCACACTCTCTCACACACAGTCTCACACTCTCTCAGTCTCACACTCACACACTCACACACAGTCTCACACTCTCTCTCTCACACTCTCTCAGTCACACTCTCACACAGTCTCACACTCTCACACAGTCTCACACAGTCTCACACAGTCTCACTCTCACAGTCTCTCTCTCTCACTCACACACAGTCTCTCTCACACTCTCAGTCTCACACAGTCTCACACTCTCACACAGTCTCTCAGTCTCTCACAGTCTCTCACTCCCACAGTCTCACACTCCCACAGTCTCACACTCCCACAGTCTCACACTCTCTCACACACAGTCTCACACTTTCTCACACACAGTCTCACACTCTCAGTCTCACACTCTCACATACTCTGTCTCACACACTCACATACTCTGTCTCACACACTCGCATACTCTGTCTCACACACTCACATACTCTCAGTCTCACACACTCACACACTCTCAGTCTCACACACTCTCAGTCTCACACACTCACAATCTCTCACTCTCACACTGTCTTACTCAGTCTCGCACACACAGTCTCGCACACACAGTCTCACACACAGTCTCACACTCTCACAGTCTCACACTCTCACAGTCTCACTCTCACACAGTCTCACATTCTCACACAGTCTCACACTCTCTCACTCTCACAGTCTCTCTCTCTCACTCTCACACACAGTCTCACACACAGTCTCACAGTCTCTCTCACACTCACACAGTCTCACACAGTCTCACACTGTCTCTCACTGTCTCTCACTCTCACAGTCTCACACTCTCTCAAACACAGTCTCACACTCTCTCAAACACAGTCTCACACTCTCTCAAACACAGTCTCACACTCTCTCACACTCTCTCAGTCTCACACTCACACAGTCTCACACACAGTCTCACACACAGTCTCACACACAGTCTCACACTCTCTCAGTCACACTCTCTCAGTCACACTCTCACACAGTCTCACACTCTCACACAGTCTCACAGTCTCTCTCACAGTCTCTCACACTCACACAGTCTCTCACACTCTCTCACACACACAGTCTCACACTCTCTCACTCTCACACACAGTCTCACACTCTCTCTCACACTCTCTCCCACACTCTCTCAGTCACACTCTCACACAGTCTCACACTCTCACACAGTCTCACACAGTCTCACACTCTCTCACTCTCACAGTCTTTCTCTCTCACTCTCACACACAGTCTCTCTCACACTCTCAGTCTCACATAGTCTCACACTCTCACACACTCTCTCACACTCTCACACACTCTCTCACAGTCTCACACAGACTCACACTCTCACAGTCTCTCACTCTCACAGTCTCTCACTCTCACAGTCTCTCACAGTCTCGCACTCTCACAGTCTCGCACTCTCACAGTCTCGCACTCACAGTCTTGCACTCACAGTCTCACACAGTCTCTCTCACTCTCAAAAACTCTCAGTCTCACACACTCTCACACACACTCACACACTCTCACACACACACTCACACACACTCTCACACACACTCCCACAGTCTCTCTCACAGTCTCTCTCACAGTCTCAGCCTCACTCTCACAGTCTCTCTCACACTCTCACACTCTCTGTATCACACTCTCTCACACTCTCACAGTCTCTCTCACACTCTCAGTCTCACACTCTCTCACACTCTCAGTCTCACAGTCTCTCTCACTCTCACAGTGTCTCTCACACTCTCAAAGTCTCTCTCACACTCTCACAGTCTCACACACTCTCTCACACTCACATTCTCACACTCTCAGTCTCACACAGTCTCACTCTCTCACAGTCTCACACCCAATCACTCACACACTCAATCACACTCACACAGTCTCACTCAATCACACTCTCACAGTCTCACTCAGTCATACTCACACACTCACACAGTCTCACTCTCACACTCAGTCACTCAATCACACTCTCGCAGTCTCACTCAATCACTCTCACACAGTCTCACTCTCACACTCAATCACACTCTCACAGTCTCACACTCTCACAGTCTCACACTCAATAACATTCTCACACTTACAGTCTCGCAGTCACACTCAATCACACTCAATCATACTCTCACCCTCAATCACTCACACCCTCTCACTCACACCCTTTCACTATCATACACACTCTCACTCACTAACACACTCACTCAATCACTCACACGCAATCACTCAATCTCGCACTCAAACGCAATCACTCACACGTAATCACACCCCGGGAGCCAGCACGATCGACCTTACACCATAGTATGTGCAATTACCACACGCATTTCAATTACATGAATGAATGCCAGTCACTCACATCCTGGGAGCCAGCACGATCCACCTTCCACCATAGTATGTGCAATTACCACATGCGTTTCAACTATATGAATGAATGCCACAGTGGAGGCATAAGTACAAACACAAACTCATTACAATGACACATAAGTCAACCCCTTATGACTCACTTCTGTGTGTGTGTCTCTGTGTGTGCCTGTGTGTTTCATGTCTGTATCACACTCTATGTGTCTGCATGTATGTGTGTATGACTGTCGCTCTTTAAGCATCTCAGTGCATGCATGTGCATTTGCGTGTGTGTCTCTGTGTTTGTCTCGCATCCGTGTGTGTGTGCATTAATTCCCTACATATCCTGACGGGCAACGCCGTCCCACATTGCTAGTATATATATATATAGATAGGTAGATAGATCCAGAAGTTAACAACAGCACTCACAGGTCTTCAATTTCAGTAATGACAAATAGTGAATATTTTATTGATCAACGTTTCTGGTGCATTACAGCAGCCTTCGTCAGGACAAGTGTGAAGCAAACAATCTCTCCCATTTAAACCCCTTACTCCAGTGTAGTGCCAAAATCAGCGCTAGTGATTGGTGCGTTTAAAATAACAGTGTTAGCATAATTATATTTAGATGGACAGATAATGGTACAACTATAAGAAATTACTATGAATGTATTTGGCAATAAAGATAAAGACATAATACTGTATTGTAATGGGACAATTTTCTATCCTATATAATAATGCGCTCAAACGTGTGTAACGACCAGTCATGCGCAATAGAGACTGATGCCCGCGCCGCAGCTGATACAGAGCTGAACGCTCATTCAAGCGTCCAGCTCTGTATCAGATGTGGCGCAGGCAGTCTCTACTGCGCATGACTGCCCCGTGACCGGCTGGCAGTGGCACTGTGGCCTGTGTAACGGGCTCTTCAACTAGTATATAGGCTGAGTATATTTATATATTCATATATATGGGACATGCACCATTATGATTGGATTAATATAATACAATTTGGTTTTGCTGTAGTGTGTGCCACAGTCATATATTTTATTATATATATATATATATATATATATATATATATATATATATATATATATATATATATATATATGCACACACACAAACAAACAAATCTGCGCTCAAATGTGAATAATGTGTGCCCTGTAATGGGCATATATAATAATCATTAGTAAATCTAAGTAAAATAAGTGAGAATTTCGTCCCACAAATTGGCCAATCCGTGTGTAAGCTTACCAACCATGCCAAGGTATCTCACTTTATGGTAAGTTGTACTCTAATACACCTACAAATACTATCTATCTAAATTAAAAATCCCTGAAGAAAGATGTTATTTTGAAACACGTCCGAGGGGACCCTTTAAATGGTATTTTGATGTGTTTATTATTATTTGTGGGTCCTAATGTAGTGCAATTAAAAACAGCAGACATGCAATAAAATAAAATAAAAAATAAAAAAAGAGGCCTGCATTAATAAAGTGATTACATAGAGAACTATGTTCCATTTGTAGCCTTCCCCACAAGTCATGTGAGGAATGGTTGATACCAAACAGACAGGGGTTATACACATTGGAACAGGCCAAAAAGCCTGGTTCTTAAAGGCCAAGTGGGATGGAAAAGGAAAGGAATGGTGAAATAAAGTAAAGTAATAATGTGTTTTTTTCTGTGTGATTAAATTGGATAAAATGAGAAGCTGCTAAAGTGAGCTGAAGGAGATATGTGTACAAAAACAGAAAAAGAGAAGAAAGCTCGCAGCGCTAACTCATCATAAAATATCCATATAATAAATATAAATGACATATAAATATAAAGATGAAAGATATAGATAGCAGCAAGAAATGAGAGGGTTTTCCAGTCCCCCTGACATTGGGCCTAAACCCAAAAGTGAAAACACATACAAACAAACAAATCTGCGCTCCTCTATATGCTGTGAATAATGTGTGCCCTGTAATGGGCATATATAATAATCCTTGGTAAATCTAACTAAAATAAGTGAGAATTTCGTCCCACAAATTGGCCAATCTGTGTGTAAGCTTACCAACCACGTCAAGGTATATATATATATATATATATATATATATATATAGTTGCTATTGGCCTGGGCTTACCAAGACGAGACAGCACACAGTCAAATAATGACTGAATATTTAATGAAGAAAAACAGCTTCACAACACCAAACGTTTTCGGTCCATCATTGGACCTTCATCAGGATACCAGCAAATGTGAAAAAAAGAGGGTATAGATACCTATAATCCAAAGAACATCCCTCAGTGTCCAGAACACCCACTAGATGCGCCTTCCACGTGTGCTGTTCACCAGGAAGCCGGTGGATGATGTCACCCTATGGGGCAGCTCCCAGGGCATCCACGGAGACCAAAGAGAAAGAATAAAACAACGGGAAAAGAGAACACACTGAAATCCTTCAAATAAAAAAACAATACCCCCAGTCCCCTAAAAACACAAAACAAAAGAGATAAATAGAAGGCAGTATAGACATAGATGAAATAGCCACCTGTCTCTGGCAACAAAATAAGGAGCACAATGTATCACAGAGATATACTGTCACAATGCGACACATCGACCATTTAGACATAATTTGGGCTGAAAGCCAATTGCGGTGTACATCGCAATGCAATGACACTCCACAATGCCAAAAGACCATAATCATGAAAGAATGCAAAAACCAAACTTGAAAAATAGAGCACATGTAATAACCCAACACACGGCAGTATGCTGTGCAATGTGACGGTGATCTGCATCGCGCATGCAGCCGCCGGGAAAAATTACAACTATTTAATATAAAGCAGCTGAATAGGTGAGACGGGCTGCCAACTGAAAGCAGGGGAAACTGCAATGCCAAGAAAATGAAAGCAAAGAGTCCCAGATATATGGGAGAGAAACAGTTTAATATGAACCGGTCCACAATGATAATTATGGATATGGAATGCACAAGTCCTCAATAATGTAAGTCCAAATGGAACTGTGTAAAGCAATGCATGTGCCATGCCGAAGCAATGCTGTCCAATAAATCAAAAGTCACAATCAGAATCCTTCAAAACAAATCCAAGGTTGAATCTAGTGGCTAGGTGTAACACCCGGTGGTTACATAGTTACATAGTTACATAGTAATTTAGGTTGAAAAAAGACTTGCGTCCATCCAGTTCAACCCTTTTCCTATTCCTGTTTACCATCGCTGACCCAAAAGAAGGCATCCGACTCCAAATGGCAATCAGATTTCTCCCTGGATCAACAAGCCCTAACTAAATATTAATCCCAATACTAACGTGCATAGCCCTCTATATTATGCTCTTTTAAATAAGTATCCAGGCCCCTTTTAAAAGCATCTAATGTATTTGATAGCACCACCTCCTCCGGAAGTGCATTCCATACCTTTATTGTCCTTACTGTAAAGAAACCCTTCCGCTGTTGTAGACTAAATCTCCTTTCCTCAAGTCTAAGCGGGTGGCCCCTTGTCCTGTGTACTGTTCTGTTAATGAACAGGTCTTTTGAAAGCCCTTTATATGGGCCTTGAACATATTTATATAGTGTTATCATATCCCCTCTAAGACGCCGTTTCTCTAGTGTGTACAAGTTTAACTTTTCTAGCCTCTCTTCATAACTAAAACATTCCATTCCCCTTACTAGTTTTGTAGCCCTCCTCTGCACTCTCTCTAGTTCCATAATGTCCTTCTTCAGAAAGGGCGCCCAGAATTGAACAGCATATTCTAGGTGGGGTCTTACCATGGACCTGTAAAGAGGCATAATTATATCTTCCTCCCTTGAGTCAATACCCCTTTTAATACATGCCAATATCTTATTGGCCTTTGCAGCTGCCAGCTGGCACTGCATGCTACTGCAAAGTCTATTGTCTACCATTACTCCCAAATCCTTTTCATTAGTAGATTTCCCCAGAGAAACACCATTTAAACTATATGTTGCATTTTTATTATTATACCCAAAATGCATAACTTTACACTTGTCTATATTGAATCTCATTTGCCATTTGCCTGCCCAGTTACTCAATTTGTCCAAGTCCTCTTGTAATGAAGACACATCCAGTTCAGACTTTATTGCCTTACTTAATTTTGTGTCATCGGCAAACACTGATACATGGCTTCCTATGCCCTCTGGGAGGTCATTAATAAACAAATTAAAAAGAAGAGGACCCAGGACAGATCCCTGAGGCACTCCACTTATCACGTTTATCCAACTGGAGAACTTGCCATTTACTACCACTCTTTGCATTCTATCTTTCAGCCAATTTCCAATCCACTCACAAACATTTTGCCCTAGTCCTATTTCATTCAATTTGTACAGTAACCTCTTGTGTGGAACCGTATCAAATGCCTTGGCAAAGTCTAAATAGATCACGTCAACCGCCTCTCCCTCATCTATATTATTACTTACTTTTTCATAAAATGCGATCAAGTTCGTTTGACAAGACCTATCTTTCACAAAGCCATGTTGGCTATTGCTAATGATATTCCTGTTCCAGCAGAATTCTTGAATATATTCCCTTAGCAACCTTTCAAACAGCTTCCCTACCACAGATGTCAAGCTTACGGGTCTGTAGTTTCCTGGCTGGGACTTTGATCCCTTTTTAAATATGGGCACCACATCTGCTTTACGCCAATCCATGGGCACCATACCAGAAATAAAAGAATCCCTGAAAATCAGATATATCGGTCTGGCCAGGGTCTGGCCTAGCTCCCTAAGTACCCGTGGGTGTATACCATCTGGCCCCGGAGCCTTGTCTACCTTGACACCATTCAATTGTTTTAACAATTGAATGCCACAACAATGTCACCACGAGGATATACCACTGTTCAAAACCAATAATACTGGATATTAATCCAATCTCAAGCCGTATCAGAATCCAGGCAGGTAATGGCTGGGTGCAGCAATCTGTGGACCTTTCCAAGGATTGCCACCATCAAGTTGAGCCACTAAACAAAGAAAATGGTATCAAAGTAAACCCCCTCGGACCAGTGAAACACGATGCCAGGACCATCCAAGCAAACTGACCTCAAGATAGGAGATACACTGAAAGAAAAACAAATGTATGAAAGCACACCAGGAAATATCAATATACATACCAATAATACATACAAGCAAACACAGAAATTATAAATAAACATAAATAGATGTACCAAAACACACATAACTGAGCCCAAACCAAAGTCCACCCTTCTTCTCTAATAAATCCTAAAAAACAAAACCCAAAGGGAGGGACAAGGGAGGGAAAATATTCGCCTCCTGTCATTACTAAAATTAAGATTATTAGTACACTACGCTAACATAATCTACAATTTTACCACATGACAGGAGGCTTCATATTTTGCTTTTTTACGCTAAGACACCAAAGAAGACAGCATGAGGAGGACAGAAAAAGAAAACGTGAAACATCTGTTCCCCAAGATCAGTCCGCCGAAGACAAAACGTCTGCAACTGAAACCCCTGCAGAGAGAGCCCACTATGCAGGTGCTCCCCAAACTGAATGAGCACCCAAATAAACATCACCTCCTACCAGAGTCAAAACCTAACAAATACCTCTAGCTAACATCCCCTAAGACACTGGGCCTGACATATGAAACCAAAATTGACCCGATGAAAACAAACGTGGAGGAGCAGAAACCTCCACACAACAAAGCAAAAACCAAGGCAACAAAAATCCTACGAAAGAAGGTGACTAATAAAGTAAAAGACTAAAAAGAATCTACAAACAAGATATACTTTTAACAGACACTAGAAATTACAGATAATGAAGACGTGTAATACACACCCTAAGTTACAGACAATGTATATGTGTCAGACACCCTAGCCGCCACAGATAATGTAGACGTGTAACACATACAAGAATCTGCAGATAATGCAGGCGGGTAATGCAGACTGGAATACACACCAGAGTCCACAGAAGATGTGGAATAATGAATATGTGAAATACCCGCTAGGGTCTACAGATAATGTACCTGTGTAATACCCCCTGCAATCCACAGATAATGTATATGTGAACTATAAGCTAGAATCCACCAATAGTGAAAGCGTGTAATATGTGAAGTACAAACTAAAATCAACACACAGTGTATACTAGCAATACCCACCAGAATCAACAGATAATGCATATGTGAAATACCAGGTAGAATCTACATATAATGTATATGAAACATACACCAGACTCGACATAAAATGTATATGTATAACACCCTATATTCTACAGATAATGTATAAGTGTAATACACACCAGAATCAACAGATAATGTATAAGTGTAATACATACTAGAATCTACAGAAAATGTATAAGTGTAATACATACTAGAATGGACAGATAATGTATAAGTGTAATACATATTAGAATCTACAGAAAATGTTAAAATGTACAGATCAAGCGTACCTGTACTACACATAAAAAATCCAAAGACAACGTAAAAGTGTAAAACCCACTAGGCTCCACATAACAATATATATGTAATACACACTAGAATATACAGATAATGTAAGTGAAATACATGCTAGAAGCTACAGAAAAAGTATACGTGTAAACACACTAGAACCCACAGATAATGTATATGTAAAATACCAGGGAGAGATAACGTATAAGTGACATACCAGCTAGAATCTACAGAAAAGTATATGCTTAAAACACACTAGAATCTACAGATAATGTATATGTGTAAAACAAGATAGAATCTACAGATAATGTATATGTGAAATACGAAATACAATGTATATGTGAAATACAAGGTAGAACCTACAGAAAATGTATATGTGAAATACAAGGTAGAATCCACAGAGAATGTATATGTGAAATACAAGGTAGAATCAACAGATAATGTATATGTGAAATACAAGGTAGAATCTACAAATAATGTATATGTGAAATACAAGGTAGAAACCACAGATAATGTATATATGAAATACAAGGTAGAATCCACAGATAATGTATATGTGAAATACAAGGTAGAATCTGCAGAAAATGTATATGTGAAATACAAAGTAGAATCCACAGGTAATGTATATACAATACAATCTCCACAAATGGATCCCACACACAGAAAGGAAATCTGTAAACTTGTGTTTGTTACGCATGTACTCCATGCTTGGTACCTGTACGCCATGCTTGGTACGTGTACACCGGAGGATAGTAAGCACGTATTCCCGAAGTTGGCACACCTGTCGCATGAACTCTAGTGGATGAGAAAGAGAAAAACTCCCCAAATGAGCAGTAGCAAAACCTAGAGATAGAAGGACCTAAGAAAAAACAAAAACTGGCCAATGCCAAACCAGACTCCAAATGAATCACCTGAGTCGCATAAAAATAAGATAAATGTAGTACAGAAAAACTGAAGTTAAATCAATAGGGCACACCCCAGGTGCACCAGAAAAAAGGGACCCCCCTAACAGAAAATATACACATACATACATATACATCCACAGCCTTAGTCAATGAAATATAAATGATTAGCCATCCAAAACAATATATTTTACGCAGTCACTGGTAGTACAGCCGGAAAAAGAGAAAAAACGCTCGCGATGGCAGAAAAACACAGAAGAACAGATAATCAAACTGCAAACCAAAAGGCAGGGGAAAAAACCTAGAAACACCCTCTCAAAGAGGGCTAAATTCCAGCTAAGTAAAAGCTGGAGCTCATCCAGTAAAGAGGACTACAACCACCCTTCAGGGGAAAAGAAAAAATAGAAATATAACAAAGAAGACAGGGAAAGTGCCCCGCTTCCAGACCAAAACAAATGAAAAAAGGAGCCTTAAAATAAAACTAAAACAAAGAAATAGTAACTAAGTAAAAAGGGATGCAAACCCTGTAGAAACATAAATACAAGTTTACTGAGGGAAAAAAAAAAAAAGAACCCTCAGTGAGAAAACATCCATGCCAAGCATGGAAGAAAACTCCTGCCAGAGACAGGAAGCCATAATATCCATAACATGGTGGCTCACCCCAGTTGCAGCACAGGGGCACACCTTGCCATTGAAAATATACAAAAATATATAAGGGACAGAGGAAAGTAAAAACTCTCCGAGAGAAAACCCATGCCAAGCATGGAAGAAAACACCTGCCAGAGAACAGGAAAAACTGGGGGTTCACCCCATAGGAAAACGTAATATCATTAACATGGGGGCTCACCCCAGATACACCCCAGGGGCTCACCCTGGCATTGAATATACCACCTAGAGTATATGAAAACAAAAGAGGACTAACCCCATATACCATGTGTTATAAAATGTTGTAAAGTTCCGAAAAAATATACCCATGTAATCACACACGTGAAGCATGGTTTAGTGCCTACCCGAAGGTAGGAGTAAATAAGGGGGCTCACCCCAAATAGATATGGTGGGGCTCACCCACGAGAAATATGAAAAGGGGGCTCATCCCAGGTGTACTGCAGGGGCTCACCCCGCTAATCCTACAACATAAGAGAGTGTTAGGTAACAAAAGCAGTCCTGAATGCAATAATATAGGGGCTCACCCCAGTTGCATCGCAGGGGCTCACCCCGCTAATCCTACCAAATTTTTGTGGTGTAATATTAAGAATGTGTCAAGGAAATAGGTGCATTAGTTGGCAATAAACTAGCAGTCCTTCACAGTATAATAGCAATGGGTAACAGGAATGGGGCTTGTTCCCCAAGAAAACAGGACATAGCGCATGGAAAAAAAAAAAACAAAAAAAAAATTATATATATATATAAAGCATTTCCAAAAGCACTTTATTAATAGAGAAAACAAATCAAATATGTCCCAGAATGTAAACCGCTAGAAGCAGCTTGCAATGCGGCAGTTTAAAGCAGTGTAATACACCTAGAAATGGAAAAGAACTCTGAAAACAGAGCCACCCGGCAATGGAGGAAACAGCAAATCAAAATGGCCGCCGAGAATCTCGCAAGAAGCGAGATCCACGATGGTCGCCGGAGCTCATGGCTGATCCTCAGACAGCTATGCGCCGCGAACCAAGGCTGAAAGGCAAAAGGGAATGGGTCTGAGCGCGCCCTGCACCTCACAAGGAGAGATAAATAATACAAAATGTGGCTAACAATGGTAGCGTGCGCCACGAAAACCCAACCTAAGGGTTAAAGAATGGATCCCCAAGTAGATAACAAGGCAGGCTCAGACCCAAAACCCACAGTACACAATATTTAAGTTTGTAAAATGATATAAAGGTGTCACGGTTTATTATGACTCTCAGACACAAGTTTTAGGTAAAAATCAATTTTATTGAAATAATAAATTGATAATGTAGGATGGCATTCACATACATACATATATATACAGAATATAACAAAGACAGAAGGCAGACTCTACCGGTCCTGTCAATATACCGGACAGGACAGTCTGAAGTAATAGAATGTTAGGCTCTACCGGCCTTGCCAATACCGGGTAAGGCAACCTGCAGATGGAATAGCATAACGGTTCTACCGGCCTTACCAAAACCAGGCAAGGCAGCCTCAATAGATTTACAAGGTAGGCTCTACCGGCCCTGCCAATACCGGGTAAGGCAACCTCAGATGGAATGTGGCAAACGGTTCTACCGGCCTTACCAATACCGGGCAGGGCAGCCCAGAGATAGTAGCAGCAGTCAGATGGTAATGGCAAATTGACAGGATCGTAAGCAACCCAGTGTACACACACTGAGACCAACTGGGGAATCGTAAAGTCGCAAGACTTTGGAGCAAACCAGCGTCCGCACGCTGGGACAAACACAGAATTGTATAGCTGATAGGCTTTGGAGCAAACCAGTGACCGCACACTGGTGTAACAAGCGAGTTTGTATAGCCGCAAGGCTTTGGAGCAAACCAGTGACCGCACACTGGTGTAACAAGCAAGTTTGTATAGCCGCAAGGCTTAGGAGCAAACCAGCGTCCGCACGCTGGGACCAACACAGGATTGTATAGCCGATAGGCTTTGGAGCAAACCAGTGACCGCACACCGGTGTAACAAGCAAGTTTGTATAGCTGCAAGGCTTAGGAGCAAACCAGCGTCCGCACGCTGGGACCAACACAGGATTGTATAGCCGATAGGCTTTGGAGCAAACCAGTGACCGCACACTGGTGTAACAAGCAAGTTTGTATAGCCGCAAGGCTTAGGAGCAAACCAGCGTCCGCACGCTGGGACCAACACAGGATTGTATAGCCGATAGGCTTTGGAGCAAACCAGTGACCGCACACTGGTGTAAAAAGCGAGTTTGTATAGCCGCAAGGCTTTGGAGCAAACCAGTGACCGCACACTGGTGTAACAAGCAAGTTTGTATAGCCGCAAGGCTTAGGAGCAAACCAGCGTCCGCACGCTGGGACCAACACAGGATTGTATAGCCGATAGGCTTTGGAGCAAACCAGTGACCGCACACCGGTGTAACAAGCAAGTTTGTATAGCCGCAAGGCTTAGGAGCAAACCAGCGTCCGCACGCTGGGACCAACACAGGATTGTATAGCCGATAGGCTTTGGAGCAAACCAGTGACCGCACACTGGTGTAACAAGCAAGTTTGTATAGCCGCAAGGCTTAGGAGCAAACCAGCATCCGCACGCTGGGACCAACACAGGATTGTATAGCCGATAGGCTTTGGAGCAAACCAGTGACCGCACACTGGTGTAACAAGCAAGTTTGTATAGCCGCAAGGCTTAGGAGCAAACCAGCGTCCGCACGCTGGGACCAACACAGGATTGTATAGCCAATAGGCTTTGGAGCAAACCAGTGACCGCACACTGGTGTAACAAGCAAGTTTGTATAGCCGCAAGGCTTAGGAGCAAACCAGCGTCCGCACGCTGGGACCAACACAGGATTGTATAGCCGATAGGCTTTGGAGCAAACCAGTGACCGCACACTGGTGTAACAAGCAAGTTTGTATAGCCGCAAGGCTTAGGAGCAAACCAGCGTCCGCACGCTGGTGTAACAAGCAATGTCGCCGACGCGACCAGGCAGGAGGTCGCCAGGATACAGGAGACAGGCGATGAGAACACAGGAACCAGCAACGATCAGTCAGGTCAGGAAACAGCAGAGAAGAAGTTCAGCAGGAACTGCAACACCAGAGACTAGGCCGGAACCAGGACTGGAAGTAGTCAGCATGCAGGAAACACTGGAACAGTAGAGAACAGGAACTCAGGAACACATGAGATCAGGAACTCAGGAACACTGGAACAGAGGCCCAGCTATCACTGGCATAGTGATAGCAAGAAGGTCAGAAACAACACGAAAGGGCAACCAAAGGGTGCCCAATCCAGGTTTAAATAGGCAATGAAAGGCGGGCTATCTGCAGACAGCCAATAGCAGCCCCCTACTGGTGACAGACAAGGAACTGCAGCAATCACGGGCACCGTGATAGTACCCCCCCCTTCAAAGACCCCCTCTCCTAGAATAGGGTCTAGGTTTCTGTGGGTAATTGGCATGAAAGGGCCTAGTTAGCCTAGGTGCATGAAGGTCCGTACTATCCACCCATGATCGATCCTCAGGACCATACCCTTTCCAATGTACCAGGTACTGTACCCTTCCTCTAAGCCTACGGGAATCAATAATGCTCTGAACCTCGTACTCCTCCTGGCCCTCGACCTCAACAGGTCCTGGCACCACAGGTGTGGTAGTATAGCGATTGCAAACCAGAGGCTTAAGAAGGGACACATGGAACACATTATGGATACGCATGGATGCAGGTAGGTCTAGTGCATAGGAGACAGGGTTAATTTTGCGAATAACTCTGTATGGACCAATAAACCGAGGAGCCAACTTATTAGACGGAACCTGCAGCTTGAGATTTCTGGAGGAAAGCCATACTCTATCCCCAACCTGAAAAGAAACCGCTGGAAGCCTTCTGCGATTAGCATGGCGCTGATGACGCTGAAATGACTGACCAAGTGCCCTCTGAACTTGTGCCCATGTGGAACGGAGTTGCTCGATATGCTCATCCAGAGCTGGAATCTGTTGCGTCTGAAATGAGTCTGGAAGCAAACAGGGCTGGAACCCATAATTAATCAGAAATGGAGAGCTCCCAGATGAAGAATTGACCGCACAGTTCCTGGCGAACTCTGCCCAAGGCAACAAGTCGGACCAATTATCATGATGGTCAGTAACGAAACAACGGAGAAATTGTTCCAAGCCCTGATTAGCTCGTTCAGCGGCTCCATTGGTCTGGGGATGGTAGGCAGAGGAGAAGGACAGCTGTATGCCCATCTGTTGGCAAAATGCCCTCCAAAATCTAGACACAAACTGGCTCCCCCTGTCAGACACCAGTACCCTAGGCACTCCATGCAACCGGAATACTTCTCTGGCGAACACCATTGCCAATTCCTTCGCTGAAGGAAGACCACGGAGGGGCACGAAATGAGCCATTTTAGAAAACCTGTCCACCACCATGAATATAAAGGAGTACCCCTTGGACATAGGCAACTCTCCCATAAAATCAATGGAAACATGAGACCAGGGGCGTTCGCCATTAGGCACCGGTTGAAGCAAGCCCACAGGGAGATGTCTCGGGGTCTTAGCGCGGGCACAGGTGGCACAGGCATTCGTAAATTCGGCACAATCGTTTCTCATGGAGGGCCACCAAAATAACTGAGAAAGGGACCATAACAATTGGTCTCTACCAATATGTCCCGCAGCCTTAGAGGAATGGTAGGTTTCAAGCAGCCTAGTACGAGATGGTTCATCGACAAAACATTTGCCCACTGGAGTTTCATGGGGAGCGGACCCCTGAGAGGCCAGGATCTCCTCCCCTAAAGGAGAAGTGATACTCGTGCGTATAGTAGCCAGTATTCTATCAGGTTGGATGATGGGTGCTGGTGCTTCCACTCTGTCACTGTTGGCCTCAAATTGTCTTGACAGTGCATCAGCCCTGATATTCTTTGACCCCGGTAAGTATGATACAATGAAATTAAATCGAGACAGGAACAGTGCCCACCTGGCCTGACAGGAGGACAATCTCTTGGCCTCCGAGAGATAAGTCAGATTTTTATGATCTGTTAGGATTAATACGGGAGTCTTGGTACCTTCAAGCAAATGACGCCACTCCTTAAGAGCGAGGATAATGGCCAATAATTCTTTGTCACCTATCTCATAGTGGCCTTGAGTGACAGTCAACTTTTTAGAGAAAAACCCACAAGGTCTGAGAGTACCACCTTTCTCGTGTCGTTGCGAAAGTACTGCCCCAACCCCAATATCTGAGGCATCCACCTCTAACGTAAATGGAAGTAGATGATTGGGGTGGGATAACACAGGAGCTGCAGCAAATGCCAGCTTCAAATTCTCAAAGGCATTCTCAGCAGATACCGGCCAACAAGAAGGATTAGCGCCCTTGTGCGTAAGATCGGACAAAGGTTTGACAATGGAAGAAAAGTTCTTAATAAACCGCCTATAATAATTAGCGAAACCCAGGAAGCGCTGTATAGCTTTAAGCCCCTTGGGTTTTGGCCATTGTAAGACAGCTGACAACTTATCCTTGTCCATGGCAATGCCATCATTGCCAATTATGAACCCCAAGAATGGCACACTGGTTCTATGAAAGTCACATTTTTCCAGTTTACAAAATAATTTGTTCTCACAGAGTCGTAGCAATACTGCGGATACATCTTTGATGTGCTGTGCCATGTCTTGAGAGTAAATCAATATATCGTCCAGATAAACCACAACACATGTCTGTAACATATCTCTCAGAACATCGTTTATCAGTTCCTGGAAAACTGCGGGGGCATTACATAGCCCAAATGGCATTACAAGATACTCGTAGTGCCCAGCTCGAGTATTAAAGGCAGTTTTCCACTCATCACCTGCTCGAATGCGCACCAGATTGTAAGCGGCCCGTAGGTCCAATTTGGTAAAAATCGAAGCGCCCTTAAGCCTGTCAAAAAGCTTGGTGATGAGTGGTATTGGGTATGCGTTTTTTGCCATTAGTTTATTCAAGCCCCGGTAGTCGATGCATGGTCTTAATTCGCCATTTTTCTTTTTTACAAAAAAGAACCCAGCCCCAGCTGGAGAGGTAGATTTTCGTATGATCCCTCTAGCAAGGGCATCAGAAATGTAATCCTCCATAGCCTTATTTTCCTCACAAGATAATGGATAAGTGCGTCCTTTGGGAGGTACTGCCCCAGGCTGCAATTCGATGCAAAAATCATAAGGTCTATGCTGAGGTAGCAAACTGGCCTCTCCTTTGCTAAAAACATCGCCAAACTGTTGGTACACATCTGGTTTAGCCGAGGAGGTGCACAGGACCTTAACAGGCTGGATGACGCACTTGTCCATACAAAACTGGGACCAAGCAGCAATTTCACACTTTTTCCAATCAAATTGTGGGTTATGTAACTGTAACCACGGAAAGCCCAATATTACCGCATGGTGCGGAGAATTAATCAGTTGAAACTGCTGCTCTTCTCTGTGAAGTGCCCCAATAGTCATAGACAGTGGCATAGTTTCAAACATAACCTGAGGCGGTTCTAAGGGTCTGCCATCAATCGCTTCAATAGTCAAGGGATTTTCTCTTTCAATGCGTGGAACTCCGTGCAATTCAGCAAAGGTATTATCCATAAAATACCCTGCTGCACCAGAGTCAACCAAGGCCAAAACCTCCACAGAGCGTTGTGCCCAAGATAATACCACCTGTATGGTGGGTTTCATTGTGCCCGACAATGGGGACGATTGTACACCACCTAGGGCCTGTCCCCCAAGGTACCCTAGGTGTGTTCGTTTCCCGGACGTACTGGACAGGAATTTAGCAAGTGCCCTTTTTTACCGCAGTATAAACACAACCCTTCTTGCGATAAAGTCTCTCTGCCTTGGTTAGTCTAGTGAAGCCTATTTGCATAGGTTCACTTGTTTCCCGTACAGGTTCACTAGACGTCAATGCCAGGGGAGGGATGGGTGGGCAAAATATGCTACTAGGCTCATTATTTTTTGACCGTATTTTACGATCTCTGGCAATTGATCTCTCACGTATTCTGGAGTCAATTATCATAACATACTCAATGTAATCATCTAGATCAATAGGTAGATCTTTAGCAGCGATTTCGTCTTTAATGTGGTCATTCAGGCCTTGAGAAAAAGCTGCCAATAATGCCTCGTTATTCCAACCTACCTCTGCTGCCAATGTGCGGAATTCGATGGCATAGTCGCCCACTGTACGCCTGCCCTGTTGTATCTCCATAAGGAGTTTGGCAGCAGAGTTGGTTCTACCAGGAGGCTCAAACACTCTTCGAAAGGATTGCACAAATTCTCTGAAGTTCTTAGTACAAGGTTTAGCATTCTCCCACAAGGGGTTAGCCCAGGCCAATGCTCTGCCAGTGAGCAGTGATATCGTGAACCCCACTTTACTACGATCATTGGGAAATGCATGTGCCGTCAATTCCATAAAGATTTCAAGTTGGTTGATGAACCCTCTGCAGAGACTAGGGTCACCATCATATCTTAGCGGCAAGGGTGCAGAAGCCGTTAACCCTTTAACAGTACCCTCTAGGGGCCTGGTATCACTTTCCGGTGTCTGACTTGGCGAGACCACCGGGCTAGAACTCGATTTGTCAGCGAGTACCGTGCTATCAAGGATCGTTTGAATTGCAACTGCCAACTGATCCAAACGTTGCTCGAGCACATCCATCCTCCAATGGATATTCTGTGCGTTACCTTCACCCTTGCTGTCTGAGGTCATGGCCCTTTCGTACTGTCACGGTTTATTATGACTCTCAGACACAAGTTTTAGGTAAAAATCAATTTTATTGAAATAATAAATTGATAATGTAGGATGGCATTCACATACATACAGATATATACAGAATATAACAAAGACAGAAGGCAGACTCTACCGGTCCTGTCAATATACCGGACAGGACAGTCTGAAGTAATAGAATGTTAGGCTCTACCGGCCTTGCCAATACCGGGTAAGGCAACCTGCAGATGGAATAGCATAACGGTTCTACCGGCCTTACCAAAACCAGGCAAGGCAGCCTCAATAGATTTACAAGGTAGGCTCTACCGGCCCTGCCAATACCGGGTAAGGCAACCTCAGATGGAATGTGGCAAACGGTTCTACCGGCCTTACCAATACCGGGCAGGGCAGCCCAGAGATAGTAGCAGCAGTCAGATGGTAATGGCAAATTGACAGGATCGTAAGCAACCCAGTGTACACACACTGAGACCAACTGGGGAATCGTAAAGTCACAAGACTTTGGAGCAAACCAGCGTCCGCACGCAGGGACAAACACAGAATTGTATAGCTGATAGGCTTTGGAGCAAACCAGTGACCGCACACTGGTGTAACAAGCGAGTTTGTATAGCCGCAAGGCTTTGGAGCAAACCAGTGACCGCACACTGGTGTAACAAGCAAGTTTGTATAGCCGCAAGGCTTAGGAGCAAACCAGCGTCCGCACACTGGGACCAACACAGGATTGTATAGCCGATAGGCTTTGGAGCAAACCAGTGACCGCACACCGGTGTAACAAGCAAGTTTGTATAGCCGCAAGGCTTAGGAGCAAACCAGCGTCCGCACGCTGGGACCAACACAGGATTGTATAGCCGATAGGCTTTGGAGCAAACCAGTGACCGCACACTGGTGTAACAAGCAAGTTTGTATAGCCGCAAGGCTTAGGAGCAAACCAGCGTCCGCACGCTGGGACCAACACAGGATTGTATAGCCGATAGGCTTTGGAGCAAACCAGTGACCGCACACTGGTGTAACAAGCAAGTTTGTATAGCCGCAAGGCTTAGGAGCAAACCAGCGTCCGCACGCTGGGACCAACACAGGATTGTATAGCCGATAGGCTTTGGAGCAAACCAGTGACCGCACACTGGTGTAACAAGCAAGTTTGTATAGCCGCAAGGCTTAGGAGCAAACCAGCGTCCGCACGCTGGGACCAACACAGGATTGTATAGCCGATAGGCTTTGGAGCAAACCAGTGACCGCACACTGGTGTAACAAGCAAGTTTGTATAGCCTCAAGGCTTAGGAGCAAACCAGCATCCGCACGCTGGGACTAACACAGGATTGTATAGCCGATAGGCTTTGGAGCAAACCAGTGACCGCACACTGGTGTAACAAGCAAGTTTGTATAGCCGCAAGGCTTAGGAGCAAACCAGCGTCCGCACGCTGGTGTAACAAACAATGTCGCCGACGCGACCAGGCAGGAGGTCGCCAGGATACAGGAGACAGGCGTTGAGAACACAGGAACCAGCAACGATCAGTCAGGTCAGGAAACAGCAGAGAAGAAGTTCAGCAGGAACTGCAACACCAGAGACTAGGCCGGAACCAGGACTGGAAGTAGTCAGCATGCAGGAAACACTGGAACAGCAGAGATCAGGAACTCAGGAACACATGAGATCAGGAACTCAGGAACACTGGAACAGAGGCCCAGCTATCACTGGCATAGTGATAGCAAGAAGGTCAGAAACAACACGAAAGGGCAACCAAAGGGTGCCCAATCCAGGTTTAAATAGGCAATGAAAGGCGGGCTATCTGCAGACAGCCAATAGCAGCCCCCTACTGGTGACAGACCAGGAACTGCAGCAATCACG
>CM074718.1:302884694-302889694 GCA_037306005.1 Rhinophrynus dorsalis
TGTGAGAGTGAGAGAGAGACTGTGAGAGTGAGAGACTGTGAGAGTGTGAGACTGCGAGAGTGTGAGAACGTGTGAGACTGAGAGTGTGAATGAGTGAGAGAGTGCGAGACTGAGAGAGTGCGAGACTGAGAGTGTCCGAGACTGAGAGTGTGAATGTGTGAGACTGTGTGCGAGACTGTGTGCGAGACTGTGTGCGAGACTGTGTGCGAGACTGTGTGCAAGACTGTGTGCGAGACTGTGTGCGAGACAGAGAGTCCGAGACAGAGAGTGCGAGACAGAGAGTATGTGAGTGTGTGAGACTGAGAGAGTGAGACTGTGTGAGAGTGTGAGAGAGTGAGACTGTGTGAGAGTGTGACTGTGTGAGAGTGTGAAAGTGAGACTGTGTGAGAGTGAGAGAGAGAGAGACTGTGTGAGAGTGAGAGAGAGAGAGACTATGTGAGAGTGAAAGAGTGAGACTGTGAGAGTGTGAGAGAGAGACTGTGAGAGTGTGAGACTGTGAGAGTGAGAGACTGCGAGAGTGCGAGACTGAGAGAGTGCGAGACTGTGCGAGACTGAGAGAGTGCGAGTGTGTGAGACTGAGAGAGTGTGTGAGACTGAGAGAGTGTGTGTGTGAGAGAGTGTGTGTGTGAGAGAGTGTGTGTGTGTGTGTGAGAGAGTGTGTGTGTGTGAGAGAGACTGTGTGTGAGAGAGACTGTGTGTGAGAGAGAGTGAGAGTGTAAGACTGTGAGAGTGTGAGGGACTGTGTGAGACTGCGAGAGAGACTGTGTGAGATTGCGAGAGAGACTGTGAGAGTGTGAGACTGAGACTGTATGAGACTGTGTGAGACTGAGACTGTGTGAGACTGTGTGAGACTGCGAGAGTGTGAGACTGCGAGAGTGTGAGACTGCGAGAGTGTGAGACTGCGAGAGTGTGACTGTGTGAGAGACTGTGTGAGACGGTGTGTGAGAGACTGTGAGAGTGTAAGAGACTGTGAGAGTGTGAGGGACTGTGAGAGTGTGAGGGACAGTGAGAGTGTGAGGGACTGTGTGAGACTGCGAGAGAGACTGTGAGAGTGTGGGACTGAGAGTGTGAGACTGTGTGAAAGTGTGAGACTGTGTGAAAGTGTGAGACTGAGACTGCGAGAGAGACTGTGTGAGACTGCGAGAGAGACTGTGAGAGACTGCGAGAGAGACTGTGAGAGACTGTGAGAGTGTGAGACTGAGCGTGTGTGAGAGTGTGAGACTGAGAGTGTGTGAGAGTGTGTGAGACTGAGAGTGTGTGAGACTGAGAGTGTGTGAGAGTGTGAGACTGAGAGTGTGTGAGACTGAGAGTGTGTGAGACTGAGAGTGTGTGAGACTGAGAGTGTGTGGGACTGTGAGAGTGTGAGGGACTGCGAGAGTGTGAGGGACTGCGAGAGTGTGAGGGACTGAGAGAGAGACTGTGAGAGACTGCGAGAGAGACTGTGAGAGACTGTGAGTGTGAGACTGAGAGTGTGAGACTGCGAATGTGAGACTGCGATAGATACTGTGTGAGACTGAGAGTGTGAGACTGTGTGAAAGTGTGAGACTGTGTGAGACTGTGAGACTGCGAGAGAGACTGTGTGAGACTGTGAGAGTGTGAGACTGTGTGAAAGTGTGAGACTGTGTGACTGCGAGAGAGACTGTGCGAGACTGCGAGAGAGACTGTGAGAGACTGAGAGTGTGTGAGACAGAGTGTGAGGGATTGTGAGAGTGTGAGGGACTGTGTGAGACTGCGAGAGAGACTGTGTGTGACTGCGAGAGAGACTGTGTGAGACTGCGAGAGAGACTGTGAGTGTGAGAGTGTGAGACTGAGAGTGTGAGACTGTGTGAGACTGAGAGTGTGAGACTGAGAGTGTGAGACTGCGAGTGTGAGACTGCGAGAGAGACTGCGAGAGAGACTGCGAGAGAGACTGTGAGACTGTGAGTGTGAGACTGAGAGTGTGGGACTGAGAGTGTGGGACTGAGAGTGTGAGACTGAGAGTGTGAGACTGAGAGTGTGAGACTGAGAGTGAGACTGTGTGAGACTGCGAGAGAGACTGTGAGAGACTGAGAGTGTGAGACTTAGAGTGTGAGACTGAGAGTGTGAGACTGAGAGTGTGAGAGTGAGACTGCGAGAGAGACTGTGTGAGACTGCGAGAGAGACTGTGAGAGACTGAGAGTGTGAGACTGTGAGTGTGAGACTGTGAGTGTGAGACTGAGAGTGTGAGACTGCGAGAGAGACTGTGAGAGACTGAGAGTGTGAGACTGTGAGTGTGAGACTGAGAGTGTGAGACTGCGAGAGAGACTGTGTGAGACTGCGAGAGAGACTGTGTGAGACTGAGAGTGTGAGACTGAGAGTGTGAGACTGCGAGAGACTGTGAGTGTGAGACTGCGAGTGTGAGACTGCGAGAGACTGTGAGAGAGACTGTGTGAGACTGAGAGTGTGAGACTGCGAGAGAGACTGTGTGAGACTGCGAGAGAGACTGTGTGAGACTGAGAGTGTGAGACAGAGTGTGAGAGTGTGAGACTGAGAGTGAGACTGTGTGAGACTGCGAGAGAGACTGTGAGAGACTGTGAGTGTGAGACTGTGAGTGTGAGACTGTGAGTGTGAGACTGAGAGTGTGTGAGACTGTGAGAGAGACTGTGTGAGACTGCGAGAGAGACTGTGAGTGTGAGACTGTGAGTGTGAGACTGAGAGTGTAAGACTGAGAGTGTGAGACTGTGTGAGACTGCGAGAGAGACTGTGTGAGACTGCGAGAGAGACTGTGTGAGACTGAGAGTGTGAGACTGCGAGAGAGACCGTGTGAGACTGCGAGAGAGACTGTGTGAGACTGAGAGTGTGAGAATGTGTGAAAGTGTGAGACTGTGAGACTGTGTGAGACTGTGAGACTGCGAGAGAGACTGTGTGAGACTGTGAGAGTGTGAGACTGAGAGACTGTGTGACTGCGAGAGAGACTGTGCGAGACTGTGAGAGACTGAGACTGTGAGAGACTGAGAGTGTGTGAGACTGAGAGTGTGTGAGACAGTGAGAGTGTGAGGGACTGTGAGAGTGTGAGGGACTGTGAGAGTGTGAGGGACTGTGGGAGTGTGAGGGACTGTGTGAGATTGCGAGAGAGACTGTGTGAGACACTGCGAGAGAGACTGTGTGAGACTGCGAGAGAGACTGTGTGAGACTGCGAGTGTGAGACTGCGAGTGTGTGAGACTGCGAGTGTGTGAGACTGCGAGAGAGACTGTGTGAGACTGCGAGAGAGAGACTGTGTGAGACTGCGAGAGAGACTGTGTGAGACTACAAGAGAGACTGTGAGACTGCGAGATGAGAGTGTGTGGGACTGAGAGTGTGTGGGACTGAGAGTGTGTGGGATTGAGAGTGTGTGGGACAAAGTGTGTGTGGGACTGAGAGTGTGTGGGACTGTGAGAGTGTGAGGGACTGTGTGAGACTGCGAGAGAGACTGTGAGACTGCAAGACTGAGAGTGTGTGGGAATGAGAGTGTGTGGGACTGTTAGAGTGTGTGAGACTGCGAGTGTGAGACTGAGAGTGTGTGAGACTGAGAGTGTGTGAGACTGAGAGTGTGTGAGACTGAGAGTGTGTGAGACTGTGTGAGACTGCGAGAGAGAGACTGTGTGAGACTGCGAGAGAGACTGTGTGAGACTGCGAGAGAGACTGTGAGACTGCGAGACTGAGAGTGTGTGGGACTGAGAGTGTGTGGGAGTGTGAGGGACTGTGTGAGACTGCGAGAGAGACTGTGAGAGACTATGAGAGTGTGAGACTGTGTGAAAGTGTGAGACTGAGACTGTGTGAGAGTGTGAGAGTGTGAGACTGAGACTGTGTGAGAGTGTGAGACTGAGACTGTGTGAGAGTGTGAGACTGTGTGAGAGAGTGAGACTGAGACTGTGTGCGAGTGTGAGAATGAGACTGTGTGCGAGTGTGAGAGTGAGACTGTGCGTGAGTGTGAGACTGAGAGTGTGTGCGAGTGTGAGACTGAGAGTGTGTGCGACTGTGAGACTGAGAGTGTGTGCAACTGTGAGACTGCGACTGTGAGACTGCGACTATGTGAGAGACTGTGTGAGAGACTGTGTGAGAGACTGTGAGACAGAATGTGTGCTTTGCAATGCATTGCTTACCCCTCTGGCACTCAAAGGGTTAAGTTGAGCTAACATAGCAATATAACACACGGTGGCTCTTCAGTTGAGGCAACATAGCAATATGCTGAGGGATCAAATAGAAAGTGGTGTTTGAGGCCTGCCCTCTGTAACATACAGCAAAGCATCTCTCTCCCTTTAAGGAGAAAGGGTGGGAAGCAGGAAGTGGAGGAGTGACAGTTGAGACAGTGAGGTGACTGAAGAGATGATGAGTTAAATAAGAGTTGCTATTAAGTTTATCCCTGAGTTTGTATTTTATGGGAACATTACACCCTCGTACTGAAACAGAGTGTATGGAGGGTTACAGTTATCTGTGGGAGGTGAAACAGTGTGTTTGTGGGGTCATGATCCTGAGTGAGAGTGTGAGTGGACCGGGAGAAGTTACTGATATCCTTACCTCAGGAGCGAGTGGCAGTTATATATTTTTTTTTTGTCAGTTGGATAGAAAGATTCGCTACCTAAGTCTCAAATGCTTAGACTCAGGAGAATTGTCAGGCAAGATGACACACTGTGTTGTGAATTGGATGCTATGGGCAATAGATTTTTAGAGAGAGGTTACAAGAAATCACTCATAGAGGAATACAAACGGGACACTTTAAATATCAAACGCAAGGAATGCCTTGCTAAACAATCTAAGTCACAGTCTGAAAGAATGAGGTTTCATACCACATACAGCACTTCGTGTGACATTCTGAAAAAGAGTATACAAAGACATTGGCCGTTAATATCTACGGATATTCAACTCAATCATATACCTAAAGATAATCCAATGTTTTGTTATAAAAGAGGAAAAAACCTTAAAGATCTCCTAGTTAAGACGGATCCCAGCCAGTGTTATGCGAAATCTAAGTTGGAACTTAAAAAAGGCTGTTTTAAATGTG
>CM074718.1:302899694-302904694 GCA_037306005.1 Rhinophrynus dorsalis
TTAATGTATCCTTAGTATGATATATCAAGTTATGTTACCTCTACGTACATACTTAGTTACATGGCTTCAGTGTCCTGATTCCGTGTTGTATCTTAAATACGTACTTGGTTACATTGTTTCGGTGTCCTGATTCCATGTTCTATCTAAATTACGTTCATAGTTGCATGGTTTCAGTGTCCTGATTCCATGTGCTCTCATTAATACTTGTTTCAGTGTCCTGATCTACATGCATACATAGGTACATTATCTCAGTGTCCTGATTCTACACTCTTTCTACATGCATACATAGGTACTTTGTTTCAGTGTCCTGATTCCACGTTCTATCTGACTTTCATACATAGCTCATTGGTGTCAGTGTCCTGATTCCGTGTTCTGTCTTACATACTTTCTTAGTTTCATGGTTTCAGTGTCCTTATTCCACGTTCTATCATACATACTTACATAGTTACATTGGTTTTTACTGTCCTGAGCCATGTTCCATTGTACATACATACATAGTTACATTATTTCAGGTGTCCTGATTCCACTTTTAATCTTACATTCATACATAGTTCATAGTTTCAGTCCTGATTCCACGTTTATCTGATGCCATGTTCTATCGTACATACATATTTTGTTTCAGTGTCCTGATTCCATGTTCTGTCATACATAGTTACATTGTTTCAGTATCCTGACCTCACATGCTATTGTACATACATTCATTTTTACACTGTTTTCAGTGCTCTGATTCCTTGTTCCATCGTACATTCATACATAGTTACTTTGGTCGTCTACTGATTTCTCATTCTATCATACATACTTATATAGTTACATTGTTTCAGTGTCCTGATTCCACCTTCTATCGTACAGACATAGTTACATTGTTTTCAGGGTCCTGATTTCACGTTCTATCATACATACATTCATAGTTACATTGTTTACAGTCTCCTGATTCCACCTCATATCGTACATACATACATAGTTCATTGTTCCATTCGACGTGCCATCGTACATTAATACATACATACATACATAGTTACATGTTCCAGTGTCCTAATTCCACGTTCTATCGTACATACATACATCGTTTTACATTGTTTCAGTGACCTGATTCCACATTCTATCGTACATACATACATACATAGTTACATTGTTTCAGCGTCCCGATTCCACGTGTTATCACACATAGTTGTTTGTGTCCTGTATGCCATGTTCTATAGTACATACATACATTGTTACTATGTTTCAGTGTCCTGATTCCATGTTCTATTATACCTTCATACTTAGTTACCTTTTTGCCATATGATATAGTACATACATACATTGTTACACTGTTTCAGTGTCCGGTTTCCATATTCTTTTGTACATTCATACATAGTTACATTGTTTTTCTGTGTCCCGATACCATGTTCTATCGCACATACATACATTGCTTCAGTGTCCTGTTTCTATGTTCTATTGTTCATACATGCATACTCACATTGTTGATCAGTGACCTGTGCCCTGAAAGACTGAGTTTGGATACTTGCTGGAAAAATAGAATAAGTATATTGTGTGTGGTGTAGTGCGGTAAAGGAGAGGTTAAAAAACAAATCTTTGGGTTTTGTTTTCCCTCTCTTTGCTGTGAGACAAGCAAATAATTGAAGTCTGGTGTGGTGGGAGTGACTAATTGCTGTGTTTGTAATTGGTGGATTCCTGGATTAAATAGCAGATACATAGTGAATACTTGAACGTGTGAATCTTGCATAAGTGCGTAAGTGCAGAAGTGTGGTAAGTGTGGAAGTTTAACACAGGGGAATTCAAGTGCAGATTTGTGGTAAGTGTGGGAATTTAAAACAGGGGAATTCAAATACAGGGGACTGCTATTACAAGTGACTGGTTCCAAGTGAAGAGTGTGTTTGGTGTTTTATTGGTATTTTATTAAGGTTTAAAAAAAAAAAAAAAAAAATTTTGTGGGTATTGCAAGAGTTAAAAAAACTGTTTACTGGGTTTTTCTCTGGTCTGTGCGATTAGGGCTGATTGCTAAGGGATTTCACCTGGCTGCTAGTTACTATAAATACAGTCCATTAGCTCTGTGGAGCTGGCTCTGTGAGACTGCTATTACAAGTGACTGGTTCCAGGTGAAGAGTTAGAAGGAATCTGGAGTTAGAATAGAATCAGGAGTTGGAAATCAGCAGAGCTCTGAGGTGACTATCATTTCAAAGGATTTATTGCATTCACATTTAAGGTTGGTTACTTACCATATAGTGAACATTAGAGGATAATATAAAGCTAATTGAATTGTAAAACCGAACATGAGTGATAGCAGGTTAGCCAATCTCACACAGTGCACATCTTGTCACATGTTTGAACACTTGGAGCAATCGTTCCAGGGGTCATACCGCTGTGCCAAATGTGAGCATATTTTCTCTTTAGAGTCTAAGATATTGGATTTGGAGAGAAATATTGCAACATTGCGAGACATTGGAAACCTGGAAAGGAGTTTAGAACTCACAGAGCAGGTAGTATGTGGGGTTAGTGGTGAAGAGGGTGGAGTTGTAGATGAGGAGCGACAGGTAGGTAGCTGGGTAACAGTAAGGAGGGGAGGTAGTGGGCAGAGGAAGAGGAAGGCCAGTTCTGAGTTGACTCAGTCCAACAGATTTGCAAGATTGTGTGAAGATGTTGATGAGAATTGCTCAGAATTGGCAACACTGGAGAGGGGTGATTCCTCTAGCAGCCAGGGGAACAGTCCTCCTTCCAGGCTAGATGGGATGCAGAGCAGGCAGAAACCAAGGCAGGTGGTGGTAATAGGGGACTCTATTATTAGGAGGGTAGATAGGGTAATCTGCCGCCAGGAACGTGAATGCCGAACAGTATGCTGTCTCCCGGGTGCTCGGGTTCGGCATGTTGCGGACAGGGCTGACAGATTATTGGGAGGGGCTGGAAGTGATCCAGCTGTCTTGGTACATATTGGAACCAATGACAAAATAGGAGGAAGATGGAGGTCCCTAAAGAATGATTTCAGGGATTTAGGGTGCAAGCTCAAGGCAAGGACCTCTAAGGTAGTATTTTCTGAAATACTACCTGTGCCATGCGCCAGTGCAGGTAGGCAGAGGGAGCTCAGGGAGCTTAATGCATGGCTCAAGCAATGGTGTAGGAAGGAGGGTTTGGGGTTTTTAGAACACTGGGCAGACTTTGCTCTTGGGTACAATCTATATGGAAGAGATGGATTGCACCTAAATGATAGAGGAGCCTCTGTGTTAGGGGAGAGAATGCTAGGAAGCTTGGAGGAGCTTTTAAACTAGGAAAGGGGGGGTATGGATAGCAAAAATGGGGTAGATAGAGCAGATAGGAACTGGGTCCAAGTAAATGACCAGGGGGGTAGAGAAAGGGTGAGGAAAAATTTAGTCAGTAGGGAGGAACTCCTAGTAAATGAAGGTGTAGAAAAAAGGCATGTAGGGATTAATATATGTAAAGACTTCAAAATTAATTGTATGCTAGCAAATGCAAGAAGTATGGTAGATAAAATAGGAGAACTAGAATTGCTGGCGGTTAATGAGCAATTGGACATAATTGGAATAACAGAAACATGGTGGAACGATGCACATGACTGGGCTGTAAATATAGAGGGCTATTCCCTGTTTAGAAGATACAGAATTAATATAAAAGGTGGAGGTGTGTGCTTATATTTGAAAACAAAGCTAAATCCAGTTTTGCGAGGTGATATTAGTGAGGAAACTGGCCAAATTGTGGAGTCCATGTGGGTAGAAATCAAGACTAAATGTGGTGTGAAAGGTAAAAAAAAAGTTGTTGGTGGGCATATGCTACAAACCACCAAATATCGATGACAATGATGAGGCCCAACTGCTATTGCAAATGAGGAAAGCTGCCCAGTTTGGGCATACTATAATTATGGGAGATTTTAATTATCCAGATATCAACTGGAAAAATGAGACCTGTCAGAGTGCTAAGGGTAGCAGGTTTTTGAACAAACTTCGTGAAAGCTACATGTCACAAATGGTGGAAGCGCCGACAAGAAATAATGTATTGGACCTAGTGATCACTAATAACACAGAAATGGTATCCAATATTAAGGTAAGAGAACATTTGGGAAACAGTGATCACAACATGGTTACATTTCAGATCAGTCTGGCACAGCAAAAATGTATAGGTTCAACCAAAACTCTTAATTTTAAAAAGCGAACTTCAAATTGTTAAGGGCTTCAATGCAACACATAGACTGGGATATTTTATTTAAAGGCAAAAATACTGAGGAAAAATGGTCAGAATTCAAATTTAGGTTGCAGAAATGTACCCAACAGTATATACCAATGGGGAACAAATGCAAAAGAAGTAAGTCACAGCCAATGTGGTTAACTGCACATGTAAAGAAGGAAATGGCAAGGAAAAAAAACGCATTCAAATTATTTAAGTCTGCAGGAACTAAACAACCTTTCTTAAAATACAGGGAGTGCAACAAAGGCAATTAGGGTAGCAAACATAGATAATGAAACTCGAATTACAAGGGAAAGCAAAACTAATCCAAAAAAAATTTTGAAATATATAAATAGCAAAAAACTTAAGAGGGAGTGCATTGGACCATTCAAAAATGAGATGGGTGAGTTGGTTAGTGAGGATAAGAAAATGCCGATGTTTTATACACTTTCTTTGCATCAGTATATACAAGGGAGCAAGGAATGGTAGAAGAGCCTCCGCAAGTAACAAATAAAACAATACAATTAATAGATATTGGGTTAACTCAAGGAGATGTCATGGGAAGACTGAACAAAATTAAGACCGACAAAGCACCGGGTCCTGATGGTATACATCCAAGGGTTCTTCAAGAACTCAGTGTAGTATTAGCAAAACCCCTATATTTACTCTTTAAAGATTCTATTACCACAGGCTCAGTGCCACAGGATTGGCGAAGAGTTAACATAGTTCCTCTATTTAAGAAGGGAACTAAAACAGAACCTGGGAATTAGAGACCAGTGAGTTTGACCTCTGTAGTGGGAAAACTGTTAGAAGGGATAATAAGGGAC
>CM074718.1:302922194-302927194 GCA_037306005.1 Rhinophrynus dorsalis
ACAGGATACGTCCAAAAGTCTTCAATGTAAATCCCATCCACGACTCCAGGAGGTGGCACTTATTGTTACTTAAGTTCCATACTTTATTCAAGGGATCAAATCCAACAGGGTGGGATCCATAGATTATGCCGTTCCATTATTGGACAGAAGCCAATCAATGATACACACTCAAAAATGTGGCTGGGTGTAAAGCCTCGTGACTAACACAGAGGATTCACCTCTATGTATACCACATTCAATGAGAATCAGCAGTTAATTATAGAAATGAATTGAGCAAAAGTTCATGATTTAACCCTCTAGGATGTAGAGTACCAAGTTTGTAAATCATCCTAGCCTCCATCTGCAGAAGCAAGCGATGCCTATTACCCCCTCTCTTGGGTACTTGAACTTGGAGTATTGGCATAAATTTAAAATCCACCATAGTATGTTTAGCTTCTGCGAAATGTCTAGCCACTGGTTGGCGAGCAATCTCGCTTGAACCCAAGTGACCCTCAAGGGCTTTCCTGATAGAACTCTTATGATTGTTAATGCGTTCCTTCAATGTGGTTATAGTCTTGCCCACATAGCGTAATCCACATGGGCAAATGATGATGTAAATCACATATTTGTTGTTACAGTCCAAGTATTCTTTGATTTCATAATTTCTGGAAGAATGAGGATCTTGATAGAATTTACCAGTAACAATATTGCCACAATTACTGCAGCCCCTGCATCTGTACACTCCTTTGGGACGCACTAACCAACTTCCACCACCACTATATTTATCCACAGGGTCTGTCTGTATCAACAAATCACGCAAGTTTCTATTTCTTTTGAAACAAAATAATGGAGGACCCAATAAATGGGGACCTAATCTAGGATCCCCTTGTAAAATAGGCCAATATTTCAACATTATGTCACGGATTTTATGGGACGATGTAGAGAAGGTGGTTTGTATACAAAGTCTACCTGATTTTTGGTCATCACTCACATTCGGCTTAAGCAAAACCTCTCTTTCCAATACACTGGCCCTGTCAATAGCCTCCTTAATCATAACCGCATCATATCCTCTCTCTACAAACTTATCTCCCATCTTCCTTAATTCATCCATTCTCAACAGCGGGTCAGTAGTGGTACGCACAACCCGTATCAGTTGAGAATAGGGTAGACCCCTCTTGAGGGGTATTGGATGATGGCTATCCGCATGCAGGAGGGTGTTACGGTCAGTACTTTTGGTATATATCTTTGTTTCAAGATTTCCATTTTTACGATATACAGTCATATCTAGAAAATTGATCTCATTGAGATCAAATGAAAGGGTGAAACGAATCGTGGATTCAATACAATTCAGATATTCAACAAAAGTTCGTAATGACCCAACACTCCCTTCCCACAATAGGAAGACATCATCAATGAATCGTTTATAAAATATTATGTTTTGAGCAAACACACTGGCAAGAATATGCAACTGTTCATAGTAATCCATAAAGATGCAAGCGTAGGAGGGCGCCATGTTCGACCCCATGGCCGTCCCTTGCAACTGCAAGTAATAGAAATCTTCAAATTTAAAATAATTTTTATTCAGTACCAGATCAATCAATAAAATCATGAAATCAATTGGTGGTCCCTCATACGTTGCATCTGATTCAAAAGCAGCTCTTACAGCCTCCTTGCCCAAAGAATGCGGTATGTTAGTATAGAGGCTAGAGACATCCAGTGTTACCAGTAAGGTGTTATCAGAGACTTGTTTAGGTAACTTATTGATAAAGTCAGTGGAGTCTTTCACATAACTAGCAATCTTAGAGACATAAGCCTGAAGAAAAAAATCAACAAACTGTGAGATGGGCTGACATAGAGAATCCCTAGCAGAAATAATAGGCCTGCCAGGTGGATGGTCCAAAGACTTGTGCACTTTAGGAATAGTGTAAAACACTGGAATTTTTGGAAAAGATTGAATCAAGAAATCTCTGGTTTCTATATTAATCCAATGATTATGCACCCCTATATCAATCACAGAATCAATTTCTTTTTTAAACAACCAAGTAGGGTTACATTCCAACTTTTTATAATTATGTACATCAGACAGCTGTTTAAGGGCTTCATCTCTGTAATATTCATAGTCCAAAAGGACTATGCCCCCTCCTTTATCTGCTTGTCTGATGATAATAGACCTATCCTTAGCCAAATTTTGAATTACCCCAAGCTCTCGCTTAGAGAGGTTAAAGTAACTCACTGGATTCTGTATCACACTTCTGGTCTCATTAGAGACTAACCCCATAAAGGTATTAACATATTGATTGTTACAAATAGGGTCAAAAGTGCTTTGTTTTTTAAAAAAATTCGGAGCTACATTAGTGGGGCTGTTACAAAAATGGTCTTTCAATTTTAGCTGTCTGTGTAATTTAAACAAATCAATTTCCCACGCAAAAGCATCCTGCTGCGAAGTGGGAACATAACTTAAACCCTTACTCAATACTGCCATCTCAAAATTACTCAAAGATCGTTTTGAAAGATTATATACAACTACCTCGCCCTTTGGCGCAACACCATCTGTTCTGGGCCGCTGTTTCCTCCCTCCTCTCCGGGTTTTTCTTTTAATACTTGTTTTTTGCCTCTGCGTTGTTTGCCTAAAAAAGCACTTTCAGCAGATCAAATGCCTGGGTGCATGATCAGACTATCGTAGTAGAAATAGAAGAAATCAGCACTCACAGGACTTCAAACGAAGTGATTCCAATAGCTTTATTCTGTGGTCAACGTTTCGATCCTCACATGGATCCATTTTAGTGTACCCAACCCCCTATAAATACCCAGTGACCTCAAGAACATCCAATAGGATTTCTACAATTCACCCTATAGTGCAAATGTATAAAAGAATTATAAAATCCACCATTAGTGATATGTTATTATCCACCCAAAGATTAAAAAACCTTCCGTGGACAGGGCACATTCTAAGAAATAAAAACAACTTAAAAGTAGACCCGGAGGATCTACCCGATACACATCGCATAGCCAATTGACCTTATCGCGCGGGACACCCGCGCATTGCAAAGCACTGGTATATCGGCCCGTTTCACATTGCCCATTCTCCCGATAATACATCTCAGGATGTCCACATGTCTAAATAATAACTTTTCTTATATGTCCATCCCATATTCCAAGGACTTAATGGAGGTCATTCAGGGTCTGACCTTTACCCTTGACCTCCCTATTTCACCATTAATGATATAATCATTTTATTATAGTCAGAAAAGGAAAGAAAACCGTGCTGTATATAAGTATAGGGGAAACATAATGTTACCTAATGGTAAGATCTAATATAAAAATATCATGAATGTATCTGTTTTGTCATTGTCCCATTATAATCCTGTAATTTTGTAGCTCTTTATCCCAGATATGTCCAAGCATATGTATACAAAAGCTTAATCGGTATTACAACATGTTACTTAGTATATTCACACATAAGTTCCATCCAAATGAAGAAACAAGTGAGTCAATAAGTGTATATAAGGATATTATTGTCCACATGAGAATCCTTACATATAGGCTAAACCTCTAGTACGAACCCCGTATATTATTCACACACCTCATGTTCAGACCAGTGGGATTAAGGAGGAAAAAGGGCAGACGTGCAACATACGAAGTCTGACCGGTCCTGTCAAACCTCGTCCTGTCACCATAGCCGTTACCTCTCCTAGCTCTGGCTAGTACGGTGGGCTGTCATGTGGGGTCCGTATCCCTTATATAGAGATGCGCTACCTCCACAGCTCCCCACCATTTCAGCACTCCACTCTCGGTCCTAGAGGGTGTCAGATTGTTCGGGATCGTACAGTAGCCCAAAGTGTAAATATGTACAGTACCTGGTATCATAGTAGATTCACAGTATCCCGGTACTGGATTCAATAGGGATTCCAACCACCCCCACATTCAGTGGGTTAGAGTGGTCCTCCCTGTACCAAGATTGTTGTGTGTAGTTGATCAGCCAGCTGTGGTAATCTTCACAGAAAACAGCCATAGGAAAGGTGTTCGTTCAATCCTCCTGGTGCCACTGTGTTGAGTCTCCTTATCCAACGTACCTCACGCTGTAAAAGTAATTTACCTCTATCGCCCCCTCTTGGTGGAACTCCTTCTTGGTCTATAATCATGCATTGCATTGAAGTCACCGTGTGTTTAAATTGAGCAAAGTGGCGTGCCACGGGCTTGTCTGATGTCCCTATACTGAGGGCATCCCTGATGGTCTTCCTGTGGTTTGCCATCCTGTCTCTGAACGAAGTAGTGGTCTTACCAATATATAATAAAGAGCAGGGGCATCTGATGAAATAAATGATATATGTAGAGGTACACGTGAGTCTTTGTTTGATGGTAATGTCTTTGCCTGTTCGGGGATCTTTGAAAGTGGTTCCAGTGATCATATTTCTACATGTGGTGCAGTTCAAACACTTGAAACAGCCTCCTTTTTCTCTTTCCTGTGATAACCAACATTGATTATTTAACGAGTAACAGTGTCTAGGGTCCGTTTTGACCAACATGTCTCTTAAGTTAGCTCCCCTTCTATAAGCCATCATAGGGGTATCACGAAATATTGGAGGTAGAGATCGATCTTTTTCCAACAAATGCCAGTGCTTTTTCATGGCTTTCTGTATTTTATATGAGGTTGGAGTATATTTAGTTGTGAAGACCAATCTTTGTTTAGATTTAGTTTTTACTGTTTGTTTAAGCAAATCTGCTTGTGTATATTTGAGTGTTTTATCCATATGTGGAGACAATTCTTCTTCATTGTATCCCCTTTGGACTAATCTATCCTTAAATTCCATTATTTGTTCTTTTCTTTTGTTTGGGTTACTGTTGTTCCTGAAGATACGAATCATTTGCGAATATGGGACAGACTGTACTGTATGTTTTGGATGACAACTAGTTCTATGTAAAATGGTGTTTCTATCAGTTCCTTTTCTGTAATTAGTAGTGCTGATTATTCCATTGTTATTAGAAATAGTAACATCAAGAAAATCAATAGATGCTTTGCT
>CM074718.1:302944694-302964694 GCA_037306005.1 Rhinophrynus dorsalis
TTTGTCCAAGTCCTCTTGTAATGAAGACACATCCAGTTCAGACTTTATTACCTTACTTAATTTTGTGTCATCGGCAAACACTGATACATGGCTTCCTATGCCCTCTGGGAGGTCATTAATAAACAAATTAAAAAGAAGAGGACCCAGGACAGATCCCTGAGGCACTCCACTTATCACGTTTATCCAACTGGAGAACTTGCCATTTACTACCACTCTTTGCATTCTATCTTTCAGCCAATTTCCAATCCACTCACAAACATTTTGCCCTAGTCCTATTTCATTCAATTTGTACAGTAACCTCTTGTGTGGAACCGTATCAAATGCCTTGGCAAAGTCTAAATAGATCACGTCAACCGCCTCTCCCTCATCTATATTATTACTTACTTTTTCATAAAATGCGATCAAGTTCGTTTGACAAGACCTATCTTTCACAAAGCCATGTTGGCTATTGCTAATGATATTCCTGTTCCAGCAGAATTCTTGAATATATTCCCTTAGCAACCTTTCAAACAGCTTCCCTACCACAGATGTCAAGCTTACGGGTCTGTAATTTCCTGGCTGGGACTTTGATCCCTTTTTAAATATGGGCACCACATCTGCTTTACGCCAATCCATGGGCACCATACCAGAAATAAAAGAATCCCTGAAAATCAGATATATCGGTCTGGCCAGGGTCTGGCCTAGCTCCCTAAGTACCCGTGGGTGTATACCATCTGGCCCCGGAGCCTTGTCTACCTTGACACCATTCAATTGTTTTAACACTTTTTCTTGTGTTAGCCAGTCCCATGCTTGCTGTGCCTGTTCTGTAAAAGTAGTTTGCAGATTCTTGTCCAATGCGTCTTCCTTGGTAAAAACAGAAGAAAAGAAATTATTTAAAATATCTGCCTTCTCTCTGTCACCTTTGACCATCTCACCCGTTTCAGCTAACAAGGACCCAACATTATCAGACTTTAATTTTTTGCCATTAATGTATTTAAAGAATTTTTTTGGGTTGCTTTTGCTCTCCTTAGCAATATTTTTTTCATTCTCCAGTCTAGCTAATTTAATAGCCTTTTTACAGGTTTTGTTGACATTTTTGTATTCTGCAAATGCCTCTGCTGATCCCTCAGCTTTGTAATGTTTAAATGCCGCTTTCTTGTTATTTATTTCATGAATTACTTTACTGGTTAGCCACATTGGTTTCAATTTGCTTCTTTTGTATTTGTTTCCAACAGGGATAAATTTATATGTGTATTTTTGCAATATTATTTTGAAGGCATTCCACTTACCTTCTGTGTTTTTTCCTGAAAATATTTTATCCCAGTCAACGAGACCAAGGGATGAATTAAACCTGCTAAAGTTGGCCTTTTTAAAATTCAGTGTTTTGGTGGAACTCATATCAACTTGTTTTTTTGAATTAATCTCAAACGATACCATGTTATGGTCACTATTCCCCAAGTGCTCCCTTACTTGGATGTTAGAGATAAGTTCTTCATGGTCAGTTATTACCAAATCCAGACATGCATTCCCTCTGGTTGAGGTCTGCACTAGTTGTGACAAAAAATTGTCATTCAACAAGTTCAGAAACTTGCTGCTTTTAGCAGAGTTAGCTATTCCATTTTTCCAGTCTATTTCTGGATAATTAAAATCCCCCATAATTATAGTTCTCCCTATTTGGGAAGCCTTTTCTATTTGCATTAATAGCTGTGTTTCTTCAAGGTCACCAATGTTTGGTGGTTTATAACAAATACCCACTAATATTTTCTGGGCAGTTTTATCCCCAGTGACTATTTCAACCCACAGGGATTCCACATGTTCACTACTGTCCTCACATATATCTTCCCGCAATTGAGGCAATAATGCTGGTTTGATATACAGACAGACCCCACCACCTCTTTTGCTTGACCTATCTTTTCTAAATAACATGTAGCCCTCTAAATTGATTGCCCAATCATGTGTGTCATCCCACCATGTTTCTGTTATGCCTATCAAGTCATAGTTTTCAATTTCAGCTACCAGCTCCAGTTCCCCTATTTTACCAGTTAAACTTCTGGCATTTGCAAGCATACAATTTATGCCACTGCTGTGTTCCATTTGTGATTTAATTTTGTTGTGGCTTATAGTCTTCTCCCTATCATCTGTACTAACCCCGCCCCCAGATCCTCCCACCTGGTTATTAACTACATGGCCTTCCCTTTCTATACTATCTATCCCAGTATTTATTGGCCCCTCCCCCCCCCTTCCTAGTTTAAAATCTCCTCCAACCGTCTGGTAATCCTCTCCCCAAGCACTTGAGACCCTCTTGCATTCAGGTGCAATCCATCCCTGCTATAGAGATTGTACCCCAAAGCAAAATCAGCCCAGTGCTCTAAAAACCCAAAGCCCTCCTTCTTACACCAAGACTTCAGCCATGCATTGAGCTCCCTAATCTCCCGCTGTCTCTCTGGCGTAGCGCATGGCACAGGTAGTATCTCTGAGAATACTACCTTGGAGGTCCTGTTCCTAATCTTACTGCCTAAATCCCTAAAATTACCTTTTAGGACTCTCCACCTTCCTCTAACTTTGTAAGTTAGTACTAACTTTGTTAGTATTTTATTTGTAAAATAACAAATAAAATAAGTATCTTGTAATACCATTTTTATTGGACTAACAGAATTTTGTATTTTGTAACGATTGTGGGGGGGGGGGAGAAAAAAAATGCAGGAGATAGTGATGGAGTGGGGATAATTAAAAAAGTTTTCACTTGTTAAGAATGCTAGCATTCCCATACAACAAATCCAGCATGTGCATGCAGGCCTATATACAACATGCTCCCATTTGTGTACATACATACACACACACACACACATACAAATATATATATATATATATATCCTATATACTAATTCGCTAAATCGTGTGTAATGCCACGACATCTGCAGTAGACACTGCTGCGCTTGCTGCAGTCATGCGCAGTAGAGACTGCCCGCGCCGTGGCTTATACAGAGCTGGGCGCTCCTAAGGAGCATCCAGCTCTCTATCAGCCGTGGCACGGGCAGTCTCTAATGTGCGTGACTGCCCCGCGACAGGGTGGCAGTGGCACTGTGGCCCGTGTAATGGGCTGTTCAACTAGTATATATATCTATATATATATACATATACACACACAAACACACACATACACAAATATATATACATATACACACACACACACACACACACACATACATACATACACTGGACTAATACGGCTACAATCTCCTCTCTCTCTCTCTCTCTCGCTATATATATATATATATATATATATATATATATATATATATACTAGCAATGTGGGACGGCGTTGCCCGTCAGGATATATAGGGAATTAATGCACACACACGGATGCGAGACAAACACAGAGACACACACGCAAATGCACACGCATGCACTGAGATGCTTAAAGAGCGACAGTCATAGACACATACATGCAGACACATAGAGTGTGATACAGACATGAAACACACAGGCACACACAGAGGCACACATACACACACACACAGAAGTGAGTCATAAGGGGGTGACTTACGTGTCATTGTAATGAGTTTGTGTTTGTACTTATGCCTCCACTGTGGCATTCATTCATATAGTTGAAATGCATGTGGTAATTGCACATACTGTGGTGGAAGGTGGATCGTGCTGGCTCCCGGGATGTGAGTGACTGGCATTCATTCATGTAATTGAAATGCGTGTGGTAATTGCACATACTATGGTGGAAGGTGGATCGTGCTGGCTCCCGGGGTGTGATTACGTGTGAGTGATTGCGTTTGAGTGCGAGATTGAGTGAGTGTGTTAGTGAGTGTGTGTGATTGAGTAAGAATGTGTGAGTGAGAGTGTGTATGATAGTGAGAGGGTGTGAGTGATTGAGGGTGTGAGTGATTGAGGGTGAGAGTGTGATTGAGGGTGAGAGTGTGATTGAGTGTGAGTGTGATTGAGTGTGAGAGTGTGTGAGTGTGATTGAGTGTGTGAGTGATTGGGTGTGATACATAGAGTGAGAGAGACTGTGTGAGACTGAGAGTGTGAGAATGTGAGTGTGAGAGAGTGTGTGAGACTGTGAGAGTGTGTGAGAGTGTGAGAGAGAGTGTGAGAGACTGTGAGACTGAGAGTGTGAGAGACTGAGTGTGAGAGACTGAGACTGTGAGACTGAGAGTGTGAGAGACTGTGAGAGTGTGAGACTGTGAGAGAGTGTGAGACTGTGAGAGTGTGAGAGAGACTTTGAGAGTGTGTGTGAGACTGTGTGTGTGCGCGACTGTGTGTGTGTGAGCGTGTGAGAGCATGTGAGAGTGTGAGACTGAGAGAGTGCGAGACAGAGAGTGCGAGTGTGTGAGACTGAGAGTGCGAGTGTGTGAGACTGAGAGTGTGAATGAGTGAGACTGAGAGTGTGGATGAGTGAGACTGAAAGTGTGGATGAGTGAGACTGAGAGTGTGGATGAGTGAGACAGTGTGAGAGAGAGAGACTGTGAGAGTGTGAGACTGAGAGCGTGCGAGACTGAGAGAGTGTGTGTGTGAGAGTGTGTGTGAGTGTGTGTGTGAGAGAGACTGTGTGTGAGACTGTGTGTGAGACTGTGTGAGTGTGAGACAGAGAGTGCGAGACTGAGAGTATGTGAGTGTGAGAGAGTGAGACTGTGAGAGGGAGACTGTGTGAGAGTATGAGAGTGAGAGAGAGAGACTATGTGAGAGTGAGAGAGAGAGACCGTGAGAGAGAGACTGTGAGAGTGAGAGAGAGACTGTGAGAGTAAGAGACTGTGTGAGAGTGAGAGACTATGTGAGAGAGAGAGACTATGTGAGAGTGAGAGAGACTATGTGAGAGTGAGAGAGACTATGTGAGAGTGAGAGACTGTGAGAGTGTGAGAGAGAGACTGTGAGAGTAAGAGACTGTGAGACTGTGTGAGTGAGACCGTGAGTGTGAGACTGTGAGTGTGAGACTGACACTGTGTGTGAGACTGTGAGACTGAGACTGTGTGTGAGACTGTGTGTGAGAGTGAGAGACTGTGAGACTGTGTGTGAGAGTGTGAGCCTGTGAGTGTGTGAGACTGAGATAGTGTGAGACTGTGTGTGAGAGTGTGAGACTGTGTGTGAGTGTGAGACTGTGTGAGAGTGAGAGAGTGTGAGAGTGAGAGACTGTGAGAGACTGAGAGTGAGACTGTGTGAGGCTGTCAGACTGTGTGTGAGTGTGAGACTGTGTGTGAGTGTGAGACTGTGTGTGAGTGTGAGACTGTGAGAGTGTGAGAGACTGTGAGAGACTGTGCGAGACTGAGTGCGAGAATGTGAGTGTGAGACTGAGTGCGAGACTGTGAGTGCGAGACTGAGTGAGACAGTGTGAGAGTGAGAGAGAGACTGAGAGTGTGAGAGACTGAGAGTGTGAGAGACTGAGAGTGTGAGAGACAGAGTGTGAGAGACAGAGTGTGAGAGAGTGTGAGAGTGAGAGACTGTGAGAGTGAGAGAGACTGAGAGTAAGAGACTGTGAGACAGTGTGAGACTGTGAGACAGTGTGAGTGTTAGACTGTGTTTGAGAGTGAGACTGTGTTTGAGAGTGTGAGACTGTGTGTGAGAGTGTGAGACTGTGTGTGAGAGTGTGAGACTGTGTGTGAGACTGTGTGTGAGACTTTGTGTGAGAGTGTGTGAGACTGTGCGAGACTGTGTGTGAGAGTGTGAGACTGTGTGTGAGTATGAGTGTGAGACTGAGACAGTGTGAGACTGTGTGACAGTGTGAGACTGTGTGTGAGAGTGTGAGACTGTGTGAGAGTGAGACTGTGAGAGTGAGAGAGAGAAACTGTGAGACTGTGTGAGTGTGAGACTGTGTGAGTGTGAGACTGTGTGAGTGTGAGACTGTGTGTGAGACTGTGTGAGAGTGAGAGAGAGAGACTGTGAGAGTGAGAGAGACTGAGAGTAAGAGACTGTGAGACAGTGTGAGACTGAGACAGTGTGAGACTGTGTGAGTGTTAGACTGTGTTTGAGAGTGAGACTGTGTTTGAGAGTGAGACTGTGTTTGAGTGTGAGACTGTGTGAGTGTGAGACTGTGTGAGTGTGAGACTGTGAGACAGTGTGAGACTGTGTGTGAGAGTGTGAGACTGTGTGTGAGAGTGTGAGACTGTGTGTGAGTGTGAGACTGTGTGAGTGTGAGACTGTGTGAGTGTGAGACTGTGAGAGACTGTGTGTGAGACTGTGTGTGTGAGAGTGTGAGACTGTGTGAGAGTGAGACTGTGTGAGAGTGAGACTGTGTGAGAGTGAGACTGTGTGAGAGAGAAACTGTGAGACTGAGTGAGAGAGAGAGACTGTGAGACTGTGTGTGAGACTGTGTGAGTGTGAGACTGTGTGTGAGACTGTGTGTGAGACTGTGTGTGAGACTGTGTGAGACTGTGTGTGAGACTGTGTGAGACTGTGTGAGACTGTGAGAGACCGTGAGAGACCGTGACACTGTGTGTGAGAGTGTGAGACTGTGTGCGAGACTGTGTGAGACTGTGTGAGACTGTGCGAGACTGTGCGAGACTGTGTGTGAGTGTGAGACTGTGTGTGAGTATGAGTGTGAGACTGTGTGTGAGAGTGTGAGACTGTGTGAGTGTGAGACTGTGTGAGTGTGAGACTGTGAGACAGTGTGAGACTGTGTGTGAGAGTGTGAGACTGTGTGTGAGAGTGTGAGACTGTGTGTGAGTGTGAGACTGTGTGAGTGTGAGACTGTGTGAGACTGTGTGAGAGTGTGTGTGAGAGTGTGTGTGAGAGTGTGAGACTGTGTGAGAGTGAGACTGTGTGAGAGAGAAACTGTGAGACTGAGTGAGAGAGAGAGACTGTGAGACTGTGTGAGTGTGAGACTGTGTGAGTGTGAGACTGTGTGTGAGACTGTGTGAGTGTGAGACTGTGTGTGAGACTGTGAGTCTGTGTGAGACTGTGTGTGAGACTGTGTGTGAGACTGTGTGTGAGACTGTGTGTGAGACTGTGTGAGACCGTGAGAGACCGTGAGACTGTGTGTGAGAGTGTGAGACTGTGTGTGAGACTGTGTGAGACTGTGCGAGACTGTGCGAGACTGTGTGTGAGTGTGAGACTGTGTGTGAGTATGAGTGTGAGACTGTGTGTGAGAGTGTGAGACTGTGTGAGTGTGAGACTGTGTGAGTGTGAGACTGTGAGACAGTGTGAGACTGTGTGTGAGAGTGTGAGACTGTGTGTGAGAGTGTGAGACTGTGTGTGAGTGTGAGACTGTGTGAGTGTGAGACTGTGTGAGACTGTGTGAGAGTGTGTGTGAGAGTGTGTGTGAGAGTGTGAGACTGTGTGAGAGTGAGACTGTGTGAGAGAGAAACTGTGAGACTGAGTGAGAGAGAGAGACTGTGAGACTGTGTGAGTGTGAGACTGTGTGAGTGTGAGACTGTGTGTGAGACTGTGTGAGTGTGAGACTGTGTGTGAGACTGTGAGTCTGTGTGAGACTGTGTGTGAGACTGTGTGTGAGACTGTGTGTGAGACTGTGTGTGAGACTGTGTGAGACCGTGAGAGACCGTGAGACTGTGTGTGAGAGTGTGAGACTGTGTGTGAGACTGTGTGAGACTGTGCGAGACTGTGCGAGACTGTGTGTGAGAGTGTGAGACTGTGTGTGAGTATGAGTGTGAGACTGTGTGTGAGAGTGTGAGACTGTGTGAGTGTGAGACTGTGTGAGTGTGAGACTGTGAGACAGTGTGAGACTGTGTGTGAGAGTGTGAGACTGTGTGTGAGAGTGTGAGACTGTGTGTGAGTGTGAGACAGTGTGAGACAGTGTGAGACTGTGTGAGACTGTGAGAGACTGTGTGTGAGACTGTGTGTGAGAGTGTGTGTGAGAGTGTGAGACTGTGTGAGAGTGAGACTGTGTGAGAGTGAGACTGTGTGAGAGAGAAACTGTGAGATTGAGTGAGAGAGAGAGACTGTGAGACTGTGTGAGTGTGAGACTGTGTGAGTGTGAGACTGTGTGTGAGACTGTGTGAGACTGTGTGTGAGACTGTGTGTGAGACTGTGTGTGAGACTGTGTGAGACTGTGTGAGACTGTGAGAGACCATGAGAGACCGTGAGACTGTGTGTGAGAGTGTGAGACTGTGTGAGAGTGAGACTGTGTGAGAGTGAGACTGTGTGAGAGAGAGAGACTGTGAGACTGAGTGAGAGAGAGAGAGACTGTGAGACTGTGTGAGTGTGAGACTGTGTGTGAGACTGTGAGTGAGACTGTGTGTGAGAGTGAGAGACTGTGAGAGTGTGAGACTGTGAGAGAGTGAGAGACTATGAGAGTGTGAAAGAGTGTGAGACTGAGAGAGTGTGAGATAGAGTGTGAGACTGTGTGAGAGTGAGAGACTGTGTGTGAGAGTGAGAGACTGTGTGTGAGAGTGAGAGACTGTGTGAGACTGTGTGACTGAGAGTGTGAGAGAGACTGTGAGAGTGTGTGTGAGAGAGAGACTGTGAGAGTGTGACACTGTGTGAGAGTGAGACTGAGAGAGTGTGAGAGAGAGTGTGAGACTGTGTGTGAGAGTGTGAGACTGTGTGTGAGACTGTGAGAGAGTGTGAGACTGTGAGTGTGAGAGAGTGTGAGACTGTGTGTGAGTGTGAGACTGCGTGTGTGAGAGAGTGTGAGAGACTGTGAGAGTGTGAGAGACTGAGAGAACCTGTGTCAGTGTGAGGGACTGTGTGAGACAGAGAGACTGTGAGACTGACTGTGAGACTGTGACTGTGTGAGACTGTGAGACAGTGTGTGAGTGTGAGAGAGTGTGAGAGTGTGTGAGAGTGTAAGAGACTGTGAGGGACTGTGTGAGACTGCGAGAGAGACTGTGAGAGTGTGAGACAGACTGTGTGAGACTGCGAGAGTGTGAGACTGTGACTGTGTGAGAGACTGTGTGAGACTTTGTGAGAGAGTGTGAGAGTGTAAGAGACTGTGAGAGTGTGAGGGACTGTGAGAGTGTGAGAGACTGTGTGAGACTGCGAGAGAGACTGTGTGAGACTGCGAGAGAGACTGTGTGAGATTGTGAGACTGAGAGTGTGAGACTGTGTGAAAGTGTGAGACTGTGTGAAAGTGTGAGACTGTGAGAGACTGTGTGAGACTATGAGACTGCGAGAGAGACTGTGTGAGACTGCGAGAGAGACTGTGAGAGTGTGTGAGACTGAGAGTGTGTGAGAGTGTGAGGGACTGTGAGAGTGTGAGGGACTGTGAGACTGCGAGAGAGACTGTGTGAGACTGCGAGAGAGACTGTGTGAGACTGAGAGTGTGTGTGAGACTGAGTGTGTGAGACTGAGAGAGAGACTGTGTGAGACTGCGAGAGAGACTGTGAGAGTGTGAGACTGTGTGAAAGTGTGAGACTGTGTGACTGCGAGAGAGACTGTGTGAGACTGCGAGAGAGACTGTGAGAGACTGAGAGTGTGAGGGACTGTGAGAGTGTGTGAGACTGTGTGAGACTGCGAGAGAGACTGTGTGAGACTGAGAGAGAGAGACTGTGTGAGACCGAGAGAGAGACTGTGAGTGTGATACTGTGAGTGTGAGACTGCGAGAGAGACTGTGTGAGACTGCGAGAGAGACTGTGTGAGACTGCAAGAGAGACTGTGAGAGTGTGAGACTGAGAGTGTGAGACTGTGTGAAAGTGTGAGACTGTGAGAGTGTGAGAGACTGTGTGAGAGACTGTGTGAGACTGAGAGTGTAAGAGACTGTGAGAGTGTAAGAGACTGTGAGAGTGTAAGAGACTGTGAGAGTGTGAGGGACTGTGAGAGTGTGAGGGACTGTGAGAGACTGCGAGAGAGACTGTGTGAGACTGCGAGAGAGACTGTGTGAGACTGCGAGAGAGACTGTGAGAGTGTGAGACTGAGAGTGTGTGAGACAGAGTGTGTGGGACTGAGAGATTGTGTGGGACTGAGAGAGTGTGTGGGACTGAGAGAGTGTGTGGGACTGAGAGAGTGTGAGGGACTGTGAGAGTGTGAGGGACTGTGTGAGACTACGAGAGAGACTGTGTGAGACTGTGGGAGAGACTGTGAGAGACTGTGAGAGTGTGAGACTGAGAGTGTGAGACTGTGTGTGAGACTGTGAGAGAGTGTGAGACTGTTAGAGTGAGAGAGTGTGAGAGAGTGTGAGACTGCGTGTGTGAGAGAGTGTGAGAGACTGTGAGAGTGTGAGAGACTGAGAGAGACTGTGTCAGTGTGAGGGACTGTGTTGGACAGAGAGACTGTGAGACTGACTGTGAGACTGTGACTCTGTGAGACAGTGTGTGAGTGTGAGAGAGTGTGAGAGTGTGTGAGAGTGTAAGAGACTGTGAGAGTGTGAGGGACTGTGTGAGACTGCGAGAGAGACTGTGTGAGACTGCGAGAGAGACTGTGAGAGTGTGAGACAGACTGTGTGAGACTGCGAGAGTGTGAGACTGTGACTGTGTGAGAGACTGTGTGAGACGGTGTGTGAGAGAGTGTGAGAGTGTAAGAGACTGTGAGAGTGTGAGAGACTGTGTGAGACTGCGAGAGAGACTGTGTGAGACTGCGAGAGAGACTGTGTGAGATTGTGAGACTGAGAGTGTGAGACTGTGTGAAAGTGTGAGACTGTGTGAAAGTGTGAGACTGTGAGAGACTGTGTGAGACTATGAGACTGCGAGAGAGACTGTGTGAGACTGCGAGAGAGACTGCGAGAGTGTGTGAGACTGAGAGTGTGTGAGACTGCTAGAGAGACTGTGTGAGACTGCGACTGTGTGAGACTGAGACTGTGTGAGACTGAGAGTGTGTGAGACTGAGAGTGTGTGAGACTGCGAGAGAGACTGTGAGAGTGTGAGACTGAGAGTGTGAGACTGTGTGAAAGTGTGAGACTGTGTGACTGCGAGAGAGACTGTGTGAGACTGTGAGAGACTGAGAGTGTGAGGGACTGTGAGAGTGTGAGAGACTGTGTGAGACTGCGAGAGAGACTGTGTGAGACTGAGAGAGAGACTGTGTGAGACCGAGAGAGAGACTGTGAGTGTGATACTGTGAGTGTGAGACTGCGAGAGAGACTGTGTGAGACTGCGAGAGAGACTGTGTGAGACTGCAAGAGAGACTGTGAGAGTGTGAGACTGTGTGAAAGTGTGAGACTGTGAGAGTGTGAGAGACTGTGTGAGAGACTGTGAGAGACTGTGTGAGACTGAGAGTGTAAGAGACTGTGAGAGTGTAAGAGACTGTGAGAGTGTGAGGGACTGTGAGAGTGTGAGGGACTGTGAGAGACTGCTAGAGAGACTGTGTGAGACTGCGAGAGAGACTGTGTGAGACTGCGAGAGAGACTGTGAGAGTGTGAGACTGAGAGTGTGTGAGACAGAGTGTGTGGGACTGAGAGATTGTGTGGGACTGAGAGAGTGTGTGGGACTGAGAGAGTGTGAGGGACTGTGAGAGTGTGAGGGACTGTGTGAGACTACGAGAGAGACTGTGAGAGACTGTGAGAGTGTGAGACTGAGAGTGTGAGACTGTGTGAAAGTGTGAGACTGAGAGTGTGAGACTGAGAGTGTGAGACTGAGAGTGTGAGACTGTGTGAGAGTGTGAGACAGACTGTGTGAGAGTGTGAGACAGACTGTGTGAGAGTGTGAGACTGAGACTGTGTGCGACTGTGAGACTGAGTGTGCGACTGTGAGACTGCAACTGTGAGACTGCGACTGTGTGAGAGACTGTGTGAGAGACTGTGAGCGTGTGAGACAGAATGTGTGCTTTGCAATGCGTTGGTTACCCCTCTGGCACTCAAAGGGTTAAGTTGAGGTAACATAGCAATATAACACACGGTGGCTCTTCAGTTGAGGCAACGTAGCAGTATGCTGAGGTATCAAATAGAAAGTGGTGTTTGAGGCTTGCCCTCTGTAACATACAGCAAAGCATCTCTCTCCCTTTAAGGAGAAAGGGCGGGAATCAGGAAGTGGAGGAGTGACAGTTGAGACAGTGAGGTGACTGAAGAGATGATGAGTTAAATAAGAGTTGCTATTAAGTTTGTATTTTATGGGAACATTACACCCTCATACTGAAACAGAGTGTATGGAGGGTTACAGTTATCTGTGGGAGGTGAAAAAGTGTGTTTGTGGGGTCATGATCCTGAGTGAGAGTGTGAGTGGACCGGGAGAAGTTACTGATATCCTTACCTCAGGAGCGAGTGGCAGTTATTTTTTTTTTTTGTCAGTTGGATACTGGTGGGCAGGCTGGAGGCGGGCTGTATGATAAACACGCCCCCATTGAATCACCCAATGAGAGCAGTAAAGTCACCATTCAATCACCCAATAGGAGTTGTGTCTCCTAATGAGACATAAATTATGTAATTAGACATTCTGTTCAATGCGAGTTTCTTTTCTGAGGAGACATAAATTATGTACTGTGTGTGGGGTACCATAAATTATGCAATGAGGCTTATTCTTTTATATATATAGATATAAATAAAAGAATAAGCCTCATTGCATAATTTATGGTACCTCACACACAGAACATAATTTATGTATCCTCAGAAAACAAACACACATTGAACAGAATGCCTCATTACATAATTTATGTCTCATTAGGAGACACAAGTCCCATTGGGTGATTCAATGGGGACATTACTGCTCCCATTGGGTGATTCAATGGGGGCGTGTTTATCATACAGGGAGTTGGTCTGCCCCCTCCAGCCCGCCCACCACTATCCAACTGACAAAAAAAATATAACTGCCACTCGCTCCTGAAGTAGGGATATCAATAACTTCTCCTGGTCCACTCACACTCTCACTCAGGATCATGACCCCACAAACACTGTTTCACCTCCCACAGATAACTGTAACCCTCCATACACTCTGTGTCACCTCCCACTCCTCCACTTCCTGCTTCCCGCCCTTTCTCCTTAAAGGAAGAGAGATGCTTTGCTGTATGTTACAGAGGGCAAGCCTCAAACTCCAGTTTCTATTTGTTCCCTCAGCATATTGCTATGCTGCCTCAACTGAAGAGCCACTGTGTGTTATATTGCTTTGTTACCTCAACTTAACCCTTTGAGTGCCAGAGGGGTACACCAGGGGCATTTCTATCTTCCAAAATGATCTGGGGCTAGAGCCCACAGCAAAATTCAACAGAGTGCCTGCCACCAGTGGTACTGATGATAACGCTATAGTGAGTTATCCATACACAACATATATATTTATTTTACTAATCTATATATAATGCAATGCAAAGAGTTAAGAAGTAAGCCATTTTATGTTCAACTCTTGCCATTGTTTTTTGTTCTAACTGAAGTTATTGTGGTGTAAACCAGCTGTACCACAGGGAACAAATCAAAATTCCTGTCACATTAAATAGGAGTTTTAACTCCTTGAATGCTAGAGCGGTCTTCAATACATTGCAGAGCAATGCACTGGAGACCTCTCTAGCATTCAAGAGGTTAAAAACTCTATTCAAGTGCAGTGGATTTTAAGAACTTTTATTTGTCCCCTATTGTGCAGTTGGTTTACTCCAGAATAAAACCAGGTTGCTTTAATACATATGAGCCATTGATGTAACTGAATAAATTATCAAGAGAAACACCAAAGTATTTTATTTACACAGATAATGTATAAACAAATATAACGATGTTTAACCCCTTAGCGACCCTTGACGTACCAGGACCGTCAAGGGTAAATGTGACCGAATGACCCTTTACGGTCCTGGTACGTCAAGGGTTAAACTCTTCCATCGCGGCCGCACGGAGCGATGGAAGAGTTCAAGCCGCTTGTTACTAAGTGTCCCGGTATCGGGACACTTAGTAACAAGCGGCTGAAACATTGTTGCAACATGCAATTCGCTTCAAAAGCGAATCACATGTTGCAAAACCTGAATGACAGGGACAGTATTTGTAAATACTGTCCCTGTCAGATCTCTCTGCCTCCCTCCACCTTGCATACTGCTAAGGTGGAGAGAGACAGAGGGAGATGGTGTTCCAGTGTGCCTGTAAAAAAAAAAGTAAAAAAAAAAGTTTAAATAAAGAAAATTAACCCTTTGATCACTGTTCTGCAGTGATCAATAAGTGCCCCCCATCTGATCACTCCTGGAGTGATCAATTTGCTGCAGATCAGTGTTTTCTGATGTGTGGGACACCCCCCATCCCCCTTGAATTTTTTTAGATTTTTTAAAAATTTTTAACATTTTTTTTAAATTTTTTTTTATTTTATTTTTTTTATAATAAATATAGTTTAGGTATTTTGGTAGGTAGTTGGGTAGGTTTAGTGTAGACGTGTGTTAGGGAAAGTTTTAGGGATAGATTTAGGTTTAGGGGAAAAAAACAAAAAACAAAAAACCAAACCCCCCCAAAAAAAAAATATATATATATAATAAGCGCAGTTTAGATAGGTAGTTCAATTGGGTTAGGTAGGTTCAGGATATACGTAGGTTAGGGTAAGTTTTAGGGTTAGATTTAGGTTTAGGGATAGCGTAAGAAAAATAAAAAACCCAAAAAACCCCAAACCCCCCCCCCCAAAAAAAAAAAATATATATATATATAATAAGTGCTGTTTAGATAGGTAGTTCACTTGGGTTAGGTAGGTTCAGGATATACGTAGGTTAGGGTAAGTTTTAGGGTTAGATTTATGTTTAGGGATAGCGTAAGAAAAAAAAAAGCTTTTTTAGTGGGCAAAATGCAGCGCAGGTACAGCGTTGAAGAGGCATATGCCTTTTTGGCGTCTGACTCTGAGGCAACAGACACTGCGTCAGATTTTGACATAGCGCAGTTTTCAGAAAGTGAGAGCAGCTCTAGTGATGACGCTGGGCCTTCTGTCAAGAAAAGACGCACTGCCCCAAAAGCTGCTCTGGCAACTGCCCCAGCACCTGCCAAAAGAACTGCACAAAGACCTACCAAAATACCTACCCAAAGAAATGCCCCAAGTGCTGCCCCAAGAGCTGCCCTGGCAACTGCCCCAGCACCTGCCAAAAGATCTGCCCAAAGACCTACCAAAGAAATGCCCCAAGTGCTGCTCCAAGAGCTGCCCTGGCAACTGCCCCAGCACCTGCCAAAAGATCTGCCCAAAGACCTGCCAAAAGACCTGCCCAAAGAAATGCCCCAACACCTGCCACTCCGGATCCTAATGAATGGGTATCAATTTATGCCCACAAATCTCAGAATTCACAGGCAACCCAGGGATTCAAATTGATGTGGAAGGATTTACCCATGATCATTTTTTTGATTTGTTTTTGGGGGAAGACATTTTAGGTGAAATTGTTTCCCAAACCAATTTGTATGCAGCCCAGTATACTGCCGCCAACCCTAAGTGTGAAAAACGCTGTTTTTTTTTTTTTTTACTTACGTCATGGTTTACGAGGGATTTTTTTTTTTTTTACTTACGTCATGGTTTACCCAGGGATTCAAATTGATGTGGAAGGATTTACCCATGATCATTTTTTTGATTTGTTTTTGGGGGAAGACATTTTAGGTGAAATTGTTTCCCAAACCAATTTGTATGCAGCCCAGTATACTGCCGCCAACCCTAAGTGTGAAAAACGCTGTTTTTTGTTTTTTTTTACTTACGTCATGGTTTACGAGGGATTGGTGGTAAAATGGCTGTGTATAAAATTGGAAAACACACCTAAAACGAGAGCCTGGGGTGTCTACTTTCCAAAAATATACACTTTTGGGGGGAAATCTTAAAAAAAGAGCACTGTTACACAGCCCCAAATGAGACATGGCACCAGTAACACAAGCTGTGAAGATTCTAAGTGTGAACCTGGAAACGTGCATGTTCCAATTTGGCCCCCGTAGCTCCCCCAAACCATGAGAAAGCTACGCATATGGGATATTGCCGTACTCAGAAGAAGGAGCTGAACACTAATCAATTCCGTTTATAAAATCTTCACCTATTCTGTGCTTGAAATTCACATCAAAATTGAAGGCAAAGTGTGAAAAATGCTGAATTTTTTTTTACTTACGTCAAATTTTCACAGGATTGGTGGTAAAATGGCAGTGTATAAAATTGGAAAACACACCTAAAACGAGAGCCTTGGGTGTCTACTTTCCAAAAATATACATTTTTGGGGGGAAATCTTAAAAAAAGAGCACTGTTACACAGCCCCAAATGAGACATGGCACCAGTAACGCAAGCTGTGAAGATTCAAAGTGTGAACCTGGAAACGCGCATGTTCCAATTTGGCCCCCGTAGCTCCCCCAAACCATGAGAAAGCTACGCATATGGGGTATTGCCGTACTCAGAAGAAGGAGCTGAACACTAATCAATTCAGTTTATAAAATCTTCACCTATTCTGTGCTTGAAATTCACATCAACATTGAAGGCAAAGTGTGAAAAACGCTGTTTTTTTACTTACGTCAAGTTTATGAGAAAGTAGTGGTAAAATGGCCGTGTAAAAAATTTGAAAACACACCTAAAATGAAAGCTGGGGGTGTCTACATTCCAAAAATATACACGTTTGGGGGGAAATTCTAAAGTGCAGCACTGGAACATAGCCCAAAATGAGTAATGACATCAGTTAACCAAGATGTGAAAATTCAATATTTGTTCAAAATTGGGCCCCGTAGCTCCCCCAAACCTTGAAAAACCTATGTATATGGGGTATTGCCGTACTCAGAAGAAGGAGCTGAACACTAAACAATGCATTTTTAAAAATCTTCACCTATCATGTGCTTGAAATTCACATCAACATTGAAGTGCAAGTGTGAAAAACGCTGTTTTTTTAACTTATGTCAAGATTTACGAGCGATTGGTGGTAAAATGGCTGCGTAAAAAAATTGAAAACATACATAAAATGAAAGCCTGGGGTGTCTACTTTCCAAAAATATATACTTTTGGGGGGAAATCTTAGAGTGGAGCACTGTTACACAGCCCCAAATGAGACATGGCACCAGTGATGCAAGCTGTGAAAATTCAAAGTGTGAAACTGGAAACGCGCATGTTCCAATTTGGGCCCCGTAGCTCTCCCAAACCTTGAGAAACCTATGCATATGGGGTATTGCCGTACTCAGAAGAAGGAGCTGAACACTAAACAATGCATTTTTAAAAATCTTCACCTATCATGTGCTTGAAATTCACATCAACATTGAAGTGCAAGTGTGAAAAACGCTGTTTTTTTAACTTACGTCAAGATTTACGAGCGATTGGTGGTAAAATGGCTGCGTAAAAAAATTGAAAACATACATAAAATGAAAGCCTGGGGTGTCTACTTTCCAAAAATATATACTTTTGGGGGGAAATGTTAGAGTGGAGCATTGTTACACAGCCCCAAATGAGACATGGCACCAGTGATGCAAGCTGTGAAAATTCAAAGTGTGAAACTGGAAACGCGCATGTTCCAATTTGGGCCCCGTAGCTCTCCCAGACCTTGAGAAACCTATGCATATGGGGTATTGCCGTACTCAGAAGAAGGAGCTGAACACTAAACAATGCATTTTTAAAAATCTTCACCTATCATGTGCTTGATATCAACAGTAGTATTGAAATGTAAGTGTGAAAACTGCAAAAAAACAAAATATTACCACAATTTTGAAATTTTTTTCTGGAAAAATAGCTGCATATAAAACTCCAAAATTCTCCTGATTATTTACCTTATGTTGTGTAGTTTTCAGAAACATATACCTTTGTGGGACATTTTTGGTTCTGGCACCGTCAGCTAAGCTATGATGCTCACATGCCAATTGTTGAGAAATTACAGGTTGGAAATAATGGCATCCATCTTGTAATATTTACCTTGTAAATGTGAGGAAGTGATTGAAATACTAGGCATATGGGGTATTCTTATATTCAGGAGAAGCAAATGAATATATTTAGGGGTATTTTTTTGTCATAAACTAATTGTATGCAAATCCTGACACGAAAATATAAGCAAAATGTTGTTTTTTTTCAATTTTTTTCCTCTTTTTTTCTGTTTTAATCAAATTAAACAATGAGGTATTCATATAATTGTGGTATCAAAAGAAAGCCCTACTTGTGCTTAAAAAAACAGTATATAATTTATGTGGGTGCACAAAAGGAATTAAAGAGAAAATATGGTTGAACAAAGACATAGTCAAAAAAGTCAAAATTGCTCCGGTCCTTAAGTCAAATCAAACTCAGATTTTCCTGGTCCTTAAGGGGTTAAACAAAAATTAATGTGAATTTTATTGCTGTGGAGCAATGTGATACACTTATATACCCACCACATAGTCTGATGTCCTAAAAAGAGGGACACCAGTGTGTGAAAGAGGGACAGAGGGATTTGGGGCTCGAAGAGGGACACTTGGGAGGTATGCTTATACCCAGCATTGTTCCATTGCCCACTGGTAGCCATAGAACCCCTCATACACTGCCTGATAACCTGGCACTTCTAGCCCCTATTTGCCAAACATCCACTGTCTGATACTCCAGTGATTTGCCACCTGTAACACCAGGCCCACACATGAACTGATATCTCAGTCTTCTTCTACTGGCAACTGGTATCCATACAACCATACATACACTGTGTAATACCCCATTGTTGTTCCACTGGTTACCTGTAGCCAATCATACACTGTCTGATTGCTGGCATTTTTCCATTGGCCGCTGGTAGTCACAGAACAACGCACATAAACTTTATGATACCACAGCCTTGTTCCACTGCCCACTGGTAGCCACAGCCATGTTTCTCTGCCCAGATTCCCCAAATACACTGTGTTACCCTACCAGCCTTCTACAACTGCCTACTGGTCACCACAGATTCCCCTCATACATTGTGCATACCCACTAGCCTTGTTCTCCTACCCACTGGAAGCCACAGATTCCCCACATACACTGCATGTGCCCCCCCTGCCCACTGGTATCCACAGATTCCTCACATACACTATGTGATTCCCAACTGCATTTTACCCCTGCCCCCTGATAGCCACAGATTCCATACATACATTATGTGCCCCCCCCAACAACCTTATTCCCTTAACCACTGGTAGCCACAAATTCTCTTTATACACTATATAACCCCCCTACCCTTGCTCCCCTGCCCACTGGTAGCCACAGATTCCTTACATACACTATGTGACCTCCCCCAGCCTTACTACCCTGTCCACTGGTAGCCACTGATTCCCCACATACACTGTGGACCCCACCAGCCTTATTATCCTGCCCACTGAAAGCCACAGATTCTACACATACACTATATGACCACCACCATCCTTATTCCAATACCCACTGGTAGCCACTGATTCCCTACATAAACTGTGTGACCCCACCAGCCTTGTTCCCCTGCCCTCTGGTAGCCAGCCCACAAATTCTCCACATATACAATGTGACACCCACCAGCCTTGTTTACCTGCCACTGGTAGCCATATATTTCCCCCATCTATACTTTGCCTCCTACCTTCTCTTCTGCTCTGCCCCATTCTGCTGTTTCAGTGTAGAGCCATGGGCTCCACACTGCCTCCTCTGGTACTTCAGGTGCATGGTGATGACCTCATCGCAAAGCACCAGGAAGTGCTAGAAGAGCCAAGTGTGGAGAGGATGGCCGTGGGCTGAAGCTGAGAACAGAGTAAGGCAGTAGCCTGCTGTTCCAAGCTATATATGCCCACAAGTTGCTGGGCAGCAGCCAGCCAGCCTCAGAATAAACAGCAGGAGGAGAGAGTCTGCTGATTGTCTGACATTCGGGGCTGCCCATTGACACACTCGGGGCTTCAGCCCCCTTAGCCTACCCCTAGCGACGCCCCTGGGGTACACAACGCATTGCAAAGCAATGCGTTGCGTACCCCTCTGGCACTCAAAGGGTTAAGTAAGGAGGAGTTACTGCTCCCATTGGGTGATTAAATGGGGGAGTGATTTAAATCATGCAGGGAGTTGGCCTGCCCCCACTATCCAGCCCACCCACCACTATCTAAGTAACTGAAAAAACAAAATGGCTGCCACTCGCTCCTACACCACAGACACAAACACATCAGACAAAAAACACACACTCACACACACACTCTCACACACACACTCACACTCAGTCATACACACAATAATTCACACACACACTCTCACTCACACTCAATCACACACACTCTCACTCAATCACACACACTCTCACACAATCACACTCAATCACACACACTCTCACACAATCACACTCACTTACACACACTCATACACCCTCACACTCATACACCCTCA